>CM065810.1:90409357-91009357 GCA_033398695.1 Orobanche coerulescens | reverse complement strand
TTCAAGAGTAGGTTCAAAGCCGCTTCTGGTCCTTCTTCTTTTTCCTACAGGCTGGTCAGCCTGGTCTTCTCGATCTACAGCTTCCTTCCTCTTTAGGCTGGAGGGTCCTTCAATCTGAGGGACATCCTGCTTCTTCTTACTTCTGATTTCTCTTTCTTCCCCCTGAATCCTCTCTTCCCCCTTTTTGCCAGCATCAATAAGGGTTGTCAACTGCTGCTCCATGCGGCTCATCCAATCAGACATGCCAAAAGGCATTCTGTTGTTTGTAGGAGGAGGAGGCTGAGGGATCTCTCTCTGAAGTAGGGTGTCAATCTTGGCATTTATGGTCTGTAGGTCAGGAGTGACCTGAGTTGACAGCAGCTCCCCAATAGTGTCTCTGACAATTTGCTTGATCAGCTCAGTCATGGTAGGAGATAACTGAGCTGATGGGGAGTGTTCTCCTGATCCTTCAGCAAGAGAGCCACTAGACTGCAGGCTCCTGGCTGCAGCAGGTAGGTCAGATTGGGTTTTCTCCGGGGTCCCTGACCTGGAGTCTTCTGCTAGCTCTGCATCTAGGCTGGTGTACCTGGCAGGTACAACAATCCTATCTGCAGCTGCATGAGTTGCCTCTGGCTCTGCATGAGTTGCCTCTGGCTCTTTGGCTCCTTCTCTTTCTCCTTCTTCCCTTTCTTCTTCTCCAGATTTTTCTTTCTCTTTTTCCTCATCTTTTCTTTTTCTTCTTCCTTTTCTTGTTCTGCTCCTCCTTCACCTCCATCATTATTATCATTATTATCATCATCATCATCATCATCATCATCCTTAGCATCATCCTTCTCCTTCTCTTCTCCTTCATCATTCTCATCATCCTTATCTTCTTCATCTTTTTCCTGCTCCACTTCTTCTCCTTCTTCTTCATCCCCTTCATCATCCACTTCTTCTGTTTTCTCAATCTCCTCTGACTATTTTTCAACTGGTATATTTTCTTCAGATTCTTTTTATTCTTCATCCTCTTCAACCAAATTGATAATTTCATTGTCTCCATTAATTTCTTCAATCCTAATCTCCTTTTCTACTTCCTCTTCCTCCTCCTCTCCAAAATCACCATTAAAAATACTGAGCATTATAGAATGGATAAACTGGTCCATGTTTGTCTCAAAATGTGACATGAACCAGTTATCCTGGAGGAGTAAAGTTAAATCTGACTCTTTGCAAAAATTAGTCAGAACATCCTCAGTGGCTTGGGGATATTCCCAACCACTAGTTTCAACAAAAGTTTGAAAATTTGTAAAAGACATGGTTTTGAGGGTTTTCCACTCTTTAAAAATATTTACAAAGGAGTGTTTTTCTGCTTGTGGCTTGACAAGCTGAAGTTGCTCAATGGAGAGATTAAAAGTATTATTTTCTAAAAGATTGAAAGTGTAATCTGCTTCAGGAATAGAGATAACAAGACCTGCTTCCTCTTCTTCGGTTATGTACACTGGAGGTGTAATAACGGGTACAATTCGAGTTTTGGTATCCGTGCAGTGCAGTCGGATGAATCGTGATCGAATCGATGGGTCAGTATGGTGCTCAGGCTGCTCTCCCTCGCTGAACTGCAGCTTCCTTGGCCTCTTTGGTGAGGGTTCAGGTGATGACTGCAGGTTAGAAGGTCCTTCTGGGGTTGGTCCCCGTCGCTTGAATCGGATGGCAATTGGTGTATCGTCAGACTCATTCTCGGACTCGACTGCAGTTCCGATCTCAGCTGCAGGTTGGTCCGAGTCTGATAAATCGTATCTTGGGCAATAGCTTGAGTCTGGCAAATCCTTCAACAACTGGGCTGCTCTCCCAGTGACTCCAACCTTCTTCTTGTCATGGTCCATGTGACCTAGCCTCTTGTTTGGGTGGAAAGGGTCAATGTTTCCCTTAGCCACTCCAATTTTCTCCAACAACCAACTAAGATGCATTCCAAACGCCAACTTAGTTTTGAATTTCTTCTCACCTTCAAGCCATTCGACCTTGTTCACCTCGCGAACAAGTTGCCTGAAAATATAATCCGCCCAATCAACTTCCTCTTGTTGAATTAACGCACCCAACACCATGAATTTGGATGACGACAGTTGGTCATAGCTGCCTGCCATCCCCATCACTATCTTGTTTGTGATGTCCAAAGCGACTCGATAAATCCTTTTCAACTCATTTCTCTTTGCTGTAAACTTCAATTTCTCTGGGATGTTTTCGATTTTGATCGTCTTCCAGGTTTCGGCGGGTGATTGTTTAAGTGCTTCGACCGCCAAGCCGCGATGTTTCATCCCGAATACGGAACGGATCTTCTCTCGATCTATGGTGAAAGGGATTCCGCCGACTGAGCTGTTAATCCCGTGCTGAATCAGAGAGGCATTACGATAAAATTCGACGACATCTTCTTTGAACAAATGTTGCGGGTTGATGTCGAGAAACGGGTAGATTCCGTTCAGCTTCATCGCCCGAATTAAGTTGAGCATATCGAAATCCTCTAGATTTGCTTCCAATAAACCTTCGAAGTCGACGACCATGGAGAAGATGACTTGGTCCTTCACCGCCTTCAAGTTTACGCCTTCAAAAGATGCCATTTCTGCAAAAAGGATTTTAGGATTTTTAGTGTATATTTTGCTCTGTAAATTCTAGGGTTTCTGAACGCGCAAAGAGTAAAGTGAAAGATTTTCTTCCTTATAGAGAAGATGAAAGGACGTTTGGATTAGTTTATTATAAATTTAAGCGGTGGTACGCCTTTTCATATTCTTTTGAATTTCAAATTTGAATCGGTGGCCCCATTTAAAATTTGACGGTTGATTCTGATTGGCCACCGTAGAGGTTAATTAGATAGGCGTGTGACGCGTGTATTTAAAATTGCCACTTGGCTTATAAAATGTATATTTTAAATGCCATTTCGTTTAGCCAAAATAATATTTTAAATATGACAGATAATAATTAAAAATTTAGAGATTAGTTTAGAGAACTTAGCTGGTTTGATTTCGTTGACTGTTGACCACTCTGCAGCAGGTGAGTTTGACTTTTCGCCTGGTATTCTGTACAGCTAAGTTGCTTTGTCTGGCCTTCGTCTTCTCGCCTGCATCAGCTTAGGCTGATTCTGAGGGGGAGGGGGGTCCGTACTTTCTTCAACTCGCTTCAGAACTAGATTCCCAATCTAGTAATCCAAGGTCTCTGCTAAGCTCTAGGAATCTTTCTTCTGGCAGGGGTTTGGTGAAGATGTCAGCTATTTGGTAGTCTGTGCTGACTCTTTCAACTCTAACCCTTTTGTTAAGCACATGGTCTCGAATGAAATGGTGCTTAACGTCAATGTGCTTCGTCCTTGAGTGCAAAACCGGATTGTTGGTTATTGCAATAGCACTATTGTTGTCACACCAAATTGGAACTTCGTTGGCAATAATATTGTAGTCCCTTAACTGTTGTCTGATCCATAGAATCTGTGCACAACAGCTACCGCACTAGGTATTCTCGACTCAGAGTGGAGATAGAGTTAGAAACTCGCTTCTTGCTAAACCAGATATCACCTGGTTCCTAGGAATTGACACGCCCACTAGTGCTCTTCCTATCGATTTTGCATCTGCGAAATCCGCATCCGAGTATCCCGATAGCTCAAGTTGTCATCCTTGGGGTACCACACCCAACATTAATTGTAGACTTTAGGTACTTAATTATTCTCTTAGCCGCATCTAGGTGTGATTGCTTCGGCTTGACTGAATCTTGCACAAACTCCAACCGCATATGATATGTCCGGCTGCTTGCGATTAGGCAGTAAGAGATCCGATGAGTCCTCTGTAGTGGGTTGAGTCCACTGATATGCCTGCTTCGTCTGCATCCAGGTGAGTACTTGTGCTCATTGGAATTCTTGCGGGCTTGGATGATTCCATTCCATATCTCTTGATAAGATCCCTGGTATACTTTGCTTGGTTGATGAAAATTCCTTTTTCCATCTGCTTAACTTGTAATCCGAGAAAGAAGTTAAGCTTTCCCATCATGCTCATCTCAAATTCTCCTTGCATGAGGTTGGAGAATTTCTCGCATAGTTCTGGATTGGTTGATCCGAATATGATATCATCCACATAAATCTGAACTATTAATATGTGGCCTTCGTGCTCCACTCTAAATAGGGTCTTGTCCACTTTTCCCTTGCAAAATCCATTTTTCTCAAGAAACACAGACAGTGTTTCATACCATGCTCTCGGTGCTTGCTTGAGTCCATACAGAGCCTTCAACAGCTTGTAGACTTTGTCTCCTTTGACAAAACCTGGGGGTTGCTCTACATAGACTTCTTCTTCTAGGATTCCGTTTAGAAACGCACTTTTCACATCCATCTGGTAGACTTCAAAGTCTTTGAATGCAGCATATGCGAGGAATAGTCTGATGGCTTCTAATCTCGCAACAGGTGCATAAGTTTCATCAAAATCTATTCCCTCACACTGTGCATAACCTTTTGCTACGAGTCTGGCTTTATTCCTAACAACAGCTCCGTCTTCATCACTTTTGTTTTTATACACCCATTTGGTGCCAATAACTTTCTTGTGATCAGGTCTGTCTGTTAGTTCCCAAACTTTGTTTCTTTCCATCTGCTCCAATTCCTCTTGCATGGCATTAATCCATGAATAATCTTCCAAGGCTTGTTCTGTGGTCTTGGGTTCAATTTGTGACATGAAACATGAGAACATCGCCATTCCTGCTGGTAGAGTTGACTGTCTTGTCTTGACTCCATCACCAACTTTCCGATAATTTGCTGAATTGGATGATCCTTGAGCCATTTGGGGATCTCGTCCTCTTCGGGTTTGTTCCCCTGTTGGATTGCTCGTGGTTATCTCAGATCTGCTGATTCTCGTCTCGCAATCGATCGGCCACGCCTTGTCATCTGCAGCTTGGTTCGAATCGCAGATGAGTCTTTGTCTGCTCCTACTGGTCTTCTTCAAGAAGAATCGATCGATAGGTTTGATGATCCTGTCTCGATCGCAGCTTGGGTCTTCATCACCGCATTGGGTCATCGCCGACTGCAGTGAGTCCACCATTCCAGTGTCATGTATAATGACTTCTTCAAGGGTTGCCGACTTGAGCTTGTTCTCAATTTGCTCAAGTTGTTTCCTGTACTCAACGGTAGATTCATCAAAAACAACATGGGGTGTTTCCTCCACAACTAAGGTTCTTTTGTTAAAAACTCTATATGCCTTGCTTCTTTGGGAATATCCCATAAATAGACCATCATCAGTTTTAGCATCAAAGGCATTTAGTTGTGTTTTACCGTTGTTGTGGATGAAACACTTACAACCAAAAACATAAAAGTAAGCAAGAGGAGTTCTATTATTCCAAACCTCATAGGAGTTTTGCCATGTCTCCTACTATCATACTGCTCGGGTGTGGCAGGTGTGTTGACATTGACCCGTAACCTCTTGGTAGGTCCGCTTCGCAATCATGGACCTTGCCGCTTCCTTCGAGTTCTGTTCCTTCTTTCAAAGAACACCATTCTCACAAGGCCCGGCCGCAGAGAGCTCATGCCGGATCCCATTCGATCGGCGAAATCGCTTATCGCCTTGTTGAGAAACTCTCCTCCTCTATCCGATCCGATCTTGATTATGGAGAGGGATTTCTCATTCTGGATCCTTCTCGGCACTCGTAACTTGGTCAGGGTTTCACTTTTCTTGTATAGAAAAATGATCCAAGTGTACCTTGAATAATCATCTACAATCACAAGAGCATGCTTTCTGCCGCTCAAAGTCCTTGGTTTGATATGACCAAATAGATCCATGTGGAGTAGATCTAAGATCCTTGTTGTGAGCGTTGTAGGCTGAACTGGCTTGAACGATGCCTTGGTCTGCTTTCCTTTCTGACATGCATCACAGAGTGCTTCCTTCTTGAATGCTTCATTTGGAAGTCCTCTGACTAGCTTCTGAGAGCTAATCTTGTTGATGGCTTTGAAGTTCAGGTGACATAGTCTTTTGTGCCACAGCCATCCATTCTCAGCTACAGTCTTGGATAGAAAACAGGAGTTAGGTGTTCCTGTGTTCCAATCAATCATGTATACATCTCTTCTTCGGAAACCTTGTAGCTTTATTTCTCCAGATAAGATGTCTATCACTATACACTTCAAGATGGTGAAGACTACTAGATTCTTCTCGTCGCAGAACTGGCTTATGCTCAGGAGGTTGTATTTGAGACCTTTGACATAATGGACTTTGGATATGACAATGTTTCCTCGGTGCAGCTCTCCAAAGCCTTTTGTCTGTCCTCTAGAGCTATCTCCAAAGGTTACATCGGGACCTCTTTCTTTGATGTATTTGGTCAGCATCTTCTTGTTCCCGGTCATATGTCTTGAGCATACAGAGTCTACAAACCATTCTTCTCCTCCAAAATTTGAGCTTGAGGAGATGTGGTTGTAGTCCTTCCACCTTTTCTGCAATTAAACAAGCAGAGATTTAGGTACCCAAATTTGTGTGGGTCCTTTGGGGTTAGTTGGTTTCCTGGAGAATTGATTTCTCCTTGGATTATAGGAATTGTTATTATTATTATAACCCTTATAAGGTGCCTGTGGTCGAGGTCTAAATCTCCTGGTTGGATTGTATACTGGATATTCCTCAAAATAGTGTGGGCCATTTCTAAATCTAGGCTGAGACCATTTATTAAATCTTTGTGGTCTCCACACTTGTTCATTTTGGTAATTTGGATAACCTTGAGGTTTCCATCTGCCCCTCCCATTATAAAATCTATTTTTGGGGAGTTGTTGGTAATAGTGGGCATGTTGTCTGGCCGCTTTTGCTCGCCACGCCTAGTCGCTGTCTAGGTGGTACATCTGGTGTAACTCGATCAGCAGCCTAGACGCTTGACTCATTTTGCTGTTTTTGAAAATCGGTTTATACACAGGCTCAGCAGTCGAGACCATTGTTTCTCCCTTGATAAACTTGGTTTCAGAACTAGAGGGAGTGTGAGAATCATATCCAAGGCCTGATTTGGTATACAATGACCTCTTATAAGTACACAATTCGCCCAGAGTTGAAGACGCCTTCAGGGAGGTTATTTCCTGCGCCTGAGTTTTATTTATCTGTGCCAGCTTAGTAAACTCAGCTTTGGCATGAGCAAGTGCAGCTGTTTTTTCTTTGAGTAAAATATTTAGCCGGTCTATCTCAGCTGTATTGACACTTGCCTGGTTTTTGAAGTCAGCTGTAGTTGTCTCAACCTTATTTAAATCTAGGCTGAGTTTTTCGAAATCATTTTTCAGCTGCCTATTCTCATCTTGCAGCTGAGTCTTCTCTGCTGATACAGCTTGGTGTGCAGATTTAAGTGTTTCAAAATCTTTGAATAACTGATTTACCGATTCATGTAAATCCATATCTTGCGACATGGCTGAGCTATTATTTGAACCGGTAGGTTTAGAGGTTACCTCTTCATCAGCTAAGTTTGCCATCAGGCAATCATATTCCTCGTCACATCGTAAAAGAAACCGCCGCTTGATTCGACATGCTCCTGGTCTTCTCCGATGAGAGCTTTTCTTCTGTCTTCCTTTCTGCCCACCTCCTTCTTGGTTTCGTCCTTCTTGAGCTCGGGACAATCCATTTGGATGTGTCCTATTTTGTGACAGTTGTAGCATTCAACTTTCCAGTTTCCAGCCTTCTGGTTCCTTCTTGGGTTCTCCTTGTAGTTTTTCTTATACTTGGAGTAGTTCTTTCTGAAGTTACTGAACCTTTGCATAATGAAAGCCATTTCCTCCTCAAAATCTAGTGGATTTGGAGGTTTCACATCAGATAAGCTCTTAGCAGGGGACTCGGCTGCAAATGCGATTCCCTTCTCTGCAGGCTCAGTTGAGGATGAGCTTGGAAGCTCGAACTCATAAGCCTTTAGATCAGAGAACAGCTCCTGAATCTTTATCTTATTCAGGTCTTTGGACTCTCTCATAGCTACAGCCTTCATGCTCCATTCGGGATTGAGCGATCTGAGGACTTTGAGTGCCATTTCCCTGTTGCCATAAGTTTTGCCCAGGGAGTTGATTTCATTGATAATTTCAGTGAACCTTGTGTCCACTTGGTCTATAGATTGACCATTCTTCATTTTAAAGTTGTCAAACTTTTGGATAGCTATTGACAACTTGTTCTCCTTGATCAGCTCCGTTCCTTCACACATTAGAGCTAATGTGTCCCAAATTTCTTTGGCATTTTTACAGTTTTTGATCTTGACCATTGTGGATTTGTCAAGAGTTTGGTATAGCACATCTCTGGCCCTGTTGTCAAGATTGGCCAGCTTTCTCTCTTCGGGGGTCAGCTCCGTTCTCTTCTTAGGAATCTTTTCTGCCTCCCACCGCGATCTCCTACCGTGTTGTCCTTCTCAAAAATGAATGGACCGTCTTCAATGATGCACCACATGTCGTCATGAATTGAAGATAAATGTGCCTGCATTCTTATCTTCCAGAGATCATACTCGTCAACTGAAAAGACAGGGAGTCTAGAGTGCATGTGTTCCATTATAACGTGAGAGATAAGATATATATCTAGTATAGATCTGGTTCGTGAGAAAAAAAAAATGAACCAACCTCTCCGATACCACTTGTAGGTCACAAGTCGTCCAGGAACAAGTCTAGAGGGGGGGGGGGGGTGAATAGACTTGTTGAAACTCTTGAACTCTTTTTCACGAAGAGTGAGTTTCTTCAGCTGATGGTCAAACAAATGACTTGGAGTCGTTTGTTCTTGGATATGAGCAGAAGTCAGCTGATGACGAATATAAATTAGCTTTAATGAAACACTTAACAATGTATGCAGCAGATAGAGTATGATGCAGTAAAACAGTAAATAACACAGGCAGTTATAGTGGTCTCAGAGGTGGGGTAATCCTCTACTAATCCACTTTTCTCCAAACCTGTTGGAGATGAATTCACTATAATTTTCAACCCGTGATAAAGATTACAGTGATTCACAACACACTACAATGACTTCTAACCAAATGGAAATCCGTGCCGTTGTATACACACTTGACTGCCTTGCACCTCTTGATCCTCGATCCTCGGATGCCTTTACAGTCGCTTACTTCAACCAGTGAAGTACCCCGTACTCAAGATTTATAGACAAGAGTGTTTGTCTTTTCCAACTTAAGAGCTTCCTTGAATATGAACTTTTTGGATCTGCTCTTTTCACGATGCTATTTGATTGCTTGAGATTGCTTTGTTTGCTTTGATCGCTAGAGTATATGTTCGCACCGGTGTTTTCTCAGGTTCAAATCTTCAGATATATATAGGTCAGATCTTCTGAGCTTCTTCCTTGTAGCCGTTGCAAATCTGAACAAATCCGTCCGTTGGAGGGTGACTTCATTGTTTATTCTTTCTGATCGTTGCAAGGCTGGATTCCCAATATTTTATTTTATCTTCCGACCGTTGTGAGGACTTCTGCATGTGAGCGCCTAATCTTTTGAATATAAAAGGATTAAAGTCTTCACGGTGGGTCAGGATGATTTAAATAAATCATATCTCTTGCGGGAATCACTCCAATTTGTCTCTTCACGTTGCATGTGATCTTTCCGTAATATTTGACTTTTCAAAGCATGCTGACGTGGACTTGGAGTACTAGGCTGTAGTTGAGTAGGCTGATGTGCAGCTTACATCTCTGCAGGTAGGTCTTCTCGGCTGATCACTGTTTGTGACTTGTCTGATCAGGTGACTTCCCTGGGATACCTCTACTGCAGTCTGGTCAAACTTCTCTGATAAATTTAGTTGACCAGAGCTACTCTGACTGGAGTCGGCTGTACTTCTCTGATGGACTAGGCTGTACTTTAGTACTTAGCCGATATTCAGCCTAACTAACTTTGGCCTAAAGAAGACACTCATTTGGTTCTTCTTTACATTTTGCCAATTTTATACTTAACGTATTTTGGCCTATGGAAGATACTCATTTGGTTCTTCCTTACATTTCGCCAATTAATAAACATTTGATTTAAATTAATGACATCATCAAAATCTAACAAGTATTCCTAACAGCTGTCAGTGACAAGGACGGCCTCACCTACCGACAGACCCGCCGAAAGGTCCTAAGTGGGCCTCCCAAGACTGCGACATAGACGCATGTTGACTTCTCACTGGTTCGCACATCCGGCTGCCAGTAGCTACTGTGGAGTTTAAGGAGACCAACCCATGTGCTAAAGACGATCGCCCGCTTATTATAATACAGTAGAGGCGATCGCCCAGTGAATCCCAGTCCTATAAATAGAGAACTTCCAGCATGTGGAAAGGGGCTTTTTTCTCCCCTCGGCTTTCTCTTGAATCTATCTAGGATTTCTCTCTCAGAACCTCTTAACCAAAAGACGGTCGGCAGAAACGAGAACTCCCTACAGTTCAGAGAACTCCAGATTTAAAGGTTCACAAGTACAGAAACTACTTCATACGAGAGTTCAGCTAATTCACACAGTGAGAGACCGTCGATTTCTCATAGTCAACACATCAATCCATCGTTGTTACAAGAACTCACAGAGCATCAATTCTGGTTCTTCCGGCAATCTTCATCACTCAAGAGCTAAGATAACTAGGGTCTTTACACTCATTGTAATTGTACTCTAACATTAATATTTGTACTCTTAAGTATTCATATTAATAATATCTCGCGAGAGCATTCAAGCCCGGGACTAACAACCCCAGCAAATCTTGTGTTATTTACTTCCACACGGATGTGCTCTCGCATTTTGTTTGTTACCCGACCATTCCAGCATATCATCTCTGGATAATATTTTGGGTAACAACAATTGGCGCTAGAAGAAGGGGCATCTTAACCTTCATTTTTATTCATACCGTTTCGAAAAACACTCACTGTTCTCCGGGGCATATACTTGAAGAAACACTCACTGTTCTTCAAAGAAAAACCTTCAGAATCATGACGTCTGCCACCACATCGAAGAGAGCCACTCTTTGATGCACCAGACGCCTTATTTCGGCTTAATCCGAGCTCCAGCCTACGACAGAGGGTAGCCGAGGCGACGCGATACTTTCGAGACTGAGGGACGGCCCGGCCTCGCTCGAGCCCAAATCAAGTGAATCGATCGAGGAGGCTATGGCCATCCTAAGGGAGTGACAGAGATCATGCGCAGCGCCCGCTGTAACCCCCTCGGCCATCCACCACGCGGGTAAATGAAAGCTCAAGGGGTTACTGGCCGAGCGATCGTCAGAAAGCCCCAATTCGCGAGAAAAAGCTCTCGCGAGGTGGGACGGTTCTGTCTTCGGCCGCTTAGGAAGCGATCCATCATGCCCCAACCACGAGACGACGGAATCCGAGTCCGTCATTAGGAGTTCGTCCTACCCAACTCCGAACCAAATACAGGTCAGCCATTTGGCCCCCATCTGCCGAAGAGTCGAGCCACGCGACAAGGACATCATCGACAGCGGAGCCAGGGGATCAGTACTTGATCGCCTCGGTTCCCGCTCCGAGTGCCTAACTGCGAGCAGCCATACCACGGCGATGGCTGCTATGCAACCCCAGCTCGACGAGATGAGATCGCTCTTAGAAACTGGGGCAAGCACCAGTTGAAAGATCATCGGACCGACTGAGCCACTCGCGGTCCACATCGAGCTTGCTCCCATGCAACCAAGGATCGCTCCTCTCAAAACACCTTTGTATGAAGGGAGATCAGACCCCGAGACTCACCTAAGCAAGTTTCGGATTTACATGACCGTGTGTGGGGCATCAGACGCGACCAAGTTCCGAATATTCCCGTTAACGTTGGGCGAGCTGGTCCATAGGTGGTACGTCTCACTACCACCGCGATCAATCATTTCCTTTAAGAAACTGGCGAGTGACTTCACGTCATACTTCGCCGCCAAGGTCGCCAGACCAGAAGGCCCCCACCGCATGATGAAAATCAGGCAGGGGGAAGACGAATCCGATGCAGATTACATCGACCGGATGGATGAAATAGTCCTCATCGGCGAGCCCATCAGCGACGAGCTCGCTCTCTACTCAGTCCTGGGAGGATTCTATGGTCATTCGCCTATGTTTATGCACCTCACAAAGGACATCCCCCCGACCTACGCGATCTTCCGCGCTAAGGCTGCCGATTTTCTGGCCAGGTAGAGGCTGCTCACTCTCCGCCTAGGCGAGAGGACGCCGCCTCCCGTCTGAAAGACGGCGAACGTCAAAACCAACAAGGCGGTCGCCAAGCCACCCGTTGACTTCAAGGCCTTCGAGGATGTGGAAGCCCATATCCTCCACAAGTTCAACCGAACTCCGACCCACATTTTTTATGCCATCAAGGGGCGCGAACCACTAAGCAATCCAAAGGCGATAAGGGACAACGGTCATCTGGACCACAATAAATATTGTGCTTACCACAAGAGTCCCGGTCACAGCACCAATCAATGCCGCGACCTCCTCAGACAACTCTGGAGATTGCTCGAGGAGGGCAAGCTGGATAGTTTATTAGCTTAGACGGAGCCCCATTGATCTCCCGATACGGTCGCCAGAGTCGAACGCAAATATGCCGGAAAGCTCATACGAGTCGACCCCTCGATCAACCTCGGCGATTGGATCTATGCGCTTAAATCAAGAAGTAGGGACTTCAGAAGTCTATCCCCGATTCCCACCACGTCAAACCAAAGGCTACTGCTTGAGCAACGCTTCGAAAAAGAGGACGACTCGCTCGCCCTCCAAAGTTCGTCATTTAACATGATGGACCTAGGCAGCGATCGCCTCCCCCATCACAATGTATACCGTCGAGGATCATCATCCAACATGACGGACCGAGGTAGAAGAGTGCCGCCATGGTCGCGAAGGTCGATGAAACCGACGATCCGTCCATGCAAGGTTCCTTTGGGCAGTGATCGCTCGCCCTTCGTTTAAATATGAGGCGGGCATAGCTGAAGGACCCTCCAAAACAAATCAGAGGATGACTCGCTCGCCCTCTAAAGTTCGTCATCAACATGAAGAACCTAGGCAAGCGATCGCCTCCCCTTACACAACGTATACCGTCGAGGATCGTCATCTGACATGACGGTCCGAAGTAGAAGAGTGTCGACAAACTGTGGAGGATGATGGAACCGTTCTCTGTGCCCATGCAAGGTCCCTTTGGGCAGCGATCGCTCGCCCTTCGTTTAAATACGAGGCGGGCGTAGCCAAAAGGGCCCTCCAAAATAGATCCATGGACACGTTCACCCGCCCTCAAAGGTCCATCACCTCACATGATGGATCCGAACAATGCGACGCGTCCCCCCCGTCACAACGTATACCGTCGAGGATCGCCATCTAACATGATGATCCGAGGTATAAAAGTGCTAACGATCCGCGGTCGTGGAGTCGATTAATCCGACGACGCCCCGTGCAAGGACTTCTCCAGACCAAGACCGCACACCCTTCGTTTAAATACGAGGCGGGCGCAGCCTACGGAGGACCTTCACAATTAAGTGAGTCGCCAAAAGTTGGCCATCAGACGGAATGCCGCTCGCGCACAAGACATGGTCGTGGAGGTCGGTTCCATCGAACTCCGCGATCGTGCACGATTCCTCTAGGCCGGGATGGTCGGCCTTCCTCAAGGAATCTGCAAAATTGAAGTCCGCTCACTCAACGATTTATTTTCGTCCCCTTACTTTCACTAAGTAAACAAAAACAAGGGGGAAGGGCGGAGCTATATATACCACGATCGTCCCTATCCAATTACATACGGAGATCGGCATTTTTCAGATGTATGTGCAGCGATCGACTTTGTTGTAAAAGTTATCAATATGAGTTTATCAATTCACTTGGAGCTATACACACGATGATCATTTCCCTAACACTTGCATAAAGTCATGATAAAGACTCAGAAAGACAATCATTCAAGCAAGAAATCAGAGAAGCAAATATTCATTTCATTACTTGGAATACAAAAGTACAATCACGGTCGCCCAAAGGCTAAAGTACAACAAAGCTACAAAAAATTACAAGTAAAAAAGCAGAAAAAACTCAAGCGTCCCTATCCAATTACATATAGAGATCGGCATTTTTCAGATATATGTGCAGCGATCGACTTTGTTGTAAAAGTTATTAATATGAGTTTATCAATTCACTTGGAGCTGTACACACGACGATCATTTCTCTAACACTTGCATAAAGTCATGCTAAAGACTAAAAAAGACAATCATTCAAGTAATAAATCAGAGAAGCAAATAATCATTTCATTACTTGGAATACAAAAGTACAATCACGGTCGCCCAAAGGCTAAAGTACAACAAAGCTACAAAAAATTACAAGTAATAAAGCAGAAAAAACTCAAGGATCGGTGCCCGTTCCATTGCCAGCTGCAGGATCCACATCCGGTATAAACCATATGGAGATGGAGTATACCTAACTCAATAATAATACATTCGTCCACATTTATATAAAACGAAAAAGACATAAAATTTCACAGGTTATACATAACCGACAAAAAGACTCGCCCCCCCGAACTAGAATCCTTCAATACCCTTCGCCACCATCATGCTCTTCCTGTGCCTTGCCCTTTCCTCGCCCTGAAATACAAGTATTTTGCCCAAACCACAGGGTCAACTATACATGATAATAATTCTCATGGCATTACACAATTCATATACATACAGGATCTCAAAGAAACAACCGACTACTGAACATACCCCTCGGACGTATGAGCAGTTAGTCCCAAACTGTCGAACATATCCAATCATACACGGAATATGAATGACCAAAACAACATGGCTCAAGACGGATGTCACAGTACGCCCAATCCAGAAATGTATCCGTGTACATGTCCACCCCGTATACGGAATCCAGAATATACATGGGACGATGTACCTAATTAGCCTCACAAACTACATCTCGTGTGCACGGTCCCATGCGGAAACATCCACGCATGACCATCGAGTGCCCGACTAAAAATCCTACACATGACCAATTGGCACGCAGATATGACTCCAGAGATGTCACGATGCAACATGACAACGAAACTCAACAAATTACACATTTATCCAAGAATCGAATGACTCACCGAAGGGACAACAAGGATCAACGAGACCAACGGTATCAAAAGCGATAAACTTGGGAATACAATCCCACCACAAAATAGTAATACGATCAAGAACAACACCATATCATTAGTTATAGATTAATAGAGCATTACTTATACACGGAACGTATAATATTCACAAGAATTCAACCATCATTATAACCAAGCAAGATAACTTGTCTCAATTCCGTAGACGAATAATCCTTCTTTGAACGAACAAACGGATGGTATCCTCATCTAACAATACTCACTCGAACAAGCAACCTTGAATGAAACGTAATCCATTCAACATAACATTCGTATGATAATGATATTAATTCATAGAAAACAACATCCGTAACTTTACCCGCATAGTTCAACTATCCTAACGAACATTCTATCTTTTTAATTTCGAATTATCATATACCAAGTTCATTAGTTTCGCCCATATTTATGTCTTCTACCACACAAGGATCGTTGAAAATGAATTCGCCCATTAATTCTAACATTAACGCCAATCATTGTTGTTGTCTTCCAGTGAACACTATCAATGTAATAATATGATGATCAACACACTCTTAATTTATCAACACATCCGATTAACTTTGAATATGTTAAAAGTTATAGTTATGTTTATCAATATCCTTTATCATCTCCCAACGACTATGTTAAGCCAAACTAGAAATGAAATTATAACTTTAGGTTTTCTGAACAATAAGAACATCATCCTAATTTTCATCAATCATCAAGTCCTTCCCAAGGTAGATTAATACCTAACATGGTGCTCCAATACATCCCAGGACATTAATTCATCGAGTCTAATGTAACTACAATGAAACTTACGATTATCACCACCCTAATGATGCTAATAAATCCAGCCAGATGCGTAGGACTTCCGATAAATATGACTATTATCATTGAACATCAAGAACATCTTCATTTTAACCATTAATCACTATATTCTTCAATAAATATTTAAAAAGCTTAACCATAATCATGTTTTCTCCGATTAATTCCATTCTAGGTGTAATATTTCATATGAATACCATCATTACTACGAACACATAGAGCATAAGCGTATAACATACCTCAAGAAATGAAGAACAACTACCAGCCACAAGAATGCAATCCAACTACAAGAACACTCCCTAACTTCCAATCAATAAGCTCCGAATCCAAGTGATGAAGCTCTAACACATGTTTGGAGGGGCAAAATGTGATTTACCAGGGTAGGGGATAGGTTTTCAGAGGGAGAGATCGAGTTAGGATCGTGCAAAAATGAAAGGCAAGTCATGCCTTCATAATCTGCATTTAGCATTACGTACGCTATTGCCACAGCTTAACGTACGTTAAGCACATTACGTACTTAACCCTACGGACGTTATGTACGCAACGAATCCCTAGAAGATACTGCCTCAAATCACATATACTATTACGTATGTTGCCAAATTAACGTACGTAAGGTTCACGTACATTATGTACGCTAACACTTAGCCATTACGTACATAATGGCCGTTGACTAGGATGTCACGATCGGATCACTAACCCCTGTCCACGTCTGGTCCCACCCGCCGAAAGGCGAGATGCTGATTGATACACCACATTACGTACGTTAACATAGAAGTGTTATGTATGTAATGTTAAACACATAGCATGCGTAAAGTTAACATTGTCGCATACGCTAAGGGCAACACATAGTAAAAAAATAAAATTCTCCAAACAGCATCTAACATTCAACTATAGCGTGAATGACAAAGATAAACAATTCGATTTAGCATATCTCAACAATATACTAATTACAATAAATACGGATATGGTACGGCAATCAAGCTTTTCTGGTAAGCCACTATTGTTGATCATTTTTTTTTCTTTTCAGCTTAATGCTCAATTGGATCTGGACTATCAAGTTTTGCCTTAAGAGTTTAGTTGGCTAATATATGGAATAGCGCACGTTAATGAAGACAGCCAGCAAAGGCTAGTTGAGGCTTTATGCCTATAAATACCAAGGCATTTCGTATCTTTCACAACAACAACTTTAAGGAACTATATACATACTTGTTATCATTGTATACATTATTGTTGTTGTATTTGTGCTTAATTGATAAGAGTTTGAGTGTTCATACACTAAACGATACACGAGAGGAAAGAAAGGATTGAAGATTTGATTCGGTGTTATTAGGATATTTGATCCGGCATTGTTAGAATCAATATCTAAATCTGAGTGAGGTTTGTATAGTACCAATCGAAAGCTAGATAGGTTGATTCCTTGTTCGATAGAAAAGGAAAACGGTTTAACTTGGACCGATAAAAAGACAAGAGCATAATGGTTTATCTTGGACCGATTGAAGACAAGATTGTAACGGTATCCCTCGGACCGATAGAAGACGAGGTGTATAGGTTTATCTTAAGCCTAAGGAAAAAGATAAGAAAACAGGACGTAGGCATATTTGGCCGAACCTCTATAAATCTTTTGTCGTTTATCTTCCGTAATTTAAATACGCTTCCACAAACGCAAAAGAGTTTGAAAACTCTACATCGTACTATTCAAGTGGCGGTACCGTAACTCAACAATTGGTATCAAAGCGGTTTCTCTAAAAGTCGGCTTAACATCCGAGGAGAAAAAGATCCAACGGCGCTCCAATTTGCCCCGGTCGAAGGTCTCGCCCTAAACCAACCTCCATTTTTCGATGGATCTAATTTTATGACATGGAAGAATAAAATGTCTATTTTCATCCGATCTTATGATATAGAGCTCTAGAAAGTTATGTCTTGGTCCGGAAATTCCCACGAATTCCAATGGAACTCTCAAAAGCTTTGAAGAGTATGATGATGCAGATTGGAAAAACAACCACTATAATTGTAAAGCAACACAATTACTTTATTATGCTTTAAATCTAGAAATACACAACCAGATATCATCATGTGATAGTACCAAAGATATTTGGAAAATGCTTGAGGTAACTCATGAAGGAACATCACAAGTCAAGAAGATGAAGATCAATATGCTTCTCCATAACTACGAGCTCTTTATGATGAAGAACGAAGAGTCCATAACGAACATGCTCGACTGATTTTCGGTCATCACAAATGGACTAGCTTGTTTTGGAAAACTATTATCAAGTAGTGAAAAAGTAAAGAAAATCTTACGATCACTACCTGTTGAATGGGACGGAATTATTATGGCTATAATGGAATCTAAAGATCTCAGTACTCTCGATTTTAGCGCCCTTTTCGGTTTGCTAATAAATTATGAAATTGTTTTAAAATCTCGAAATGCCAAGCCGAAACTCAAGTAGAAAACAATAACTTTAAAAGCTAAGATGTCAAGAAATGAAGAAATCATCCCCATAGATGATAATGATGAAGAATCGGCATTTTATGCCAAAAACATCAATAAGTATCAAAACTTATTAAACCAGAGAAGAAAAGACATCTCGCGGGACCGGTACGAGTCAAAGAAATTGGACAATAATTGTCGAAACTGTGGAAAACTAGGCCACTTTGCTAAACATTGCCGAGGCTCGACTTCCAAGAAGGAAGTGCTTATAGCCACGTGGAGTGACGAAGAGGAAGAAGATGAATTTATTCAAAATAACCTCTCACTCATGGCAAGGAGCTCGTTTGAAGAAAGTGACGACGAAAAGCCAGGTAAGTACCTCGTCTGAAGATGAACTTTTTACTGCTTTTGAACAATTACACACCGACTTTCAAAATTCCTTGAAAGATAATAAATCTCTTAGAATTAAAAATAAACTTTTGGAAGATGAAATCTCCAAATTAAAGGAGAAAGGGAAATTTACTGAAATCGATAATTCTAGATGTTTAGAAACAGAGAATAATTTGCAAAATGATTTATTGAAAGTTCAAAACGAACTTAAAAACTTAACGAACAAATTTTCATGTGGAAATGACAATTTTGAAAAATTGCTTTCGGTTCAAAAAATTTCGTTAAACTAACAAGGATTAGGATTCAAACCATGTTTTAAAAACAAATCCAGTGATTCCTCAAATTTTGAAAATACCACATTGTGGTAAATGTTTAAAAATCGAGCATCATATTTCAAATTGTAAAAGCCCAAGACGAACGATTAAAATTAAAAAAATATGGATCCCAAAAGGAACCATAATACCGAATATCGTTTATTAACCTAATGAAAAACGACCAAGAGTCGGTTGGATCCCCAAAATTCAAAATTAATATTTTATCAATTAGAATTTTATTAATTGGTATTTAACTCAGGGGGAGTTATCATTTTAAAAAGGGGAGATCTAATTTTCAGGGGGAGTTTTACCCATTTTATTCTCACAACTTTTTTATGATTTTATATGCACCTTTTGCTAATGACAAAAAGAGGGAGAAGAATGAAGGAGAAGATTGACGATAAATATAAGATGAAAAATATAATGGGGAGAAGAAAAGAAAAAGAGAAGAGAACAAAAAGAATGAAGGATAAGATTGACGAGAAAAATAAGATGAAAAATAAAATGGAGAGAAGAAAAGAAAAAAGAGAAGAGAAGAGAAGATGGGGAGACTAACAGAAATGGACAAAGCTGAAAACTTTGATCTATATATGTTTTATATTTTTACAGGTATCCCATTAATTGATTGTTGTTTTGTCATCATCAAAAAGGGGGAGATTGTTGGAATAATTTATTCCATATTAATGATTTTGATGATAAGTTGATGGAATCAAACCAAAAAAACAAAGGAAACAATATTGAAACAACAAGAAGTCGAAGACGATCGAGCTGGACAAAAGAACTATGACGATCGAGCTGGACAAAAGAACTATGTTTTGAAGCAAAAACAAGACCAACGTACGCTACACAATACATATAACATACGTAATAGAAACCCAGCTGAAGACAGTGAAGATGCAACATGAAGAATAGCGCACACTAGTACATAAACTAGCGCACGCTACATGACTGAGTTAGCGCATGCTAAGATTGAAGCTAACGCACGCTAACGAAGGAATGTATCCGTTGTGAAGACTTTCAACACAGAGATCACGCGTATGGTCAAAGAATCTGAAAAGTGAAGTTACACACTATGAGGATTACATAGCGTACGCTAAGTTTAAAATATGTCCGTTGGATTGATTCAAGAAAAGTCAAATATCACAAACAGTCATTTATGACACAAGCAATGACGAAACATTAGCGCACGTTACGAAGGTTATTAACGCACACTAAAGATAGAGTCAGAAGCTACTGGACTCAACCGATCAACAGTTAACGTACGCTACATGCTGATATTACGTACTCTAAAGGGGATTAACGCATACTAAGATATGGAATAGCACACGCTAATGAAGA
The DNA here is from genome assembly GCA_033398695.1 of Orobanche coerulescens. Lineage (NCBI taxonomy): Eukaryota > Viridiplantae > Streptophyta > Magnoliopsida > Lamiales > Orobanchaceae > Orobanche > Orobanche coerulescens. The sequence goes on along the minus strand of CM065810.1, from coordinate 90,989,110 downwards.
CAGCCAGCAACGGCTAGTTAAGGCTTTATGCCTATAAATACCAAGGCATTTGGTATCTTTCACAACAACAACTTCAAGGAACTTGTATACATACTTGTTGTAATATCCGCATTTTTCCTTTTTTTCGTTATTTTTTATTTTGGTGTATTTTTCGTTTGTAGTAACTCCCTTGTAACCGTATAGATATGTTGAGAATATTTAATACTGGACTTTTTGTCATCCGAGCTTGTTTCGGACTTGTTTTACCCAATTCCGCATTTATTATCATTCCGTCGCCTTTTGGTTCGATTCTCGTAATCGTTGTTCGGAAGCGCCGGTGATTTCGCCCCTGATTCACAATCTTGTTTGGATAGCCAGTCCGGGAGGGTCCATAGAGGCCTCGAATGGGACCAATTGTTTAGTCCCGTTCCTCGGCGAGTCATGTGCGTGATTTTTAACTATGGCCAGTCTCGGAGGGTACATAGAGGCGTCGGAAGGGACCAGTGGTTTACCCCTGGTCCTAGGCGTTTTTTCAACTGTGATTATTTGACTTTTTGTTTTCCGGGAAAAACATGTCTTGATTTAATTTTGAAACAATTTGATGCATGTACTGTAACACCTCCAAAACCATCCGGGATATTACAGCACTGTGGGTCCCGCGCCGGAACCCACCAGGCTAAAATCCATTTTCAAAAACGTTCAAAAACGCCAAAAAGGGCCGATGACAGTAATGTTTTCAAATACTCACAAAAGCCATTTATAAAGTCTCAAATACCATCATGAAAATATCGTTAAAACATTCAAGGCCAAAATGCCAAAACTCAATTTAGGGAATCGGTTTTACGAAATAATCCAAGTTTACGAAGTACCCAAAAAGCCATTTTAAAATATACACACGATTTGGTAAAAATACCGGAAGACATTTTGAAATATACACACGCAACGGAAATTAAACAACCAGAAAAGAATACTCGATTTCCAAAATAATGCCACAGCCAGTATCACCCGAGAAGCTCATCTCTTCACGACCGCTACTAGCTCGATCTCTGAGAACCTAAAAATAAATCCCACGACGGGGTCAGCCACAATACTCAATAATGATATCGATCACATCAGATAAATAATTACATACCAATGTAATAATAATGTAAGAGTACTACCAACGTAATCTTACCGTCATAACCTTACCAATCCAAAGCAATCCATACCAATTCAATCCTTACCATAATCCACATTTCGCATTCTCAAATGACGAAATGAGATCAACAACACACATCTGGACTGAACCAAAACAATACTCAAAATCCTCAAAACATCATCATAACTCATAAGCGGGAAAATAATCTATCTGTGACAAATCCTGTCCGTTGGATCGCACAATCAAATACCAATCCTGATAAGAACCAAACATACACAATACATCTGTAGATCAACTACCACAAAATAATGATAACAAATCCGAAACATCTATGCACAACCCAAACACTCATACGATCAATAACCAGATCAACCAATACGTCAACTGAGAATATCACCAACATGACAAACTCCAAGCAAGACCAACAAAGAATCAACAGCGACCAAAAATCTCATCAACATGATCAGCTCCAACATGACCAACAAGGATCAACGATGACATAGAATACCATAAACATAGTAAACTACGAGACGACCAATAAAAGATCAACAATGACTGAGAATACCAACAACATGGTAAACTCCAACACGAAAAAATATAATGGATCTCATAGAAATAACCTCGACTGTCGAACATACCCCTCGGGCATATGAACAACCAGTCGCAAACTGTCGAATATATCCAATCATACATGGACTATGAATGACCAAAACAATATGGCTCAAAGATGGACGTCACAGTACGCCCGATCCGGAAATATGTCCATGCACAAGCCACCCCGTGTATTGATCAAATACACGTGTGGTCTTGTACCTAACCAGTCTCATGAAGTAATCTTCTCGTGTGCACAGCCCAATGTGAGGACATGACCCCATCACACGTCTATATGTGCCCGCCCTGAAAATCCTACACATAACCGATCGGTACGCAGATATGACTCTAGATATGTCACGATGCAACATGACAACGAAACTCAAAGAATCACATATCCAATAAGGATAAAAAAACTCACCGAAGTGAACAATGAGACACGGATAATGAAAGATCGACACGACCGACAATATCCAGAACAACCATCCTGGAATCATAATCCCCGAATAATGATCAACACAACCCTTAATACCAAACAACAGTCCTGGGACCAACATCCCGCAACGAACAACCAATACAAATATCATTAAACGAAACCTCAACTTACAACATATACAACAACTCAGCAGAAATAGTTATCCCCATAACTGAACAATACTTACATTACCTCAAAGCCGAAGACAATGTCCTTTCCACGAACAAACATACCTGAACGAATGCAGAGTTATACGAATAATCTTAAATAAGGTACCGTCCATTTAATACCAATAAATCTTTATACCGATACTCATGTCATCACGATAACTACCCTATATATCCGACATTCCATATCATAGATCAAAGATATCTCACATATCTGTCTTCAATCAAACACAATTAAATCATATACATTATGATTTATCCCAAACCACAACACGATAAACAAATCATCATCCCGACAGTTTACATCTATAATAGCATTGCTATATGAATTACAAATGAAATGAAAGCGAAATCATTCATTAAATATTATAAGCTGAACAAGCATAAACTTGCCTCGATACCGATACCATTAAGTCGTTACCAAAATCCACTGCCTTCGTCCACGAGCTCCTCAGCTCCGACCAAGAGAAATCTAAAAACTCTTCAACCTCAACTGCAATATAACGGTCATAAACCACGATTAAACATATCAACCTATTGAAGTAATTAATCAACAACAATCTGATAACAATTAATAACTGACATAGCCAACCAATCCAACTCAAAAGTGGATCATAATCTTATCAAACCCGGAACCATATTCGTATTCCTATATGAATATTATACCTAAACACATAACTTAGTTCTAGATATGAATATTCCATATTCATATCCAAAACACCAACACCTCTTAAACATGTTCATCAATTCATATAATCCAAGAGTTCCTTAAGAACACAACTTATTCCGAAATCACATTCAAAATCTCCAATACGACATAATCCGATGTGTTCTAACATCTAAACAATCTTCATTCATAATTCAAGGTGTATATAATCATGTTCTTCAACATATACTTCTCATAACATCATGAATCGCAATAAACCACCAAGAACATTGAGAATACTACGATTCCATAATCATAACAACATAATCAAGGCATTTGATCATCAATTCATTATCTTCCCTTAACAAAATTCCCGTAATTACCAAGAATCATCACAACAATATCAATTCAATCACCATTCATACGAAAATGTGTAGAATTTCCCAAGTTCTACTTATTGAGGCATTTTATCGAACACTTAAGGTGCATAGTCCAATTCAATCGTTTAACGAAGAAATATTCGAATTTATTCCACAAAACTTCAAGAGTAATGAATGATCTCAAGAATAAAATGAAGTTCCATCAATAATCTAAATCAAAACGAAAGAAATCGGCCAAAACATCATGAAATTCTAAAAATCCCTAAGGGTTTAGGTGTTCTTACCTTCGATCCGGACGAAAGATGATGTTATCCAAGAATCAAAATTCCAAAACATGTTGCTATATGATGTTCTTACTCAAATCCATCCATTTTGCTGAAGAAATCGCGAAGAAACGAAGAGAAAACATGAAAATGGCCGGATGATTTGGTCCAGGCCCTTAAATAGGCGGGACCTGTCGGTACCTTACGGCCCTAACCGGCCATGGCTTACGGCCGTAACCGGCCATGGCTACCTCACTGCTCGATTTGGTCGACAGCCTTACGGCCGTAACCTGTACCCGCCTTACGTACGTAACGGGCCCTTACGGCCGTACCCGGCCACATCCTTACGGCCGTACCCGGCCACATCCTTACGGCCGTTATTGGCCAGTCCTGCGCCCAGCGAGTCACTGCCGACCGTGATCGGCCATCCCTGCGAGTCACTTCCGACCATGATCGGCCATCCAGCGAGTCCTTGGCCACGACTCGGCCAGCTGCCTCCTAACGTACGTAACACTTAATCTATTGCATACGTAATACGTACATTGACTTCCTACAGTAATATACTCGTATTACGTACGTAATACACCCTTTATAGCGTACGCAAATCCATCCATTGACTCACCTGTCCACATCCATGCCGAAAAACTGCCGACACCGGGCCCACATGTCGATCATATCCGGATCCTGCCCGATTCCCTCTGTTACGTACGTAATGCCTTATGCATAACGTACGTAAAGCGTATAATTTAGCGTACGTAAGTCCTTAACCTTAGCGTACGTAATGGCCTTCTATACTTGGCCAAAATCCAACTGTTCCTGTCCGACGTCTCGACATACATAATACAAACATACGACATACAGAATGCATATACTGGATCCGAAAATATTCTCAATATAACTGTCAATCAAAAACGTCAATTACACAAGTATAGCTGTCCCAATTCTCAATTTATTTTATCCATACTGTATAGATACCAAGCTATACAATATACCTCAGATAAAATATTTTATACTAAAAATCCGGATATTACATACTAAAAATCAGGGTATTACACTCTACTCCCATTAAAATAAGTTTCGTCCTCGAAACTTGCAACCTGCCACACCCAACAGATCAACCAAAATTTCCAACTCATCACAAAAATAATCAATCGTCGCCAGAAGCGAATAACCAAAATGACATACTTACAGGTGCGTGAAGCCGATGATATCCCGTGATACTAGCACATGACTCCCATACGAATTCTCAACACAATACCAACACACACCAATATTGCAAATAGCAGTTTGAAAAGATCTCAAAAATTTTGGAACCTCTAATAATCGGTTTGACTCAAAAGTCAGAAAAATCATTTTCAAAAGTCACGCTACTACCGTACGGGTAGAGCCACACAACACACACGCCCGGGTTTCACAAAACACAAGCTCTGATACCATCTTCTATAACACCTCCAAAACCATCCGGGATATTACAGCGCCGTGGGCCCAGCGCCGGAACCCACCAGGCTAAAATCCATTTTCAAAAACGTTCAAAAACGCCAAAAAGGGCCGATGACGGTAATGTTTTCAAATACTCACAAAATTCATTTATAAAGTATCAAATACCATCATGAAAATATCGTTAAAACATTCAAGGCCAAAATGCCAAAACTCAATTTAGGGAATCGGTTTTACGAAATAATCCAAGTTTACGAAGTACCCAAAAAGCCATTTTAAAATGTACACACGATTTGGTGAAAATCCCGGAAGACATTTTGAAATATACACATGCAGCGTAAATAAAACAACCAGAAAAGAATACTCGATTCCCAAAATAATGCCACAACCAGTATCACCCGGGAAGCTCATCTCTTCACGACCGCTATTAGCTCGATCTCTGAGAACCTAAAAATAAACCCACGATGAGGTCAGTCACAATACTCAATAATGATATCGATCACATCACATAAATAATTACATATAATAATACTGTAAGAATACTACCAACGTAATCATACCGTCATAACCTTACCAATCCAAAGCAATCCATACCAATTCAATCCTTACCATAATCCACATTTCGCATTCTCAAATGAGGAAATGAGCTCAACAACACACATCTGGATTGAACCAAAACAATACTCAAAATCCTCAAACATCACCATAACTCATAAGCGGGAAAATAATCTATCTGTGCCAAATGCTGTCCGTCGGATCGCACAATCAAATACCAATTCCTGATAAGAACCAAACATAGTCAATACATCTGTAGATCAACTACCACAAAATAATGATAACAAATCCGAAACATCGATGCACAGCCCAAACCCTCATACGATCAATAACCAAATCAACCAATACGTCAACTGAGAATATCACCAACATGACAAACTCCAAGCAAGACCAACAAAGAATCAACGGCGACCAAGAATCTCATCAACATGATCAGCTCCAACATGACCAACAAGGATCAACGATGACCGAGAATACCATCAACATGGTAAACTCCGACACGACCAATAAAAGATCAACAATGACTGAGAATACCATCAACATGGTAAACTCCAACACGAACAAATATAATGGATCTCAAAGAAATAACCTCGACTGTCGAACATACCCCTCGGGCGTATGAACAACCAGTCGCAAACTGTCGAACATATCCAATCATACATGGACTATGAACGACCAAAACAATATGGCTCAAAGATGGACGTCACAGTGCGCCCGATCCGGAAATGTGTCCGTGCACAAGCGACCCCGTGTATCGATCAAATACACGTGTGGTCTTGTACCTAATCAGTCTCACGAAGTAATCTTCTCGTGTGCACAACCCAATGTGAGGACATGACCCCATCACACGTCTATATATGCCCGCCCTGAAAATCTTACACATAACCGATCGGTACGCAGATATGACTCCAGATATGTCACGATGCAACATGACAACGAAACTCAAAGAATCACATATCCAATAAGGATCAAAAAACTCACCAAAAATGAACAATGAGACACGGATAATGAAAGATCGACACGATCGACAATATCCAGAACAACCATCATGGAATCACAATCCCCGAATAATGATCAACACAACCCTTAATACCAAACAACAGTACTGGGACCAACATCCCGCAACGAACAACCAATACAAATCTCATTAAACGAAACCTCAACTTACAACATATACAACAACTCAGCAGAAATAATTATCCCCATAACTGAACAATACTTACATTACCTCAAAGCCGAAGACAATGTCCTTTCCACGAACAAACATCCCTGAACGAATGCAGAGTTATACGAATAATCTTAAATAAGGTACGGTCCATTTAATACCAATAAACCTTTATCCCGATACTCTTGTCATCATGATAACTACCCTCCATATCCGACATTCCATATCATAGATCAAAGATATCTCACATATCTGTCTTCAATCAAACACAATTAAATCATATACATTATGATTTATCCCAAACCACAACACGATAAAAAAATCATCATCCCGACAGTTTACATCTATAATAGCATTGCTATATGAATTACAAATGAAATGAAAGTGAAATCATTCATTAATATTATAAGCTGAACAAGCATAAACTTGCCTCGATACCGATACCATGAAGTCGTTACCAAAATCCATTGCCTTCGTCCACGAGCTCCTCAGCCCCAACCAAGAGCAATCTACGAACTCTTCGACCTCAACCGCAACATAACGGTCATAAACCACGATCAAACATATCAACCTATTGAAGTAATCAATCAAAAACAATCCGATAACAATTAATAACTGACATAGCCAACCAATCCAACTCAAAAGTGGATCATAATCTTATCAAACCCGGAACCATATTCGTGTTCCTATATGAATATTGTACCAAAACACATAACTTAGTTCTAGATATGAATATTTCATATTCATATCCAAAACACCAACACCTCTTAGACATGTTCATCAATTCATATAATCCAAGAGTTCCTTAAGAACACAACTTATTCCGAAATCACATTCAAAATCTCCAATACGACATAATCGATGTGTTCTAACATCTAAACAATCTTCATTCATAATTCAAGGTGTATATAATCATGTTCTTCAACATATATTTCTCATAACATCATGAATCGCACCAAACCACCAAGAACATCAAGAATACTACGATTCCATAATCATAACAACATAATCAAGGCATTTGATCATCAATTCATTATCTTCCCTTAACAAAATTCCCGTAATTACCAAGAATCATCACAACAATATCAATTCAATCACCATTCATACGAAAATGTTTAGAATTTCCCAAGCTCTACTCATTGAGGCATTTTATTGAACACTTAAGGTGCATAGTCCAATTCAATCGTTTAACGAAGAAATACTCGAATTTATTCCACAAAACTTCAAGAGTAATGAATGATCTCAAGAATAAAACGAAGTTCCATCAATAATCTGAATCAAAACGAAAGAAATCGGCCAAAACATCATGAAATTCCAAAAATCCCCAAAACCAAGGGTTTAGGTGTTCTTACCTTCGATCCGGACGAAAGATGATGTTATCCAAGAATCAAACTTCCAAAACATGGTGCTCTGTGATGTTCTTACTCAAATCCATCCATTTTGCTGAAGAAATCGCGAAGAAACGAAGAGAAAACATGAAAATGGCCGGATGACTTGGTCCAGACCCTTAAATAGGCGGGACCTGTCGGTACCTTACGGCCGTAACCGTCCATGGCTACCTCACTGCCCGATTTGGTCTACACCCTTATGGCCGTAACCGGTACCCGTCTTACGTACGTAACGGGCCTTTACGGCCGTACCCGGCCACATCCTTACAGCCGTTATCGTCCAGTCCTGCGCCCAGCGAGTCACTGCCAACCGTGATCTGCCATCCAGCGAGTCCTCGACCACGACTTGGCCAGCTGCCTCCTAACATACGTAACACTTAATCTATTGCGTACGTAATACGTACGTTGACTTGCTAAAATAATATACTCGTATTACGTACGTAATACACCCTTTATAGCGTACGCAAATCCATCCGTTGACTCACCTGTCCACATCCATGCCGAAAAACTGCCGACACTGGGCCCACCTGTCGATCATATCCGGATCCTGTCCGATTCCCTCTGTTACGTACGTAATACCTTATGCATAACGTACGTAAAGCGTATAATTTATCGTACGTAAGTCCTTAACCTTAGCGTACGTAATGGCCTTCTGTACTTGGCCAAAATCCAACTGTTCCTGTCCGACGTCTCGACATACATAATACAAACATATAGCATACAAACTACATATACTGGATCCGAAAATATTCTCAATATAACTGTCAATCAAAAACGTCAATTACACAAGTATAACTGTCCCGGTTCTCAATTTATTTTATCCATATTGTATAGACACCAAACTATACAATATATCTCAGATAAAATAACGCGAAAAATTATACTGAAAATCCGGATATTACATACTAAAAATCGGAGTATTACATGTACTATGAGATGTGTAAGCGAATGGTTTGCCTTGATTACTTGTACTAGCGTAATTGCTAACCCCCCTCTTGGGGACCCGTTGGGAAGTTCATGTTATGAATTTCAGGTTGTGTTCAGCCGGTCGAGCGGGCACTGGAGTAGTACGAGGATGCTGGACAGGGTTGTTGACATGTGCAAATCAGTCCCTTTATTTCAGTTGTCCATTTTAAAATGTTTGTTTTCAAACTTGTAAACTGATAGATAGTACTCGCGAGTACTTAGGCGTTTTAAATTTGGAAGCTGGATTGTAATACTAGATTTTATATGTGATTTTCAATGATGTGTGGTTTACCGGTTGTACCAGGCATTCTATTTAAATTGCTTCTTGGTGATGTGTGTTTTCTCGCTAACCGAGATAGTTAGACGAGCGGTATATATTAGTTAGCCTGGTGGGTCCCATGTAGGGGTCCACAACACTGTAATATACCCTGACTATCTTGGGAGTGTTACACTTGTATCATTGTATACATTATTGTTGTTGTATTTGTGCTTAATTCATAAGAGTTTGAGTGTTCATACACTAAACCATACACGAGAGGAAAGAAAGGATTGAAGATCTGATTCGGTGTTATTAGAATTGTTGATCCGGCATTGTTAGAATCAATATCTAAATCCGAGTGAGGTTTGTCTAGTACCAATCGAAAGCTAGATAGGTTTATTCCTTGTCTGATAGAAAAGGAAAATGGTTTAGCTTGGACCGAGAAAAAGACAAGAGCATAATGATTTATCTTGGACCGATTGAAGACAAGATTGTAATGGTATCCCTCGGACCGATAGAAGACGAGGTGTAGAGGTTTATCTTAAGCCTAAGGAAAAAGATAAGAAAAGAGGACGTAGGCATAATTGGCCGAACCTCCATAAATCTTGTGTCGTTTATCTTCCGCAATTTAAATACGCTTCCGCAAACGCAAAAGTGTTTGAAAACTCTACATCGCACTATTCAAGTGGCGGTACCATAACTCAACATATATTTATATATCACTGCTTATATATGTATTATATGTATACGTATATTTATAGAAGTATATATATATATATTTGTATATTATAAACAGTATATATATTGCAGTTGCATGGCCGTAAAAAAAGAAAAAAATTGCCAGAAAAAGTGTCAGAAAAAACTGACCGGAGAACTCACCGTCAACGGAGAATATGACCGTAGAAGATGGCCGGAGAAGGAGAAACCAATCAAAGACACATGGACCAATTAAAAGGTGACACGTGTCACTTAACGGGAAGGTCAGCAAGTTCGTTAGATTTAACTGATGGATTTTCACAAATACCCTAACTTGGTTGGATGAAAACAAGTTCATACCCCTAAATGATACAAAAAAAGTTTGTTACCATAAGTGCAAAAATTGAGAAATTTCATACCCCTAATTGGTAGTTTCGCCTTATAATACCTCCTCTGTGATGAGTTCAATTATCACAAGACTGATAGTTTTATTTATTTATGAAATTTAAGTATTATATATCACCATCGTAGTTGGTTATATCACATGAATGGTTCATAAATCCTGTTCTTGAAGTAGCAGTTGATAAAAAAAATCCTACTTTGAGGAAGTAGTTGATATTATTCAAATTCTGCTCTCGAATAAGAAGCAATTGATGGAAAAAATTGAGCAAGTGATCTAAAAGCTATCACCGGTTAATTAAAGAAAATTCCATGCTGATAATATCGCATGTTGGGATCTTTTGACAAGTGATATTAAAACTATCATCGAAAAATAATTGCTCAATAAAATTCCATGTTGATTATATCACATGGTGGAACCATATGAAATCATATTGGTATGAAAATGCTCATGGAAAAGCATATGCCACATATTCGTGAGAATACTATATTTGCATAAAGGCAAAAATGATTTGCTATGGAAGAACCACAAAACAGTCGAAGTGAAAAAATATTGAAACTAGCCAAAAGGTAGTAAACACTCGACAATATGCGAAAAGAAAATACATATGAAATCTATAAAAAGGGGTGCGTCTCTAGAGTATAAAACTGCGTAACTTTGCCACCTCATGATATCAGGGTTTATAATGAGAGATCTAATGGATCTAAACTTCTTTTTCGCTTGATATGAAGTCTGTGGCTGGTGAGCTTTGACTTTCAAATTCTGAACTGAAATAGATGCTTGAAACTTTATAAGTACATCAGCAACTGTATTGGCAGATATAAGTATTTCTCTCGTTAGATGAGAGATAAACTTGTGACCTACTCATTCATCTAGAAAATCAAGCAAATCATTGACGAAATTAATAATATTCTAACAAACCTATAGGTTTGCTATGAAAGTCCCGCTCAGCCCATAGCGTGATATTAAATATCTCACTGAGTGTGCCATATCTACCTACAAGAACAATAAAGGCATCACTTTTATTCACTATATATATATATATATATCATATTATCATAAATAACTTGTGCTTGATGCATCAATCTAGTTTAACCCATTATGATACTGGTTCTAACTACGAGGATGTGTATGGAATTTGTTACTCTTATTCTCCCATTCTGTGCAGTCTTTAAAAGATAACCCAAAAATATATGGTTACTCCCTCCATATAGTATATCAATTTTTTTGTTTTCCCAACTCTTCCACTAACTGATATGTCATATCCGTACACCGGCTATGACCTAATAGTTTGGATCCACCCAAACTACATAGAGTTTTAATTGGATGAGGTCTATATGAGGATTCTAAAAACTCCATATCTGTAACACCCCCAAAATCCCATTAGGTTATTACAGTGCCGTGGACCCCACACCAGGATATCCACCAGGCGAACACGACTAAATTATATCAAACTAACCAACAAGAAAAATCACAGTCCCTACTATGATATCTGACACACTATTCCGATAAGTAATTTCAATGACAATGAAGGGCCTACATGGCCAAAATAAAAATACAGCATTCACGAGCCCTGCTCGGATAACACAAAATAACGAGAACTGATAAACTGGAGAATACTCCCAACTGACTGACCAACATGAACCCCGAACAACTCGGGACTAGTATCGCTCGAATGCCTTGTCCCTATCGTCATGCCCCTGTGTCTTAACTCTCTCCTCGAAACACCTGAAACATGAAAACATGTTCCGCCCCACGAGGTCAGTCATCCAGATAATGGATGTCAAATACATGTACAACATGATATACATCCAAAGGCAAAACAAACGGTACAACAATGATAATACGAGATGCTCACAAACCAAGGTAAGAACCAAGCATTCGCGAAACACTTATGCACACGACATACGATCAATACCTGTTTAACAGGTTAGAACACAAGTTCCCAACAATGAATCATCAATATAGAACACAACAACGAATTACCCGAAGGTAAACTAAACCAAAGCTGAAATAGATACAAACCACAATGCTCGAAGGCTCCAACGGAAATACCAATACATCGAACATGGCCTAAAAGCCCTCAGCCGAAGCTGCAAATCATTGCAATAGCTTGAAAGCCACTCATCCGAAGCTATCCATCAATAATGAGATGGCCGGCGCCAAACAGCCCGAAGCTATATCACATGAGGGGCCGAACCCACACAGCCAAAACTATATCACAATAAGGGGCCGAAGCCACACAGCATGAAGCTGTATCACAATGAGGTGGGCTAACGCCACACAGCCAAAACTGTATCACAATGAGGGGCCGAAGCCACACAACACGAAGTTGTATCACAATGAGGTGGGCTAACGCCACACAGCCAAACCTGTATCACAATGAGGTGGATTAATGCCAAACAGCCGAAGCTATAACACAATGAGATCATCCAATGACCGTGATCTACTAAACTGTAGGTGTTGGGAAACCAACCGCGAAGGTTCAGGCCCCAAACTTACCCATCGAGCACTAGCCGAGACTAGCCTCCAAAACACAATTAATCACAAACGACAACGATCATAAAATTACCAAACTCACAAGAATGATAGTGTGCTGCCTTAAGTCGACCAACACGACAACAATAACTCACGGATGGGCACCGTCCTCAGCGGTCCCAATTCAAATACCTCGATTGCCTTGGAATGGCCAATCGATAACAACGACTCAACAGATGGGAACTATCCTCGACAGTCCCAATTCAATACCTCGATTGTCTTAGAACGACCAATTGATAACAACGACTCAACGGATGGGAACTATCCTCGACAATCCCAATTCAATACCTAGATTGCCTTAGAACGACCAATCGATAACAATGAATCACCAGATGGGAACTATCCTCGACAGTCCTAATTCAATACCTCGATTATCTTAGAATGACCAATCGATAACAACGACTCACCGGATGGGAACTATTCTCGACAATCCCAATTCAATACCTCGATTATCTTAGAACGACCAATCGATAACAACGACTCACCGGATGGGAACTATCCTCGACAATCCCAATTTAATACCTCGATTGTCTTAGAACGACCAATCGATAACAACGACTCAATGGATGGGAACTATCCTCGACAGTCCCAATTCAGTACCTCAATTGTCTTAGAACGACCAATCGATAACAACGACTCAACAGATGGGAACTATCCTTGACAGTCCCAATTCAATACCTCGATTACCTTAGAACAGTCAATCGATGACAACGATTCAACGGATGCCTCAGTACCTTTAATTGGTTACCGACAACGGAAACGATAATCAAGTACCTCAATGCCTTCAATCGGCGAGTTCAACATCGTTAGCAAAACACCAACATCAATAGCAACACTCATATCGATGTCTTAATCAAACATCAATATCAACAATAACAATCGATACATCGATACCGCGAACCGGCCACCGAAAACAACAATAACAACAAGACAATCAACAATAACATTTGGAATAATTACCGAAGGATATCGTATCAAACAATCCCCTGATACCAAAAAAAATCATGAAGAGACTACGTCTCGAAATGATACAACGCATTCATACACATACATGATCTCATTGACCAGTACAAGTATAAAACTTGCCTCAAATTAAAGGTGACGAGATCCTCCCACGAGTGAAGAATGGCGTCCTCCGACAATCACAAGCACTCGAACAACCTTTAATGAAATACAATTCATTCAATAACGCAATATCAATCGAAAACAACAGAAAAGCTAACCCCGATTCAATCGTGAATCGATCAAACCAGACAAACGAATATCATAGTCCTCAACTATGAATTCTAAAATCATCCAATCACCTTAATGATCAATTAACATGATCATTATGTTCTTAACACTTGTGAAAAACAATTCAACAAGGATTATCAAGAACAACATCCAATTAGTCATTCCATTATGATGATATCATCATATATCATCACAATCATCCCAAGAACATCATCGACACTACCAACATGATGTCCACACAATAATCAACCACCATTTCATCAAGAATTTCGGATTAATCAACAAGATTAACTCAACCATTTCGAGATTATGACAATCATCACATAACTCATTGTAATCATATACTAAAATGGTAAAAATCTCTCAAGAACACAACCAACAACAATAATCATCTCAATGATATGTTAATCATCTAGTAATCTTAACATAACTCTTCCTAAACATGATTATAATCATCTAGTAATCTTAACATAACTCTTCCTAAACATGATTATAATCTCCAAGTATTTTTAGACATCAAGAACACAATCAACCTCAAGCCATAATCATCATGTTCTTCATCATAAGTTCATAAAAGTACGAAGTATCATACTATCCTCCAATAATCAACAACACGAGGTAATCATCAAAGACATCATCATAATCTCGAGGTAAACACAAGATTAACCAACATACCTCTTGAAAGTGAAGAATAACCTCAAACCTTCAAGGATCCACTCCAATCTTCAAGCTCCTAAGCTCTAATCCAAGTTAGGAAGCTCCAAAACAAGTTGGAAGGGGCTGGAAATCACTAAGGAATGCAGGGGGATGATTTCTAGGGAGAGAAATCGAAAATGGGTCGTGAAGAAATGAAAGACGAAGCATGTCTTTATAATATGCACATTGCATTACAGCCGCTATACAACTAGCTTAACGTACGTTATCACCTCTACGTAGCGTACGCTACGTCCTGCCAGAACTCGCTGTCTCAAAATGAAACATGCATTACATACGCTATAGCATAAGAATTACGTACGTAATGCCCGTTGACTTGGCTGTCTCGAAAAGCCAAATATCCGGATCATGCATGGCCCTACACGCCGAAAATCAGATGCGATCAGATACCCATCGTTAGTACGTAACCCTCTCGGTTTAACGTACATACGCCTCAACACATAGCGTACGTAATGCTATACATATAGCGTATGCTATGGCTAGTATACTTAGCAAAAAATCAAAACTCACCAAACAACGTCCAATCGGAAAATACAATACTGACGACAAGTAAAAATAATTCGATTCCGAAATATCCCAATTTTTGGCTAGTATACTTAGCCAAAAATTAAAACTCACCAAACAACGTCCAATCGGCAAATACAATACTGACGGCAAGTAAAAATAATTAAATTCTGAAATATCCCAATATAATATATATTGTATCAGTCAAATACAACAACTCTTGTACAATTCTAAATGAATACGTACAACCCAACAGTAAAAACAAAAAAAAATATCCTCGGATATTACATACTCTCCCCTTTAAAAAGAGTTTCGTCCCCGAAACTAAGGGTACACAACTCGGGATATGAACTATCTATCAGGATCTGAAAACAACATCTCCAGCAATTCTCCTCAATGCGAACCACTTCGCCTGAGCAACTGGGCCAACCCCTCGGGTCCCCGCAACGCCTCTGCCTAAAAAAAGCGAAAACCAAATGATAGAACACTCGGACAAGTGCGAGATCGGTTGAATCATGTCTCCTCCGCTAGAGACTGGCTAGAAATACGTATCACCCGCATGACTTACAACACCGGCGTATACATCCCGAGGGAGCCGCTCATTGTACATGTCTACAATCATCGGAGTACACTTCCCCATTCTCATTGGCATTGTATGCCCACACAATCACTAACTCACGCAACACAAGGCTAATAATAACGCGTATATAGTCCTCGGGACCATATCAATCTCATGCCCAAGTCCTCACGACTTGACGTCTCAAATCACAACCAAGATTTACCCAGATTATCACAAAATCTCAGGTACAACACCAAAAGAAAATAAAATCACACAATCTCAAATCTCAAGATTATCAAATACTATCGTTACAAGATAGAACAACAACAAATGGTTCACACCCATAATACAACAACACAGATTAAGTTAAACATTAATCCGAAAATCAAAGAAAGGAATACACAAATCAAGACTACATCTCAAGTGTACCCAACATCGATATCCTCCAGATCATCGATCTCCTCCATCTCAATGATCTGAGGAAGACCCAAATCTGAGATAGATGCTCCTCCTCGGTTGTCCTTACCTCTGGCTCCAGAAGCCTGATAGGACCCCTTGGATGGAGTACGGACTAGAGTAACAAAATCTCTCGAGGCCCATGAGCTCTCTTGAGATCTACTGGCACTAGGACACCTGCAGTATTTCTATAGGTGTCCCTGCCTCCCATATGAATGACAAACAAAAGCTGGCACCATACACCAAGTGCTAATGTGCTCCACTGAATGACATTTAAAGTAAACAATAATCGAACTCGTCGCCTGAGAGGAAGATACTTTCACAGCATGAAGATGACTAGAAAACGACCTCCTGGATGTCGGAGCCCGATGTCCCTCTAAATGAACCGGCATCCCAGTCCTCTCACCAGAAGAAACTGAAGGGTGCTTCCGAGTAAGCTCTTTGATCAAAAGCTCTGCTCCAAGTGTCTTCTCAATGAATTCACCAAGTGAGTTACAATTATGATTGAAGAACTGCATATTCAACTGCGGGTTTAGCCACTTGCTAAAATACTTGATCTTGTCCGCCTCAGTACGGATAACAGACAAAGCAAACTGAAGAATCCCATCTGAGACGATGGGTTATCTATTCTACATGCTCAAACATCGAAAGATCATTATTTCTTTGCAAGCACACTTCCTGGAAGATGAGTTCATTTAGGAAGGTGGAGCAGGTAGAAGTATTTCTTTGGAAGAATATAATGAAGCTCCTCAGAACATACCTATATAACAAGTTAGAACTAAATCTTCTGAAATACAAGTACAACCACCTCGTAGGTCTAGTAGGGTGTCTCAATTACCGAAGAGGAATGGTTTTATGCACTTGGAGGAACTGGGTCTCGATGAGGTTCCAAGTGATAACCAACAGACCGACCCGCAACCTATGACCTAGCAATGGTGGGTGTAGACTCCGTAAAATGGACTGTAGCAGGCTTCACGTAGTTGGCACCTTTATTTTGACGAGGTAGTCAAAAGAGTTTGGATTCGTGCAAAATGAAGAAGAACCTTGTGTATATAAGAGGGTTAGTGAGAGCAAGATCACATTATTAATACTATATGTAGATGACATTCTACTAATAGGAAACAATGTGGGAATGCTCAGTTCTACGAAAGCTTGGCTTTCGAGTAGGTTCTCCATGAAAGACTTGGGAGAAGAAACCTATATTCTTGGGATTCGATTCTACTGGGATAGAGCGAAGAGAATGATAGGTATTTCCCAAACCCTCTATATAGACAAGATCCTAAAGCGATTTAAGATGGATGATTCTAAAAGAGGGTTCCTACCGATGCGATATGAAATAAAACTCACCTCGAAGATGTGTCCTCAAAGTGAGGAACAATGAAAGTAATTGAGTAATATACCATATGCTTCGGCCGTGGGTACTCTTATGTATGCCATGTTGTATTCTAGACCTGACATTACGCATGCTGGGAGCATGGTAAGTAGGTTTCAGGCAAACCCAGGATGGGAACATTGGACCGCCGTAAAGAACATTCTCAAGCACTTTAGAAGGACTAGAGATGTAGTTCTTATGTATGATGGTGGAGAACTGAATGTGACGGGCTTCACTGATTCATACTTTATAGGACCGAAAGACGACTCTATGTCTACTTCTGGCTACATTTTACTTTTAATGGAGGAGCAGTACCTAGGCATAGTGCCAAGCATAGCGCGACTGCTGATTCCACATGTTAGTCTGAGTATCAAGCGGCCTCGGAGGCCTCCAAAGGAAGGGTTTTGGATTAAGAAGTTACTGGGTTAACTTCAAGTGACACCATGTGCTGCGCTGCCTGTTTTCATTTTTATACAATAGTGATGGAGCGGTAGCACAGGCCTAGGAGCCTAGGTTTCCCTACGGTACAAAACATATTGAGAGAAAGTATCATCTCGTGAGATAATTTGTTCGCAAAGGATACATTATGCTGCATAGAGTACACTCAGTTGACAACGTCACTAATACACTGACCAAGCCATTTTGTTAGATGAGCTTGGAGCATCATCTGGAGAACATGAGTATTAGATACCATAGTGTGTGGTATTGAGTGCAAGTGGGAGATTGTTAGGAGTATGCCCTCGAATGCCACTCAGAGGATGTTAGAGTGAGGGCATTGTACTTGTTATTATATAAATCATTATCAGAAGGCAATTGTATGTTTCTTTATTTACTGGTAGTCATTGGCATTCCTGACTTGTATATATATATATATATATATATATATATAGAAACTAGTCCGTGTATTTGAGAGCAAAATATTCCACTCCTTATTGGATAAGGGGATAGGCACTCGAAAGGTTTATAGCTCAAATACTTAATAGTTCGCAAGTCGATGAAACTTGACTGGGCGTTAAGTTTATGTGAAGACTTGTATGACATGTTCTTTGACTTGGAGAGTACCTGTCGATCACTAATGGTTAGTGGGACCACACGTTATAGGTATGCTAATGAGATTAGTATACTTGAACTGACTCACCCTCGATTCGTCACACGGATTTCACTTCGGGACAGTCAATGACGGAGTCGAAAGGTTGTAATAGGTATTCGTGAACCTTCGACTTGAGGATTTAGTTGGGATGTGCTTGTGATGTTAAGATTTTCATTAGAGTAGTTCGATCCAGAAAACTGGAAGGTGGGGTTCAACCTCGACGCGCATCTTGACGGGTAAGTAGCAGGTTCTACTAAATACCAAGATAAGATTATTTCTCCTGTTAGTGAACGGGTATATGTTCTATACGGTTATTGGCAGAGGAGATCATAAGTCTTTGGCCAAAGTATTGGAGCTAGTTGTATTGGATACACGAGAGCTCAGTGATCTCGATTTGCATTAACTCATGCATAGCATCAAGTACAGATAGGGTTTGACTGACTGTGACCCTATAACATGATCGGGATATTTGAAAGAAGGGTTTATACGTATACTAGTATTCACGACAGAAAGGTTTTGGAATGATCCCAATCATTCGTTCTAAGTTAGGTTATAGTATAGGCCGCGGGACTGGCTAGGTGGTGCTATCACTCTTTGGTTCCTCCCATTGCTAACTAAGATGGACCTACCGAGTCGCGCATTAGGATAGACGACAGAATAAATCGAGCTTATTCTCTCTTTACAAATATTAGATATTAGATATCTAATTTATTGAACATTGGATGTCTAATTAATCTTGGGACATTGGATGTCTAAATTAATTTATTAGATAAATTAATTTATGGTCTAATGAATTAAATAAAATACAGGTGATTAATTTAGTTCATGAATATAATTATTTCTTGAATAAATTAATTATATTATTTTGTATTTGATATAATTAATTAATTGGATTAATTAATTGATATAAATACATCGAAGGAGAATGGAGTTTATCTGATTGGACTCACGAGAGTCCGAAATGAACCAAACACTCCCGTAAGCTTCTAGAGGCCGCCCTCCCCCTTTCCTCACATGATTTGTTTTTTGTCTTGATTCCTTTCTTTATGAGAGGAAGACCAAGACTTTTCATAAAGGAGTTGGCGTGTGATCCATTATTGGTAGAGGGAGACTTTGACATGAGATGAGAGATGAAGACAAAATAAAAACCAATCTCTTCCACCCATTTTGGGAGTCTTATGGCCAAACATCAAGGGAGAGAGAGAGAGAGAGAGAGAGAGAGAGAGAGTTTTGTTTAACATCTTCATCTTCTTCATGATGTTTTTTTTAGGAAGAACAAATACATATAACACTTTGAGTGTTAGTAAGAAAATTAAGAGATGATATTGATTACTATACTTAGAGTATATATATATATATTTATATAGCTTCACCACCTTATTCTAGCCGTATCCTTGGAGGATAATAAGATGGGTGTTATTCCGGTCGGATTTCGGCCGAGGCTTGACCAAAATTATGGGAGAATTTCTCATATTCCTATCAATGCCCTCAATTTTGAATTGAAACCTTCATTAACTTCGATGGTTCAACAGCACCAGTTTGGGGGATTTGCCACAAAGGACTCGCATGCCCATTTATTCCACTTCATTCAAATTTGTGATACCATCAAAATGAATGGGGTGCCAAATGATATGATAAGATTAAACATATTTCCGCTCTCCTTGAGACATAAGGCTCGTAAGCAACCTATACATTATAAGTATCAAAGCAAACCTTTTGTTTCACGTATACACAAACTCTTATCATAAAGAACCAACTGTAAAAGGATTTGTATAACTATCACTATTACTCATGACTGGATGAACATACAAATAGGAAAGACAAGACAAATTCAATAAATCCAATAACATAATAAGACAGTATTAAAGCCAACATGTTCGCCCTGAAAAGACACAGGTATACATAATGGCTTTAGTCGACCAAAATTAACCCGCTTCATATAAATAGAAGAGTTTGTTCTGAAATAACAGCTAAACAATATTCATACAGATTCAACAGTTAAAACAACCATGTAAAATATATACATGCGATCGTATGCACATTCTTCACATGTTTAGTTTAAACACGAACACCAACCAAAATATATACGTGGCTCTATGGATATGTGGCTTGCTTTTGTCAAATACATAATTTCCCACAATTTAAGGTATGCTGCCACTGCATATACTATGCATCAAGATTGTTATATGTTGTGATACTTGTGCAGAAAATGCGCTAAAAGTACAGAAAATGAGGGCGGAGAGAGAGTTGCTTCATAGGACTAGCAGAAAAAGTTTGGACAACTTGAACATGAAATAGTAATTAAGATTCTATGAATAGGTTAATTATATATGAGGTATTCATCACATTCTTACTCTTACATTGTAATATCCAGGAAATTTAAATTAATTTTGGTGGTATTGATTTTTTTTTTATTTGTATTAATTTATTTTGACTTTAATTTTTAATTTAATTAGCTGCCTATTTAGGAATGGGGCAGATATATTAGACCAAAGTGTTGGTAAATTATCGATGGTTGGTGTTATCTTCCGCATTATGTATTATCCATAATTGAACCAGAGGATGGAATACAAATTCGAGATCGATCCATTTTTAATGGGATCAATTATAATCGAACCTTATTGGTCAAATACCCAACTATCCACTATATATATAATATATATATATATATTATATACATATATTTATAATATTCCTCTCTCCCTCACGGATTTTTATCCCTCTCTCTCAATTCCCGTCCCCCCTCCCCCCACCTAACCCCCTGCTAGGTCAACTACTCATCCGCCTCCCCCTTCTTCATCAGCAGCAACGGCAAGCGATTGACACAAGGAGCGACGAGGTGAATGGATCTCGAGTATGTTGATGGTTCTCTTGCCCGTTTTCATCCAAACTCTTGGCAGTAGGTCGCCGCGAGCCTGAGTTGCGGAAATCAAATATGCGACGGTGATGAATGTGTGCGAACATCAGATATGGCAGATGAGTTAATTGGGTTCCTGATGTGGGAATGAGTATTGAGGGTTGGTTTTGGTGCAGATCGTCAATGAGGTGGAGTTTTCCAGTGACAGGTTTTCCGGTGTAAGGTGGTCGGAGCTCGGCAGTTGGAATTTTGGAAGTTTGGTTTGAATTTTCGACCACCTTCGCTGCCGGTTCCAGTGAGTGATAATATAGTTCTATATGAGGGTTGACGGCACATCAAAAATGGAGCCATGTAAGAGATAACATGGCACTTTCACTATCATTTTGGTCTTACCACAAGGGACCGAAGGATTCGTGGTGTATAATGACGCATCAAGACAGGGCCTTGGATGTGTGTTAATGCAAAATGGGAAAGTGGTTGCCTATGCATCAAGATAGTTGCGACCCTACGAGGTCAACTACCCGACCCATGACTTAGAGCTACCATCCATGGTGCTTGCTTTGATGATTTGGCGCCACTACTTGTATGAGTCATCTGTCAGATTTTTACTGATCACAAGAGTCCGAAGTATATTTTCACTCAGAAGGAGTTGAACATGAGACAAAGGAGGTGGCTAGATTTGATTAAAGATTATGATATTGAGATCCTATACCATCCAGGGAAGAGAAATGTGGTTGGAGATGCCCTGAGTCGTAAGACAGTGTAGGAGCAAATGCTTGCCCGCTTGACATATAGTTAGAACTTGCGAGACTGGGGATTGAAGTCTGTTATAGCGTGTTCAGGGACAACTTTGCACACTTGAAATTTCATTGTCCCTTGACGATATAATCTTATCGAAGCAGGTTATGGACCCGTTTTTATCTCGAATTCGGAATGAAGTAACTCAGAGGAAGGCTCCTGGATTTGTGATCCATGAGGATGGACTGATACGTTTCAAGAATCGAGTTTGTGTGCCGACAGATGAAGAGTTGATAAACTCTATTCTGAGAGAGGCTCATGCTACCCCATACTCCATCCACCCGGGATCTAGCAAGATGTATAAAGATTTGAAACAATGTTATTGGTGGGTAATATAAAACGAGAAGTTGCAGAATTTATTTCGAGATGTTTGACATGTCAGTAGGTTAAGATTGAGCATCAACGACCAGCAGGTATGCCGAAACCACTCCTGATCCCCGAATGGAAATAGGAGGACATATCGATGGATATTATCACTAACTTGCCGACGAGTCACCGAGCTATGAATACTATTTGGGTGATTGTGGATCGTCTAACCAAAACAGCCCACTTCTTAGAGATTTAAGACATGTGGGGTCCGGAGAGGTTGGCCCAACTATTTATTAAAGAGATTATAAGGTTGCGTGGTTCTCCCAAGAGTATTATATCAGATCGTGATGGACGGTTCATATCATATTTATGGAAAGCACTTCATCATACGATGGGTACGTATTTGAACTTTAGTACAACATTTAATCCTCAGACCGATGGCTAGTCTGAGAGGACTATCCAAACTCTGGAGGATATGTTGAGGGTGTGTGCTCTCGATTAGAAGGACGATTGGGAAGCCCAACTACCTTTGGTGGAGTTCACCTACAATAACAGTTGGCATGCTTCGATTCAGATGACAACTTATGAGGTATTTTAATGCCGTCGTTGTAGGTCCCCTTTGGGTTGGGACGTCTTGTCTGAATCTCTGGGTACGGAACCGGATATGTTGTTAGCAGCTCGTGAGAAGATCATTTTGACTACGAGTTGTTTGTTAACGGCTCAAAGCTGGTAGAAATCGTATGCAGACAACCATCGATGATCGCTTGAGTTCGAGACTGGTGACCACGTGTTAGTGAAAGTGTCCCCTACTCGAGGTATTTTTTGTTTTGGGAAGAGAGGCAAGTTGAGTTCGAGGTATATTGGACCGTTCGAGATTTTGGAACGTGTAGGCAATCTGGCCTTTCGTTTGGCATTGCCACCAGATTTAAGTCGGATTCACAACATGTTTCATGTTTCTAGTTGAGGAAGTATGTTGCTGATCCGAGCTATATACTTCAGTTTGAAGGGATTGAGATAGCCGATGATCATTCGTACGAGGAACATCCCGTACAGATACTCGAGAGGAGGACCAAATAGTTGAGGAACAAGATGATTACCCTACTGAAGATTCAGTGGTCACGACACGAAGTCGAGGAGGCTATGTGGAAAACCGAGGATAGCATGGGATAGAGATATCCCAAGTTGTTTACCCCTTAGTTTCGAGGACGAAACTCTTTTTAAGGGAGGGAGTATGTAATATCCAACTGTAATTTTTCATCTTTATTGTTGTATTACTCGGATGATTCGAGTATCATCATATCATGTTTGCATTTGGTGTAATGATTATTATGTTGAGGTATATTAGAATTTAATTAATTATATTTGTCGTTCGCACTATGTTTGATTGTTAGATGTTGTATGTAGAATTGCATTTTTTTACTATGTCCTTGGTGTTTAACGTATGCTACCATTATATCTTAGCATACGTTAAGCATGTACTGTTACGTATGTAAAGTGTCACGTATTGCGTACGTAATAGAGGGTATCAGATCGCATCTCGACTTTCAGCGTGTAGGGCCATGCATGACGAGGATTTTTGGCTTGATCGAGACAGCCAAGTTAACAGATCATTACGTACGCAATGGTGATGATATAGCGTACGTAATGTAGGTTAACATATGTACGTCACTTTTGGCAATGTACGTAAGGGTGGGTCTGTATTGAGACAATAGCTTCGGGAGGATCGTTACGTACGTAACACTTCTATGTTAACGTATGTAAAAAGGGCTAATGTATGTTAACCTTATATGGTAGCGTACATTATGGCGAATGCAGGTTATAAAAGACATGGCTTGTCTTTTATTTTTGCACGAACCAAACTAGAATCCCCACTAGAAATCGTTCCTATGCCTTTCTAGAACGATTTTATTCCCTTCCATCTTGTCTTGGAGCTTCATAACTTGGTTTGGAGCCTAGAAGATTAAAGATTAGAGTGTGTTCTTGAAGTCTTTGGAGTTGTTCTTCATTTTCAAGAGTTTGGTTATCTAAACTTATGTTAATTCCATTTGATGATGATGTTAATAATGGTTACTTCATATGATGTTAGATTAATAAAGTATAACATGTTGATTATTAAGATTATGAACAATTGGTGAAGAACATGATTATTACTTCTTGAATTGATGAAATGTTGAAACATAACTTGGTTATTACTATTGATTCTTAGGAAGATTTGATAAGAACCTGATGATTATAAGCTATAATTAAGCATGCTCTTAATGCTTAGATATTTCTAGATGATATAACCATGTTTTGGGAAGGTTTAGCTAATTCAATGAAAGAAAATAATGAATTATGGAATAACCCTTATGATTTTGATATACTTGAGATGAACTTGATGAATTGACGAAAGTATGATTATTTAGAACATCCTGATCAAATGTAGATAATTTTCTTAAGAGGATTATGACGATATAAGATGATGTTAACATAATGAGATGATTAACTGGAGTTGTTCTTGATGAATTCTTGTTCAATGTAATAATAAGAATATTGAAGATCACCTTAAATATGGTAATTTGATCATAGAAGTGATTTGGAGATATTGAAGTGTATGAATTAGGACTTTAATGCCTATTGGGATAGTTTGGACTATTCGGGTAAAATTGCGGGTGTCGTTTCCTATGAATTCGATATCAATATTGTATGAATGTGTTGTTGAATAAGTTACATTTCATTCAAGGTTGCCTGTTCGAGTGAGTGTTGTAAGTGGGAAAACCGTCCATTCATTCGTTCGAAGGACTATCTTCGTCTACGGAATTGAGGCAAGTTATCTTGCTTGGTTATAATGATGATTGAATTCTTATGAACGTTATACATTTTGTGTATATGTAATTCTTTATGATTCTATGATTCATAATGTGGTATTGTTCTTGATCGTGTTACTGTTTCGTTGTGGGGTTGTATTCCCAAGTTCACAACCTTTGTATCGTTGGTCTCTTTGATCATTATTGTCACTTCGGGTAAGTTTCTTGATTCTTGTTTGGAAGTGTGATTTATGGAGTTTTGTTGTCATGTTGTATCATGACATATCTGGAGTCATATCTGCGTGCTGATTGGTTGTGTAGGATTTTTAGCCAGGCACATATGGTCATGCGTTGATGTTTTCGCATTAGACTGTGCACACGAGACGTAGTTCGTGGGGCTAATTAGGTACATTGTCCCACGTATCTCGTGGATTCCGTATACGAGGTGGACATGTTCACGGACATCTTTTCGGATCGGACGTACTGTGATGTTCGTCTTGAGCCATGTTGATTGGTCGTTCATATTCCATGTATGATTGGGTATGTCCGATGGTTTGCGACTGGTTGTTCATACGCCCGAGAGGTATGTTCAATAGTCGGCTTGTTTCCTTGAGATCCAGGATATGTGAATTGTATAATGTCTTGAGAATTATTATCATGTATATCTGACCATGTTGTTTGGGAAAAATACTTGTGTTGTATTTTAGGTCGAGGCAAGGTCAAGGCACGGGAAGAGCACGGTGACGGCGAAGAGTTTGAAGGATACTAGTTCGGGGGCCCCAAGTCGTCGTTGTTTGGTTATGCTTAAAATCATGTAATTTCACTTTTCCATTTTATAAAAACTCTTGTTGGTTGTACTATTATTTTGAGTATATTCCATCTTCATATGGTTTATACTAGTATTGGATCTTGAGGTTATTAGCCGTACAATTTGCAAACTCCTAATCGGGGTAATGATTATTGTCTTGTAGACGGTATCACAAATTATGATATGATTAATTTATATTTTGCTATCGCCTGGTGGATCCCAGTGTGGGGTCCACGACACTGTAATAGCCACCGTATTTGGGATGTTACACTACATCGGTTTTGCATAATCGATTTAGAATGTTTACTTAAGACATCGGTTATGGGTACAACCGGGTAAAATATTGACTTACTAAATCGGGTTATATAGTAACCAATGTAGAATATAAACTTACAAGATCGGGTATTTGCAAATCCATGTGGTAAGTGACTTTTTACATCGAGTCCCGAACTAATGTAAAAAGTGTTTTTCACCCGATGTAAAAAGTGTTTTTTCTAGTGGTGGATCAACTATTGAATATATTCTGCGATACCATTTTCATTAGCATCCTTAATCTTTCGAGTCAAGTTTGATAAATTCTTTTTATGATATTCTCTGAAAGAGATAGGTAATATTTACGGAGATCTGAGAGTATCGAATCCATTATAGTATTTAGACCCTTGATATGGGTGAACTTTGTGTATACAATGATAATTTATTTATAGATTGGAATTACGCGTATGAGATATCTCTCCGCGTTTTGAATAGTTCATATCTTGAAGCGTATGAACTACGACTCTATATTTAAACTATGAACATAATATGACATGTGGGAGCGACGATTCTATACTGATAATGATGTGCAATAATGGCATAGAAATATGATGTGATGTGTCAATATAATATCTATGTGGTGATATAAACATATCATGTCTTCGGATATTTGTTCTTGATTATTAATATCACTACTAGTCAGTATTGCGAATGAGTCCCTAATAAATTTGAAATATACTAAGGAGGAGTAGGGGCCCACTCTCTCTACATGTGAACTACTAGATATTATGGATCCACTAGATAGTCACATATGTATATGACTCGTAATCGAAATTTACGAGATGATCTGCTCACGGTTTGAGCATGTATTCTAAATTAGATAATGCTAGTAATATATCCCAAATAAACTTGACTAGATCCGTGAAGGATCAGATATGCGCATACAAGTGGGATATTATTTTGCAAATTATTTAAAGTCCTCCATCCTGTATCGAGAACATAGTATATAAACTCCCATGGCTGAAGATGAATACTGAGATACTGGCCTATGAGATTGGTGCTCAGAAATCTCTTAGCATGAGGGAGAGTATTAGTAGTTGAAAATATATGAAATGCATCACATTATATCATCACAACTGAAATATGGACTTGAAGTTTAAAGATTCATGCTTTTGATACAAACTACAAATGTTTTGATAAACAAATACTAACACTACTAGGAAAATAGGATTCAACATCGCCCAATTTACATCGGTTTTTAAGAAAAACGATGTAAAAAAAAAAGACGGTGGTGTAATTGTAATTTTTTTAAACGTTAACATCGGTTCTGCTAACATCAGTTTTTTAGAAACCAATGTGAATATCAGTAGTTTAAAATCGTTTTTTTAGAAACCGATGTGAATAGCAGTAGTTTAACATCGGTTTTAATATGTAACCGATGTGAAACGTTTATATTTTTCTTTCAACCCTACGCAGGCAGTCTTCCTCCTTTCAATTGTCTTTAACACTCAACGAACAGTCTTCCCCTTTCATCTTTCTTCTCGAAACTTGTCCAAGAAAACGATAATCAGTGTTCGTTCATCATCCCTAATCTCAATCGCTCTACATCATCCATCATCCCCGTTTCATCAATCCCTCAAAGGTGAAAGCTCCCAGCAGCCAAATTTAGGGATAACGGTTATGAAAGCTCCCAATGACCAAATTTAGGGCGCGGAGTGAAGGCGGAATGTTTTACGCGGTGAGAACATGATTGAGTATTACGCCGTTTTAGTGTAAAGACCTAGGGTTTTTTGGGCGTCGTCTCCTATTAAACACACTAGAAAGAGAGCCGCCAGTTCCCCAACAAGCGAACAACAGATATCGCCGGCAATCGTATTCTCCAGAGGTAACTCAATCCTTTGTACTTTTCGTTGCACTTTTGATTCTATGGTCTGGTTTCCCTTCTTTGTTTTTGTGTGCATGAATTTGAAGCTTGGCGAATGGTTTTATTTGAACACTTAAAAATTCGTATCGGTGCCTTAAAATTGTGTTACCATCTCCCATTTGTTCATATTTTTTATTTGAATGAATATTTTATTTTATTGGTGAAGCTTATCATCATGAAGTGATCTTATCTGGCTTTGTTTGATGCTTGAAATTTTCACCGTTCAAACTACTGTATTGAAATATTTTGATTAAAATAAATTTTACCAATTAAAGGATTTTCATTTGTACAATATTGCTGGATGTGAATCCTTTCTATGTAAATTGCTTGTTGATTTATCGAAAATTTGTTCGGTTCAGGTATTTCGACCTTTGTTAGATTTCTCGATTTTAGTTAATCTCAATTTTTGACAGCTTTTAGTTAATATACATGCTGTCAGGATTTTCCGACTGTTTTTTAATCCGTTTCTAGTCCGAGAAGGGGAAAATTTATAAAAGTGTAAATCATGTTTTTACCTTTAAAAGTAGTGCTCGCGGACGTCGTAACTCTTAAAAACGAAGAAGTTATGGTCTATCAAAAGATATGCTGAAAATATATATTTTTACACTATTGATAGCTTTTAGTTTATGCTGAAAATTAACTTCAATGTCATTTTTGGACGCCTTAACATCGGAATTAGCTGAAACGGACGAAATAAAAGTTGTAATGTTTTATATATACATATTAGTCAAGTCGGATACTTTTCAAAATGTTTTATACTTGTTTAGTCGCTAAAAGTGTATATTACGACTATTGATAGTCAACATCGACAAAACTATATTTTACCAACTAAATCTTTATACAAACATGTACGAGCGATATAACATTTTATAAAATGCATACATAACATATCATTGTTGTGCAACCCAGTGTCAAAACAAACATAATACCATAATAGTTACATTCTTGCGGAATCTTACTAGTTACATGCCACCGTCATGTATCGATGCTTCATGTTTGTACTTGGTAAATGCTTAGTACAAAGTTCAGCTGTTTCTGTCCGACTGTCCGTTGGTTTGTTTGCCTTGATGCTTAACCATGTTTTTTAGTTTCAAAATCGAAGCAAGTTTTTGGACGAAGTTGTATCATTTGACAAAATCTTTTTGTGAAAGCATATTATTCAGTTGTGCTCGTTAGTTTTTGTGTTGTGATTTTGCTGAGTCTTTCTTCTTTTCTCAAATTATTGCAGATAAGAAGGCTGACTATGCTGTCAAGGTCAGTGGACTGGATATAGATCCATATCCAATTTCCAAAGGCAAAAATACCACGTTTCAAATCACGGCATCCACAAGTAATTGCTATACCCACGTGTACTATTTCAGGCTGGTGTATATCCTATGATTCATATTGTTTCCTAGGCACGGTAGATAGCATTACTATGTATTGAAAGTCTAATAAGAAAAAATCTAATTCAGGGGTTCCTTTTATAATCTAAATGATGCAGCGGAGGGTCTAAAAGTTCTCCGTGAAAACAACCTTATACACCGGGATTTAAAACCGCAGGTTTGCATTGAAAACAAACCTTGCACTTTATTTATTTATTTTTGTAGTTTGGTTACTGTCATCTGTATAACCAACGTTGGAACTTAAATATACAGATCTAACTATCTTAGCAAGGAAGCACTACCATTTTATAAATTCATTGCAGTATTCCCTTCCATTTCTTTTTCCTTTCTTTACAAGATATAAGAGATTAAGTTAATTAAAATGGACTTTTATTACATTTAAATACTCAAAGTATCAGCTTTACCTAAAATAGTTTTCGGATAATCAAGAACTAAACATTTCGATATTAATAAGTAGAATATTTTTAGTTTTAAGTTTATCAGACACATCAGTTGTTGTTAATGGGATGGCCGACTTTGACTTTAAGTTCTTATAAGGAGGCTTTTCTTTCCAGATTGTCTATCCCATGAATTCTCAGTATATATTATTAAGTAAAGTGGCCTTCTTCACCGGAAATATTTCTGTTCAGTCAATAGAATTTTGAGTTCTTTTTTTTCTTTTACTTATTGTTGGGCTCTTATGGTACTGCAGCTACTGATGAATGTAAATGTAACAAAAGTGATCATTATGAACTGAAATATTGCATTTGCATGTCATCTTCTGGAACAGAATCTCCTCCTTTCCACCGACGGTGGCAACAGCGTCTTGAAGATTGCATTTGCATGATTCATATTGTTTCCTAGGTGTACATCCCCTTATTTTATAGATTTTTTCTTATTAGACTTTCTAGTGCTTCTTTTGGACTGTTAGGCTTGTTAGTCCCCTGCACCATTGTTTTTGCTCAGTCTGCTCTTGTTCATTAGCTCTTAGTTGTCTGGTTAATTGAATTTTGGTATTTTGGATAGCTCATAGTTTCAGCTTCTTATATCTGAGCTTGTTGTGCACTTTGGAGCTTGTTTGCTCAACTTATTTGGCACTTAGTTATCTGATCCAACTCAGTTTATTGAGCTTGTAATTGCTGATTGACTTGTCCTTGTACGATTGTGTTTAGCTTGTACTTCTTGTTGATTGAGCTTGTTAGGGTAGAGTTAGATGAGCTTGAGCTTGTTGGCTATATAGGACAGCTTTGTGGCTATTTGATTAACTGTGATTGCTCATTTGGGACTGCTGTTGCATCATTTAATTTTGAGCTTTTTCATACTGTACAGAACTTTCTTCCGTAGAGGAAATATTTTAGAAATAAATATATTTCCACACATCCTTCTATTTGTTTTATATTTGAAGATGACATTTCCACTAGTGGAAAAATACCATTTTACATCGCACTTTCTAAATCGGTTGCAGTATAACCGATTTAAAAAGTGATTAGTTTTCATTTTACATCGGTTATTAGGAAACCGATGTAATATATCAGTTTTTTACATCGGTCAATAGAGAACCGATTTAATATATCAATTTTTTACATCGGTTAATAAAAAACCGAGGTAGTATGTGTATGTTTCACATCGGTTCTCATATACCAAACACATAAAACGCCCCCACTACCAGTTTAGGTCATTCAATCTTCTCCGATTCCCCGCTTATTCAACCCTGCGATTCAATCTCCTCCCCTCAATCTCCTCCCCCCCAACCTTGCGATTCACATACCGGCTAAAATCCCCGACCACCGCGCGCCACTTGAGTTGTTGAGATCAGTGGAGCAAGCCTTGGAGGTGAAGTTGGGGGATGACACGGTGTTGGTGGTGCTTACGACGTCGATGGCTTCGATCTTTGGCCTTCTAATATTTCCCTGGAAGAGGTCGAGCGATAATCGCGGCAAGGAGGTTACGCCGCTAGTTGTCCGCAAGATGGTGCCGCTTGAGGCAGAGGAGGAGGATGTCGGACCTGACAAGGTAATGTCACCGTCTTCTTCGGAACCCAGACTAGCACTGTCGAATGTTTTTCGAAGGTATCACCTTCACTAAGTACTCCTTATTTCCGTTAGATTTTATAATGCTGACTGATAATGCTGCTAGATAATGCTGCTAGATTTTATAAATGGTTCACCGAGGTTGTTGACATGATTGTATTTATTGTTTGCACCCCTCTTGTGGAGCTTTCTACTGAGTACATATTGTAAATGATATAGGCTGAAGAAAGAGAACCCTGCTTAAGCGGCTTACCTATGGAGTATTTGGTTTACATAATCGCCAATATGAACATTTCAACAAGGTATATGCTCGTCATCTCCATTTATTCACTGTTATATTTGCATTATATGGGATATTTCTTGCTCCGTAGCTTTTTCGCTCCTTTTTTCTTCTTATTTCACAATTGTAGATTTTCTTCTCAGATTTGGCAGGCTCTCCTTATTCAAATGGGCTTCACGACTGGTCAAAGGGCAAGCTGGAAGGAGGAAATAGTCTGGTGCTCTGACATATTTAAAGGTAATGATGTTATTAGTTCCATTCGAAGACTTACTTTCAATAGTTATGTCTATCATATATGGAAGGAGAGGAACTCTAGAATCTTTAGAAATAAAAACAGTCATCGATGTTGTTAGATGGTTGATTGTGAACAATGTGAAGTCGAAATTATCCAGCCAAGATATTTCTATTGAGGACAGCTCTCACTCGATATTCTTCTTCCATATTTGGAATGTCTCCTGTTCTTTTTATTTCTCTACTGAAGTGCGCTTGGCTTAAACCTAACAGAGATGCTGTAATGCTAAACACTGATGGTTCTTTAGGTAATATGGGTGGCTTTGGTGCTATTTTTAGGAATGAGCATGGAAGGCCTCTAGTTGTTGCTGCTGGATCTAGTCCTTCAATTCTGTCTTGGGTCATGAATTGCAATAAGTGGAAATTGGGTTGATTTTGTCCATTGAGTAAGGATACAAGCATGTTCATAATGGGATGGATTCTTTAACTGCAACCATTCTTCTCAATAGTGAGAACCCAGATCCTCCCTGGAATGTAAGATATATATAGAGGCACATTTGTTATCTTAGAAAGAAATTGGAGTGGCTGAACATTGTTCACATCTATCGTGAGACTAATAGAGATGCGGTATGGTTGGCAGGGATGTATCCTCCTACATATTCACGATGAACATCCATAGAATACCAACTGGGCCTTGTGGATAACAACCCATCTTTTTGATTCGTTATCGAACTTGATTCATCTAGGCTCCTTGATTCCAAAACTAAATTTAAGACTAATAGAGTTGCATATATTCATATGAAATCATTGTTGTTTGCTCATGTTTGCTAAGCATAAATAGGTTTGTGTTATGAATTGATAAATGGACAATCAATAAAAGGGAAATTAGAGATTTTACAAGTGTCGGATCAGTAACAACACATTTGTTCCCACAAGTGAAGTCTCCCGAAGCACAACGTACCTAAGGTTTTCTCTCAGCGAAGTACTTACAACATGCTTAACACTGTCAACCCTGTATTCTGCTGTTTCCACCAGTTGTGTTGCATTGAATCCAGTAAGTAACCATGTCTTAGATTGGTAGTAACATTCATGTGTGTGAAGTTCTTAAAATAGGACTGTCTGGTTATCAACTGATCCTCAACAACTATATCTTGTAGTTTGCTAACAAGCATTTCAGCCCATTCTTGAGATGCGTGAGTACTTATATCAGCCTACATGTTTGGAACATAAGTAGTTCAAACTGCAACTTCTATAATGTTCCATGGGTTGCCAATATTGCTCTTAACTTCTGCACGTAAATGATTGTCATGAAACTGATTACATGGTGTCATGAACAGGTTGAAAGTTGTTTGTTGATAGGCGATCGAATTGGACTTCGCGGTTTGCTCCCACCTCGCATAATATCATTTTACCAATGATATAACCAATTCAGTATGTTATTACCTTTAAAATCTGATTACATTGAGTTGTTTTCATTTAAAGAAGATCATAGACTTAATATCATTTAAGTTTTAATATCTTAATTTTTCTGTAAGTTGAGCTTTTGATAGTTGTTATAGGTCTTGATCCATAACATCTGTCATCAGAGCATGTCGATTATTCTCAAAAATATCATCATAACAACTTTCAATTTTTTTTTAAACACCTGCCTTTTTCTTCAAGAAATAAGTTCCTGGTGTGACATTGTTTTGGTGGGAAACCCAATGTTCCCATGAAGTCAACTAACTCTTGATCATTGATCACTTTTTGTTTTTGAGCAGATTTTATCTTAACTGCAGTCATTGTATATTTATGGAACTCTTGACAAAAGAATTGTTAGCTATGACCATCTATATTTTAACTATTTCCCAGTGAGTTGATATATGATTTCCTGATAATGCTTGGCAAGCGGTTGACAGAGGTTGACGTTTCTACGGTACTGACAGTTTTACAGTGTAAGCAGTCTTCTGTGATTTTGATGTTTTTTTTTTTTTTTGGTTTACGAATGAAGATGAAAGGATGAGTGGGTTATGATGGATGTTGCACTGTCTTGTTTCTTCTTACAACTACAACTATATGAGAGGCACTTAGGTTGATTTAATTGTTTGGACCTTTTAAGAATCTCAATATAGAACGTAACAGTACAGAAAACAGAATGATCTTCAGTGCCTTAGATTATGGATGTTAGTCGGAAATGTGCTTGTTTGTGGGCCTATGGCCTTCTTTGAAGTTGAATATTGCCTTGTATAGTCTCTGTCATATTGTTTTTAGTCCACATCCCCACTGTAGGGGTGTTCATAAAAACCCGACCCGACTGCTCGTTGACCGGAGGTAAATTTACCGTGTAATTTTATAAATTCTAAATATTTTTCAGGCCGGGTACTCGACCCGGTGAAAGGAAATAAATTCGGGTCCAGGTACGGGTCGAGAATATTATTCAGACTGGGTACCCGACCCGATATATATTGAAAGGTGCAGAGACTGATGCGAAAATTCACCAAAATTGGGTGAAAATTTTAGGTCGGGTCAGGTTGTGTTGGTAAAGCGGATTGTCGGGTCTAATACTGGAAAAAGTATGAAAAAACTTAAATTCCTAAGATAAACTAAAATAACTAAAAATCTAAAAAAAAAAAGACCCTAAAACTGGAAAAAAATATGAAAAAACTTAAATTCCTAAGAAAAACTAAAATAACTATAAATCTGAAAATAGATCCTACAAACTGAAAGAATATATATATGAAAAAAACTAAAATTTGGACGACAGTTCTGACACAAGTTTTTACCTAACCTTACATAGTTGGTTAGAAAATTCGTTCATGATATACTGTGCTATTACTATAGGCAGCTAGACCATGGTATTATACTGACCCAGGTTTTTGCCTAGCTTCTTGAAATTTCGTTTCCAGTTACCAAACCTTAATACATGAGCTGGTTAATTAGGCATTTATTGTGTACAACCCACTGTTTTATTTTGGTGTATTATTTACTTTAATTTGACATAAATATTTAGAAAATAGAACCCCCATCCCGCTTCTTTTTTGTGTTTTTACCATAAAAATAGTTGTTGACAATAAAAGAAGGAGAAATGGCAAAATACCAGTTGTTCAAAATCAAAGACATTAAAATATTTATGGATATTTGATTAATTGGTGGCCTCTTGTTAATTTGCAGACATTTGATATGGAAGAGCCTTATTCGAAGGATGATATTGATGACGGACGAAGACGTTGGACTCAATATTTTCTAGATTTTACATCTTTATCGAAGTAGTAAGAGAGGAATATGGGAACTGGGTATGTAGGGATTTGCTGCGTAGGCATCATTCATCATTTTGTGATTGTACTTTTTTTTTGCAAGATTTACAAATCTCTTGTAACAACTGTTGTTGTACATTTTTTACAAGATGTAAAAAGGGTTTTGTAATAGAATAGTGTAAACTTGATAATTTGGGTGGAATATATGGCGTCTTGTTGGAGATTTTATTGTTCATGTTATGTTTTATAGGAGGGATTCTGTCGTGATCTAAAAATGGTCACTTTTGTGAACAAGGCTTTTCTAAATCAGCCATTTTTTGAACCAGAATATTAATTTTTCTAAATCAGTTAAAGCAGTAACCTATTTAGAATATTACACATTCTAAATCGGTTAAAGCAGTAACTGATTTAGAATATTACACATTCTAAATCGGTTAAAGCAGTAACCGATTTAGAAACTAAACATTCTAAATCGGTTTTTTGGATATCCGATCTGGAATGTGAGATTCGAAATCGGTTATATCAACTTACTAAATCGGTTAAATAACCGATGTTAAAAGTATTTTCTACATCGGCTAAATAACCGATGTTAAATGCGTTGATTTTCTACATCGGCTGGATCTATAACGGTTCGAGAACCGATTTAAAAGGTCTATTTTAACCGATTTAAAAGGTGTTTTTTCTAGTAGTGTTCTATAGCTTAAAAATGAATTTCTTTTATTTCATTGCTTATGATCTTCTTATTAACTTATTACTAAACAGACACATGTCTACTCCGCCGAGATCTCGTTCCACTTCTCCAGCAGAGACTATATCGAGAAAAACTAGACAATCGACACGATGTAGAGATATGACAAAAACACGAGTGGATGGAAAAAAATTACCGCTTGACCTCGATAAGGTCACAGGAAAAACCAAAAGAGCTCATAAAGTGAAGTTAAGCACGTATTTGGGAAAACTTGCTCGAGATAATGTTTCTATTTTGCACCCTAGATGATTAGAAGTACCAGAATCGGATAAGAATATGATTTGGCAGGATGTTTTGGTATGTTCAGTAAAACCTTATCCACTTAACTTGCATGTTTGGACATTTTAAGATATTTTACCATATTATTATTGCCTAATTCTTTAATTTTCATTGTTATTGTTAGTCCAACTTTGATATTAGCAATAACGAACAATTGAAAGATAAGATATTGCAATCAGTGGGCTTAAAGTGGAGACAGTTTAAATCAGAATTGACACGTGACTGGTTATATGGTGCATACAAGGACATGTCTCCTTGTGAAAAATACAATATCTCGGAGACTAATTGGGACGAATTCAAAAAGATTAGACTAGATCCTTCTTGGGAGGTAAATCTGAGTTTTATTGTCTACTGCAATGCTTGAGTTTTATAGTGTCAATCGGTTATACAACTCTGATAATAATCTGCATTTAATTTGTAGTTATCAAAAGTTAAACTTCTTTTTATTGGATATTAGGTACCTAAAATCATTAATCGTAGACACGATGAATGATAATTTGTATGGATTCCTTGAGCCTCAGTCCATACAAAGTATGGGTAATAAGAAGTCTGAAGCCACATCATACATTCTACGACATATCCAGGATTCAAAAAAACAGAATTTTCTAGGAGCTTATCACCACGAGTAAGTACAACGACCTAACAGTTAGCGTCAGATTGTAAACAATGCAACACTTTTGGTTAAATAAGAAATTTTATAACTTGTTTATCAAAATTAGCTTGTTTCTTTTCAAAATGCAGGCGACATTGGCAATTCTTGGTAATTTTACCTAAGCAAGGGACTGCCGTGTGGTTTTGTTCATTACATCGTAAGCCCGATCAGGATATCAAATTCATAGTGCAGAGGTAAGCTTCTGAAGAAGTGAAATGAATAAAGATAGAATAATTTATACATTTCTATTCAGTTTTTTTGTTAAGATAAGTTTGGTTGAATTAAATACTAGTGTTTTAACAGAGTTTATACTTCCATCTTACTACTAGTATTACTAGGTTTGATTTGTTTGTTTGATGTGGATTTCTGGTTATAAAATTCAACCGGCAACATTGAAGTGGCTGATAGGATTTCTGGTTCATGTTGAATTTTTTAGATTAAACCTCTATATTGAGATTAAACACAAAAATAAACCTAAATGCGGAAGCACGTTGGAAGGCCCATCCCAGAACTCATACTATAGGCAGACGAATTCACACTTCAAATACTTCCAAGTCTTTTACCCTCATTTTAAACTCTGGTGAGAGAGAAAGAGGGGCTCTGAGAGGAAGGAATGGAAAAGGTAAATATACGTAATGTAATCTTCCAGAAATATAAAAACGAGAATTTGTATGACAACTAAGAGAGAGAGAGAGGAAACACAAGGCAAAAGAAACTACAAATAATGGCAGCGCTGCTACTACAGAGAGAAAATAGGGAACATAACGAATTCTAAGACACAAATGGGAGTAAAACAACACAGATAACTTGTTTATACCTTTTGTCGTGTTAGTTTTGTCCAGTGATGTATGGTATTTCTGCAGTTGAGGAACAAATTCCATATTTAGCTGACAGTGCAGCAGATCATAATATATATTTACGTGTAAAAAAATATAATATATCATATGCACCTGTAGATGGATTTTAGCATAGATCATGAAGCCTTCAACTTTTATCAACTTTTATCAACTTCATTTGAATCTATCCATTTCAGTGATTTAGCATACCTTGATTTAGTTGACTGTCTTATAATCCTGTGACTTCTTGTACTATTCATAACACAATTATGTTTTCCTTACTTCTTGTAACACCCCCAGATCCGACCGGCAATATTACAGCGCCGTGGGCCCCGAGATGGAACCCACAAGGCTGAAGGAAATTTTTGCAAACATTTACAAATGCCCAAGAGGCCAACGACGGTACTATCTGTAAAAAAATTCACAAAGACTTATAAAAATCCATTTATCAAAAACCGTCGGAAAAACTCATTTGAAATCACAAGGCCAAACGGCCGAAACTCAAAAGTTTAAAAACATACGTTAAGATATCGCTTACACGTACCGACAGAATAGATTTAGAAAATAATTGCCAAAGTAACCTAAGTTACCGGATACCAAAAAGGCCATTTAAAAATACTCACGCAGCGGATAAAGACAAACAATTAAAATACTCTAGCAGCCGAATACAACAACTGATCAGAAACTCAAAACACAAATACATGCCCTTGCCAGTATCCTATGGGAAGTTCATCTCTCCACGACCGCTACAAGCTTGATAATCCATGAACCTAAAAAGAAAGCCTACGACGGGGTCAGACATAATATCCAACAATGATAACCATCACATCTCGTCAATAATTACATATCAATGGAAATACTAAGTAAGAATACGAACAATGTAATCTTACCGTCGTAACTTTACGAGAATCCACGATTCGTATCCTTAACAACACATTAAGATAATACCGAAATATCTGTATGGGATCTCAACAATACCCAAGGTTCTCAAAACATGATCATAACTCGCGATACGGAAATTATACTAACTCTGGCCAATTCAATCCATCGGATAACATTGACAATTCCAATACGATAATCGATTGTCCATCAAAGACAAGTACCAAGGAAATACGGAACATACCTCAAGATACGAAATACCATGACAATCACGCTACCTAATCCGAGATCGATCAACATAACATACGGACATGGTCCTAACACAAGACCTACAAATGCATACTCATATGACAACGTCAATATGATCACAACAATAACGACAATGTATACTTATGGCAAACCCATAATATACATATGCACAACAACAATACATGGCAATCCGATGATCCAAATGCTTCACTGCCTAGATCCCCCGATGATCCCGTCAGACCAACCCGAGGTGGAAAACCCGTCCGATGATCCAGCGCACGCTAGCATAGATCCCCCGATGATCCCGTCGGACCAACCCGAGGTGGACATATGACAACAATGCACAACTGCACAAAACAACAGTACACAATACACGACAACAACAATGCACAACTGCATGACAACAACGATACACGAATGTATCACAACATGATCGACTCAAATGATAAAAATGATTAGAGTACTTGCCCCGAGTCATTCGAGAACGATCTCAATGTCTAAACCATCACGAACCATTATCCTCAATACTCGACGGTCCAAAGTATCACGGATTGCAGATAATTCATATCTCCTTTTTTATCACGATATATCCTCGATATACAAGTATACCAATAACAAAAGTAAATCATATACATTATGATTTAGATTCCCAAAACTCGAATATGATTTATAATCCCAAGTCTCCTGTGATTACGATTATAAACATTGCTATACGAATTATAAACGAATGAAATGGAAACCATTCATTAAATACTATAAACTGAGTAAGTAATAACTTACTCGATACCGATACGACGGTGATGAAGCCGCTACCAATTTCATTGTCTTCGTCTACTAGCTCCTCGGCCCTGACCAACGCCATTCACGAACATACTCGAACACGACCGCAACATACGGATATAAACACCGATCAATAATCTCAACCTATTACAATAATCGATAAACAACAAGTTCGACAACAATCAACAATCGATAAAACCAATTCACAATCTCCACGGCTCCACAATATCTCGGTTAACAACAAGTCTGATCAAGCCAACTTAAACGATCACGAATTCATAATCGAAACAGAATATACTGTTGGGTACCAAATCGGATATTTGCGCCGTTTTATGCGGAAGCGAAAATAAATTTGCGGAAAATAAATCACACAAGGATTTATAGAGGTTCGGCTATTAACAAAGCCTACGTCCTCTCTCGATGTATCTTTTTCTTAGGATTAAGATCAAAACCTCTACGCCTCTCTTCTATCGGTCGAGGGATTACCGTTACAAGCTCGTCTTCTATCGGTCCGAGTAAAACCGTTTTTCCTTTTCTATTGGATAAGGAATCAACCACTCTAGCTTTCTATGGGTACTAGATAAACCTCACTTAGATACCGATTGCGATTCTAACAATGCCGGATACTT
Source organism: Orobanche coerulescens (assembly GCA_033398695.1). Taxonomy (NCBI): domain Eukaryota; kingdom Viridiplantae; phylum Streptophyta; class Magnoliopsida; order Lamiales; family Orobanchaceae; genus Orobanche; species Orobanche coerulescens. The sequence continues at coordinate 90,948,215 of CM065810.1, read as the reverse complement.
GATCCTAATAACACCGAATCCAATCGTATCTTTTCTTTTACCTCTCGTGTATAATGTTGAATGTATAAACACTCAAACTAACAAAATAAGCTCAATATTACAACAAAAATGTAAGTATATGATTCTCAGATGTATGACTTGTTTGCTTGAAGTTGTTGTACTCAAACAATACCATAGGAATGGTATTTATAGGCATTTCCCACAAACTAGCCGTTGCTGGCTGTTTTGACTAGCTAGCGTGCGCTAGCCTTTCCTTCTTAGCGTGCGCTATCGCACATTTTTGCTCTAGCGTGCGTAAAGGCTTTCATGTAGCGTGCGTTAATCACTTTATATTTCACCCAAGAGCTATCGCTTGGCGATTAGCGTGCGCTACCATTTCCTTTGTAGCGTGCGCTAATCCAATATATCCGTTGCATGGATTGTCAAAGTGACCGTTTGATATGCTGACTTTGACCTGCTTGGTATCGGAGCGAAAATAAATTTGCGGAAGCGAAAATAAATTTGCGGAAAATAAATCACACAAGGATTTATAGAGGTTCGGCTATTAACGAAGCCTACGTCCTCTCTCGATGTATCGTTTTCTTAGGATTAAGATCAAAACCTCTACGCCTCTCTTCTATCGGTCGAGGGATTACTGTTACAAGCTCGTCTTCTATCGGTCCGAGTAAAACCGTTTTTCCTTTTCTATTGGATAAGGAATCAACCACTCTAGCTTTCTATGGGTACTAGATAAACCTCACTTAGATACCGATTGCGATTCTAACAATGCCGGATACTTGATCCTAATAACACCGAATCCAATCGTATCTTTTCTTTTACCTCTCGTGTATAATGTTGAATGTATAAACACTCAAACTAACAAAATAAGCTCAATATTACAACAACAATGTAAGTATATGATTCTCAGATGTATGACTTGTTTGCTTGAAGTTGTTGTACTCAAACAATACCATAGGAATGGTATTTATAGGCATTTCCCACAAACTAGCCGTTGCTGGCTGTTTTGACTAGCTAGCGTGCGCTAGCCTTTCCTTCTTAGCGTGCGCTATCGCACATTTTTGCTCTAGCGTGCGTAAAGGCTTTCATGTAGCGTGCGTTAATCACTTTATATTTCAGTCCAGTAGCTACTGCCCTTGACAGTTAGCGTGCGCTACCATTTCCTTTGTAGCGTGCGCTAATCCAATATATCCGTTGCATGGATTGTCAAAGTGACCGTTTGATATGCTGACTTTGACCTGCTTTTCCCAACGTTCGGATTGACTAGATTCAAACATCTTAGCGTGCGCTAATCATCCTTTGTAGCGTGCGCTAATGATGACTTCATTGCATACGTCATTATGTGTTTGAATATCTCCACAACAGTAACAACACTTCGATAGCGTGCGTTAATAATAGAGTGTAGCGTGCGCTAATAATAGAGTGTAGCGTGCGCTATCCTTCCTTCTGACTTCACTGCAGCTTACTTTGAAACTTGGCTGGAATGCAGCTGACTCCTCGTTAGCGTGCGCTAACATATATCCCTTAGCGTGCGCTAATGCAGTCCAGTTTGTAACTTTTTGCGTCTTCGTCTGCTTCGTTGTTTTGCTTCGCCTCGATGTTGTTTTGTAGTTTAGCAACTTTAATCATCAAAACATAAATTAAATAATGTGTGGAATAAATATTCCAACAATCTCCCCCTTTTTGATGATTACAAAACAACATATGAATTGGATAATCTGTAAAAAATAATATATGTATATTTCTACGAATCAAAGTTTTCGACTTTGATCGTTTCGTTAGTTTCTCCAATTCTCTTTTCTTTTCATTGTCTCCCTTAATTTTCAACTCCGTCGTTTTTCATTTTTCAACTCCCCCTAATTGTATGCTTTTCTTTGCTTTTCGACTTCTTCGATTTTTTTTCTTTTATTTTTATCTCCTCTTCATTTCCTTCTCATTTTTATCTCAATTCATCTCCTTCTCCCCCTTTTTGTCTTCATCAAAAAGTAAAAGAAATACAGAGGATACCAAAAGAAATATAAATATGCATGATATCAATTTATGCATTAGGGTATAACTCCCCCTGAAAATATTATTTCCTTCTCCCCCTTTGTGAAATATCGTTTGTCCAAATTTATTTTTGGGGATCCAACCGATAGTTGGTTTTTCTTTTGAAACGTAGACGATGTTTGAAACGTTTGTTCCTTTAGGAACCCAAATCCTTTTAGTTTTTATCGTCCGTCTTGGGCTTTTGCAATTGGAAATATGATGTCCGATTTTTAAACACTTTTCGCAATGGGGTATATTAAAATTAACGGATTCGTTTTTCGAACGTGATTTGAATCCTAACCCCTCTTTGTTTAGAGTATATTTTTGAACACATAACATTTGTTCAAATTTATCGTTGCCGCACGAAAATTTCTTTGTCAAAATTTTTAGTTCATCTTGAACTTTTAAAAGATCATTTTTCAAAATATTTTCATTTTCAAGGCATTTAGAATGATCGATTTCAACAAATTTCCCTTTTTCAAGTATTTTGGAATTTTCAATTTCCAAAGTTTTATATTTAGACTTGAGGGACTTAATTTCATTTAAAGCATTTTGATAGTCCGTATGTAGTAACTCGAATGCTTCAAAAAGTTCGTCGTAGGATATACTTATTTGGCTTTCGACGTCGCTATCGTCGAATGAACTCCGGGCCATGAGCGCGAGATTGTTTTGTTCAAGAAAATCTTCATCGGGATCTTCGTCGCTCCATGTTGCGATTAGAACCTCCTTTTGCTTTACTCGACAGTTCTTAGCAAAGTGGCCTGGTTTACCACATAATCGACAAGTGTTGTCGAATTTCTTTGGTTCGCCCGCTTGAATGTCCTTCTTTCTCCGGTTTAATAAGTGTTGGAACTTATTAATATTTTTGGCATAATATGCCATTTCTTCGTCGCTTTCGTCCACCGGGATTTCTTCTTTCTTTTTCGACATTTTAGCCTTGAATGCTATCGACCTCTCCTTCGGTTTCGGTTTGGCATTTCGAGATTTTAGAACAATCTCGTAGTTGATAAGAGAACCAACGAGAGCACTAAAATCGAGAGTATTTAAATCTTTGGATTCCATTATTGCCGTAACCATTACTGGCCCCATTCTCGAGGTAGTGATCGGAGAATTTTCTTTACTTTCTCACTACTCGAAAGTGGTTTTCCGTAACATGCTAATCCATTAGTGATAACCGAAAATCGGTCAAGCATAATCGAGATGGATTCGTCGTCCTTCATTTGGAAAAATTCATAATCGTGAAGGAGCATGTTTATCTTCGTCTCCTTGACTTGAGACGTACCTTCGTGTGTTACCTCAAGCATTTTCCAGATTTCTTTGGCACTATCACACGATGATATCCGGTTGTGTTCTTCCGGATTTAAGGCACAATAAAGAAGTTGAGTTGCCTTACAATTGAAATGGTCGTTTTTCCAATCGGAGTCGTCATATTCTTCAAAATTTTTAAGCGTACCGTTGGAATTTATTGGGATTTTTGGACCAAGACAAATCACTTTCCAAAGTTCGATGTCGTAAGCTCGAATGAATATTGACATCTTCTTCTTCCAAGTCATGAAGTTTGCGCCATCAAAAAATGGTGGTCGGTTGAGAGCAAGACCTTCGGCTGGAGAGATTTGAAACGCCATTTTGGATCTTCTCCTCGGATGTTAAGCCGCGTATTGGAGTACCGCTCCGATACCAATTGTTGGGTACCAAATCGGATATTTGCGCCGTTTTATGCGGAAGCGAAAATAAATTTGCGGAAAATAAATCACACAAGGATTTATAGAGGTTCGGCTATTAACGAAGCCTACGCCCTCTCTCGATGTATCTTTTTCTTAGGATTAAGATCAAAACCTCTACGCCTCTCTTCTATCGGTCGAGGGATTACCGTTACAAGCTCGTCTTCTATCGGTCCGAGTAAAACCGTTTTTCCTTTTCTATTGGATAAGGAATCAACCACTCTAGCTTTCTATGGGTACTAGATAAACCTCACTTAGATACCGATTGCGATTCTAACAATGCCGGATACTTGATCCTAATAACACCGAATCCAATCGTATCTTTTCTTTTACCTCTCGTGTATAATGTTGAATGTATAAACACTCAAACTAACAAAATAAGCTCAATATTACAATAACAATGTAAGTATATGATTCTCAGATGTATGACTTGTTTGCTTGAAGTTGTTGTACTCAAACAATACCATAGGAATGGTATTTATAGGCATTTCCCACAAACTAGCCGTTGCTGGCTGTTTTGACTAGCTAGCGTGCGCTAGCCTTTCCTTCTTAGTGTGCGCTATCGCACATTTTTGCTCTAGCGTGCGTAAAGGCTTTCATGTAGCGTGCGTTAATCACTTTATATTTCAGTCCAGTAGCTCGCCGCTTGGCGATTAGCGTGCGCTACCATTTCCTTTGTAGCGTGCGCTAATCCAATATATCCGTTGCATGGATTGTCAAAGTGACCGTTTGATATGCTGACTTTGACCTGCTTTTCCCAACGTTCGGATTGACTAGATTCAAACATCTTAGCGTGCGCTAATCATCCTTTGTAGCGTGCGCTAATGATGACTTCATTGCATACGTCATTATGTGTTTGAATATCTCCACAACAGTAACAACACTTCGATAGCGTGCGTTAATAATAGAGTGTAGCGTGCGCTAATAATAGAGTGTAGCGTGCGCTATCCTTCCTTCTGACTTCACTGCAGCTTACTTGGAAACTTGGCTGGAATGCAGCTGACTCCTCGTTAGCGTGCGCTAACATATATCCCTTAGCGTGCGCTAATGCAGTCCAGTTTGTAACTTTTTGCGTCTTCGTCTGCTTCGTTGTTTTGCTTCGCCTCGATGTTGTTTTGTAGTTTAGTAACTTTAATCATCAAAACATAAATTAAATAATGTGTGGAATAAATATTCCAACATATACTACCCTGCCTGTTGACTTAGCGCACGTTAATTACTTAATGTAGCGTGCGTTAAGACGTTCCCGTTAGCGTGCGCTAGACAGTAACACTAGCGTGCGCTAATGACATGCAGTTGCATGCATTTCATATACCGATCAACACATGGCGATTATCAAGAACACTAATTGATTCTAAACCATGTTCATAGCTATCAAACAACGAAATTCGATATCCTTTAACATACAAACAATCATTCAACTTATAATCCAAGTCCTATATCCATATATCATCTTCCTAAATATCAACATCATGAAACATTAAGAACGTAACAACACTTTCATAATCTATCATTACAGGGAGTAATCATCGACAATAACATCAACATCCGAAACTGAGGAGAAGGATTAATCCACTTATCTCAAGAAAACGAACAACACTATTCAAACCACAAGAATCATATCAATATCTTCATGTCAACAATAACATCATCATAATCCGGTAATCCATCTCATAATCATGCTTATCAACTTGTTTATATGATAATCATTAACTCAAGAACATCAACATTCAATCCAAAACGAAATCCAAAGATGAAGAGTAATTACCTCTTTGAAGAAATGGATTGAATCCCAAAGTTGAATCCGTTTTCAATCACTTCCAAGCTTCAAATGTTGTTAGGAATGATCAAGTCAAGTGTTTGGAACCTCAACTTCTCTCTAAGACCTCTCTCTATCAGTTCACATGAAGAAATGGACGGAAATGACGAAAAATAGCCAACTGCACTTATATATATACTGTACATTATTAACGTACGCTAACATCTTCAGTTAACGTACGTTACACATTTAGCGTGCGCTAACTGTCTTTGTTAGCGTGCGCTATCGAAGTCCAGAGGCAACTGTTTTACTGCATGAAGTGATTTACGTACGCAACGCCCATGAAATAACGTACGTAAATGCCTCTATTTAGCGTACACAAGTGTCCTACCTTAGCGTGCGCTACTCATAGTTGACTCGTTTGTCTGTATGCTTCCGAAGACAGGTCCACACGCCAAAAATGATGACGAGGATAAGATTCCTTTTTGTCCGATATACAGTTAGCGTGCGCTAACCATCATGCATTAGCGTGCGCTAACACTACATTACAACATCCGTTGACTTACCAGAACGTGCGCCGAAAGTGGCCTGGTCCACACGTAGATTCCTTCTGATCTGACTGCACTAGCGTGCGCTACATTCTGCCTCTAGCGTGCGCTAACCATGAACGATAGCGTGCGCTATACTTGACCATTAGCGCGCGCTAGTCAGGCTATACTTAGCCATTTCCAACTCTTCTCGTCTGTCTCGACATACTGGATACGTACACTCACACACTGAATACATATACTTAATTCCATAATATTCTCATATGATACATAATATCCTCAATTGCAATTGTCGACCAAGTACGACAATTATACCGATACTGACATCTCAGTCCTTCATTTATTTTATCTATACTGTACAGATTCCACGCTGTACAATATAACTCGGATAAAATAATATTAAACAACGGTAGTAGAAATTCCGGATATTACATTCTACACCACTTAAAATAAGTTTCGTCCTCGAAACTTGTAATCCGTCACAAAAAAACAAACAAACCGTTCGACCAAGATATTCCGAAACCATCACGACGACGATCAGTCGTCATCATTAACGAATAACCGAAACAGCACACTTACAAATGCACAAAGTCGACGATCTACTGAGATCCTAGCAAGTGACTCCACTGTAAAGCTTCAACACGCTTACGATCACAATTCCATGGATCTCAACAAAAATATAACATCTTCGGAAGAAATAATCTATCCGTTTCAAATACTGTCTGCTTGATTACACAATCAAGTCCAAATCCTGATACAAATCAATAATACACGATACATCTGTGAAACACCTGCCCAACACAATGGCAACGAATCCCGAAATATCAACACAAAATCTGAACGCTCAGATGATCACCAGCAATGATCAACCCATAAATTAATCGAGAATATCATTGACATGATGAACTCTAATATGACCAATCCAAAGGTCGAAACGCAATTGAGAATATCATCACCATGATAAACTCCAACACGGTCAACACAGAACCACGGAAACAGATATACGAAAGAATAGCATTCTCAAAACGACAAATCAATCACATACAGTGGATCTCAATAAACACACCCGACTGTCGAACATACTCCTCGGCATACGAACAACCAATCACAAACCCACGAACATATCCAATCATACATAAAGTGGGAACGACCACTCAATATCCAAAACAACCAGCATGGGGTCACCATCCCCAAATTTACACTTACAAAGAAATCATTCAAAAATCACTATGTTAAAATTGCGCTACTACCGCACTAATGGAATCACATAGCACATATGTTCTGGTTTCACAATATCCCAAGTTTCCAAAATAATATTATGTGCATGAATCTACAACACGCAACATATTTCTCTTATCCGATAACTCAACCGATCATCACCGGATAATCAAACTGCCATACTAAAGTTCGAATCTCTTTTCCTCGTACCATACTGATGTCTTATCCAGTTCGTGAATCTCATTCAGAACTTCACCACGATATGCATTATGCATTAAATGCGTATGTACATCAATCACATTTTCAAAACCAGTTTGAAATCATATAATCTTGTCAAGGAGACAAATTTTCGAAAGTTCTTTAAAAAATTTAAAAACTCAAAACATAAATTTTGGTAAGACCACCAAATCAATTCTCGAAAAATAAACTGGCTCGCTGGTGCCAAGTATTTGATAACAGTTTCCTTCGAATCCACACGATTTCGAAGTTTTAAAATGAAAACTATGCAAATGATTGACCACATCCGTACTCATATATACCAATCCGGCTCGTCACAAATTCCACTGATATTCCATCAGAAAACTACACGATAGAATCCAAAATCTCAATGTATAAACTCCGACAAAAAATCCTTTTTCACATATGACTCGCAACGTCAATCATTTTCCATCCTGGATCACCTCAATTATGCTATGACAATGCATTGAAACAAATCAACATAGCGAAAGAATTCCCGAGAAGTTTCTTTTGAACAAGTAATCCAGAACCCCGAAAGGCAGGAACGACATAGATAAACGATTGATAAAGTGTTTTACAAGTCTCGGGAGTACTTAAGAAAACAGAAAAGTCTTTTGAAATATTAGGGTCTCAGCCCGTATCTCGTTCCGCATTACAAGAAGCTTAAAAAGTAGGAAACTCTTTTTCGGACCCCAAGTCCTGAGTTATAAAATAATTTCAAAAATATATTAGGTCTCGGCCCACAAATCATTTACGGTAAAACATCCGTAAAATATTCATTTTGAAAAGTATCATTTTCAAATGCTCAAAAACAGTTCATATATCTCAAAATGAACTAACATGACTACATGTTCTCCTGAACAATCCACAATATTTCTCCCAAATGCACAGCTCCGTTCCAAAACTTAATCGACATATTGATTTCCAAAATCATAACTTCTCAAGATCATCAATCCTGTCTCAACTCTGTCATCTTGTACTGTAACGCATAATATCTTTCTGAACCTCAGAACATATCAACTTAGAACGACAATAAATCTCAATGCAATTCAAAAATCCAATACTTACAGATCGTGAAGCCGACGATTCTCCGTGATACTAGCACATGTCTCGACTCAAGAAAATACTCGACACAGATATTTTCAAAACACACATTTTGCAAACTCAGTTCAACTCGAGAAAATAACACATCTCTATCTGAAGAAACACGTTAATACTATTTGGAAAAGTTTATAACAAGACCAGTACTACACTGGCAAATCGCACAACGCATAAGCCCGAGTGAACAACAAAAACTCATGGCTCCAATATTTCTCAATCGACAACTCAAATGACGCGACATAAATACGACCCAACTCGACCCAACTGCCTAGGTTTTCTCAACCTAAGCTCTGATACCATATTCTGTAACACCCCCAGATCCGACCGGGAATATTACAGCGCCGTGGGCCCCGAGATGGAACCCACAAGGCTGAAGGAAATTTTTGCAAACATTTAAAAATGCCCAAGAGGCGAACGACGGTACTATCTGTAAAAAAATTCACAAAGACTTATAAAAATCCATTTATCAAAAACCGTCGGAAAAAACATTTGAAATCACAAGGCCAAACGGCCGAAACTCAAAAGTTTAAAAACATACGTTAAGCTATCGCTTACACGTACCGACATAGTAGATTTAGAAAATAATTGCCAAAGTAACCTAAGTTACCGGATACCAAAAAGGCCATTTAAAAATACTCACGCAGCGGATAAAGACAAACAATTAAAATACTCTAGCAGCGGAATACAACAACTGATCAGAAACTCAAAACACAAATACATGCCCTTGCCAGTATCCTCTGGGAAGTTCATCTCTCCACGACCGCTACAAGCTTGATAATCCAAGAACCTAAAAAGAAAGCCCACGACGGGGTCAGACATAATATCCAACAATGATAACCATCACATCTCGTCAATAATTACATATCAATGGAAATACTAAGTAAGAATACGACCAATGTAATCTTACCGTCGTAACTTTACGAGAATCCACGATTCGTATCCTTAACAACACATTAAGATAATACCGAAATATCTGTATGGGATCTCAACAATGTTGGGATTCGGTGCCTAAAACGAAGGCCCAGCGGAAGCGGTAAAACGAAAATTAATTCGATCCGAATCCCTACGAGGATCGATCGAGCTACGTATATACGAATATATAAACGAAAAGCAAGAGTCGTAAGAAACTAACCCTCGAAGTCCGTTGATTAAATGGTAACCTTCTCTTGAGCTATTCCCCAAGCTCTTGAACGATCCAACGCCGAAAGCACCGCGTCTCTACTTGCCACGCGCCGGAGAAACAACCGGAACGACAATCACCTTGCTATCCTCCGAGGATACGGCTAGAGCTAAGTGATGAAGCTTGCAATATGAAATTATAACACTCTAAGTGTATAACTCACAATCTCTCTTTTATTTCTCAATTTTCTTCCAAGAAAAATCAAGAACTTGATGAATAAAGAGGAAGATGATGAAGAAGACTTGGAGAAGTCTTTTCTCTCTCTCTACACTCAAAGCTCACGTTGGAATCAAAGTGAAGTGAGGTGAGAAGTCTTCCTCTCTTTATTCTATTTCCACTCACATGATACATCTCATTATTATGAGCATCTAAGCCCCACAAAGTCATCTTTTTCATATAAAATGAAAACAACAAGACAAGAGGAAAGTGGGTGGAAATTAGGGGGGGTGGCTACCATGCAGAAACGGATGAGTTCGGTTCGTTTCGGACTCCCGTGAGTCCAAACAGATAAACTACGATTCCGTTCTGATGTATTTGTATCGATTAATTAATCCAATTAATTAAACATATCAAATAAAAAATAACATAATTAATTTCTCCAAGAAATAATTATATTCATGAATTAAATTAATCACCCAGTGATATATTTAATCCATTAAGCCGTAAATCAATTTATCCGATAAATCGATTTAAACATCCAATGTCCCAAATTTGATATCAAATATCTAATATTCATAATGAGAGAATTAGCTCGATTCATTCCGTTGTCAATCCTAATGCGCGACTCGGTAGGTCCGTCTCAGTCAGCAATGGGAGGAACCAAAGAGTAGTAGCACCACCTAGCCAGCCTGGTGGCCTACACTGTACCCCGACTGAGAACGAATGATTGGGATCATTCAAGAACCATTCTGTCGTGAATACCAGTATACGTATAAACCCTTCTTTCAAATGTCCCGATCAAGTTATAGGGTCACGGTCAGTCAAACCATATCTGTACTTGACGCTATGCATGCGTTAATGCAAATCGAGATCATCGAGCTGTCGTGTATCTAATACAACTAGCTCCAATGCTTTGGCCAAAGACTTATGATCTCATCTGCCAATAACCGCATAGGACATATAACCCGCTCACTAACGGGAGAAAGAATTCTATCTTGGTATTCGCAGGACCTGATTCTTGCCTGTCAAGATGCACGTCGAGGTTGACCCCCGCCTTCCGGTTTACAGGGTCGAACTACTCTAATGAAAATCTTGATGTCACAAGCACATCCCTACTAAATCCTCAAGTCGAAGGTTCACGAATACCTATCACAACCTTTCGATTACGTCATTGATCCCCGGAGTGAAATCCATGTGACGAATCGAGGGTGAGTCGGTTCGAGTATACTAATCCAATTAGCATACCTATAACGTGTGCTCCCACTAACCATTAGTGTTCGACAGCACTCTCCATGTCAAAGAACACGTCATACAAGTCTTCACATAAACTTAACGCCTACCAAGTTTCATCGACTTGCGACGATTAAGTATTTGAGCTATAACCTTTCCAAAGGCCGACCCCCTTATCCAATAAGGAGTGGAACGTTTTGCTCTCAAATACATGGACTAGTTTCTATATGTTTATTTACGAGTTAGGAATGCCAGTAACTACCAGTAAATAAAGAAACATTCATTTGCCTTATATAAATGGTTTACATAATTACAAGTACAATGCCCTCACTCAACAACCTCTGAGTGGCATTCGAGGGCATACTCCTAACAATCTCCCACTTGCACTCAATGCCACACACTATGGTATCTAATACCCATGTTCTCCAGATGACGCTCCAAGCTAGTCTGAGATAGTGGCTTGGTCAGTGGATCGGCGACGTTGTCGGCCGAGTCTACTCTATGCAGCACAATGTATCCCTTGCGAACAAATTCTCTTACGAGATGATACTTCCTCTCAATATGTTTGGTGCTGTTGTGAAACCTCGGCTCCTTGGCCTGTGCTACAGCTCCGTCGTTGTCGCAGTACAGCGGAACAGGCAGCTCAGCACATGGTATCATTTGAAGTTCTCCTAGAAACTTCTTAATCCAGAACCCTTCCTTAGAAGCCTCCGAGGCTGCTTGATACTCAGCCTGACAGGTGGAATCAGCAGTCGCGCTTTGCTTGGCACTACGCCAAGATACTGCTCCTCCATTAAGAGTAAATATGTAGCCAGAAGTGGACATCGAGTCGTCCTTCAGTCCTTGGAAGTCTGAATCAGTGAATCCCACCACATCCAATTCTCCACCGCCATACATTAGAACCATATCTCTAGTCCTTCTTAAGTACTTGAGAACGTTCTTTACGGCAGTCCAATGTTCCCTACCTGGGTTTGCCTGAAACCTACTCACCACGCTTACAGCATGCGCGATGTCAGGTCTTGTACATAACATAGCATACATAAGGCTACCCACGGCCGAAGCATATGGTATATTACTCATTTCCTTTCGTTGTTCCTCACTTTGAGGACACATCTTCAAGGTGAGTTTTATTCCATGTCGCATCGGTAGGAACCCTCTTTTAGAATCATCCATCTTAAATCGCTTTAAGATTTTATCTATATAGAGGGCTTGGGAAAGACCTATTGTTCTCTTCGCTCTATCCCGGTAGAGTCGAATACCAAGAATATAGGTAGCTTCTCCCAAGTCTTTCATGGAGAAATTACTCAAAGCCAAGCTTTCACGTAATCGAGCATTCCCACATCATTTCCTATTAGTAGAATGTCATCTACATATAGTACTAAGAATGCGATCTTGCTCCCACTAACCCTCTTGTATACACAAGGTTCCTCTTCATTTTGCACGAAGTCAAACTCTTTGATTGCCTCGTCAAAACGAAGATTCCAACTACGCGACGCTTGCTTCAGTCCATAAATGGAACGATGAAGCTTGCACACTTTCTGAATATCGACTTCGGATACAAAGCCTTTAGGCTGCTCCATATAGATTTCCTCCTCGAGGAATCCATTAAGGAAAGCCGTCTTTACGTCCATTTGCCATATCTCATAATCGTGGTAGGCAGCTATAGCAAGCATCATGCGAATAGACTTGATCATGGCTACGGGCGAGAAGGTATCGTGGTAATCGATTCCTTCCTTCTGGGTATAACCCTTTGCCACTAGCCTGGCCTTATAGGCGTCAACCTTGCCATCACCATCAGTCTTTCTCTTGTAGATCCACTTGTTCCCAATAGGCACTATGCCCTTGGGGCGGTCTACTAGAGTCCAGACCTGATTGACATGCATCGAGTCTATCTCAGCTTCCATAGCTTCACGCCATTTCGCGAGTCTACATCCACCATCGCTTGGTCATAGGTCGTCGGGTCGGTCTCTTGGCTATCACTTGGAACCTCATGGAGACCCGGCTCCTCCAAGTGCACAAGCCCATACCTCTCGTAAATGAGACACCCTACTAGACCTACGAGGTGGTTGTACTTGTGTTTCGTAAAGTTCGGTTCCAGCTTTCTTGCACAGTGTCTCTCGAGGAGTTTCATTGTATTCTTCTAAAGAAATACTTCTACCCGCTCCGCCTTCCCGAATGAACTCATCTTCCAGAAGTGTGCTTGTAAAGCAACAATGATCCTTCGATCTTCGGGCATGTAGAATAGATATCCCATCGTCCCGCACGGAATCCAATGAAACGTCCTTCGCAGACTGCTTCCAACTTTTCCACCTTAGTCTTCTTGACATAGGCGGGACATCCCCAAATCCTAATATGATTAAGACTTGGTTTCCTTCCTCCCACATCTCATGTGGAGTTTTAGGAACGGATTTGGAAGGACATCTATTCAAGATATACGCGGCGGTCAGAGTGCATACCCCCACAGTAAATCGGCAAGTCAAGATAGCCCAAGATGGAACGGACCATGTTCAACAGGTCCGGTTCCTTCTTTTCCGACACACCATTTAACCGAGGAGTACTGGAGGTGTTAGTTGTGAAACTATTCCATGTTCCTTAAGGAACTCGTCAAACTCCGTACTCATATACTCGCCACCTCGGTCCGACCGAAGTGCTTTGATATGATTACCAGTTTGTTTCTCGACTAGGGCCTTGAATTCCTGGAATTTCTCAAAGGCCTCGGATTTATGTTTCATTAAGTATACATAACCATACCTAGTATGATCATCAGTAAACGTAATAAAATATTGATATCCATCACGTGCTGCTTCTAAAGCACCACATACGTCGGTATGGATTAATCCCGCTTATCGGCTCTTTCAAAAGTCCCTGTGAAGGGGGACTTAGTCATTTTGCCTTTAAGGCAAGATTCACAAGTAGGAAAGGGATCCGATCCCAATGGGCCCATAAGTCCATCTTTTTCCATCTTGTAAACCTTGGTCTGACCAATATGACCAAGTCTAAGATGCCATTTCAAAACTTGATTGGTTTCATCCCTACCACGTTTTCTAGTCATAGTATTCACAACTACTTTGTTGCTGAGATTTAGATGATACAATCCATTCAACAATGTAGCAAGACTCACTAGTTTATTTCTAAAATAAATTTTGCAGAACCATCACCAATGAAAAATGAAAAGCCTTTTCGGTCCATGACCGGAATGGATACAATGTTTTTGTGCCCCTTGGGCAAAACAAGTACATCTTCTAAAGTCAAAACAAAACCGGATTCTAAACCCAAAAGAAGTGATCCTATGTCGGTCGCCTCGACACTATGCCCGCTTCCGACTGTGATCATAACTTCTCCAGCTCCAAGCTTCCTACTTTGTTCCAGATCCTGATTCACGGTACAAATATGAGAACTAGCACCGTAATCCAAGATCCAGAAGTAGAAAATACAAGAGCGTAACAATTTGTTTCCAAAACTAAAAGTTCTCAGACCAAGTGCCATGAAGAATCGGACAGTCTCTAGCCCAAAGGCCCACCACCGCACTTGAGACAAGTATCCTTTTTCTTCTTGTTCTTCTAACCATTGGGGCCTTGCCCTTACCCCGAAGGTCCTTAGCTTGTGGTCCAGTCCGCTTCTTGGTCTTTTTCTTCTTATTCTTAGACCTCCGAGGTCCGTAAGAAATCACAAGAGCAGACTCCTTCATCCGCGGAGTCTTCATTTGAGACCGAGCGGTCACAAGTTTGTTCATTAGCCCACTAAATTACATGCAATCTCATTGCGGTTGAAGTTCATAACAAACCGTGAGAAGGAATCAGGGAGAGACTGTAGGATAAGGTCGGTTTGGAGAGAAGTATCCATTTTAAAATCAAGAGCCTCCAATCTCTCGATCATGGATATCATTTTGAGGACGTGTTCCCCAACCTTCTCACCTTCCTTCATCCTTGCACCGAACAGTTGCTTGGATATCTCATATCTAGCGATTCGCCGTGCTCACCATAAAGCTCGGTTAAGTGAGATAGAATCGCCAGCGAAGTCATTTTCTCATGAGCTCTCTGAAGCTCATTAGACATGGAAGCCATCATATAAGCACGGACTTTCACGTCATCCTTAACCCACTTTTCGTGGTTTTCAATCTCTTCCTGATTGGCTCGAGTCCGCATAGGAGGCGCCGGAATGTCCGTCTCCAAGACGTATCCCAGTGCCTCTATACTGAGGACAATCATCAGATTGCGGAGCCAATCCACAAAGTTAGGTCCCATTAAGGTGTTCTTTTCGAGTAGAATTGCGAGTGGATTCATTGTCATATTGAGATTTGTCTGCATTAAGTATAACAGATTAATTAGTGACTCATTCAATTATGTTCTGAGTATAGAATTTAAGGTCTTTTCTATTCTTGTTACCCAGCTCCCACTATTTTTATCGGAATAACACACTCCCATGTGAAATCCTAAGTATCGTCTCTACTTCATAGTGGTGATCGAGTTCTTTATAAATCTTAATAGAGGGCAACCGAACAGTTTCTAGTCTATTAATTTTCATAAAGTGGTGACCAACACCAACCCATCTAATGGATGATTCGATCATCTTTTTCCCCTTGTACACTCCCCTCAACCTATACGGATTCTAAGGTTCGAGAACAAGTTAAGTTTATATCATCGACGCAAATCGGCCACAATCAATCTTATCCAGAACCTATCGTGTTTCTAGGGATAAAATTTGCTCCAACCGAAGGCATCCAATGCGCTCCCGGTAATTTATCCGTCCTCCCCGAACGACTACCCCGATAACTCGGAAGCATAGCACATCCGGTTTGGATTTCAATTTCCCGAAAACTCGATGGAGGGAAGGAAAACCTTGAAACCTTATAAACTTAATTATTTGTTGTGGGAGAATTATCGCGATTAACGTTACATCCATCTTATAATTTCATATTGCAAGCTTCATCACTTAGCTCTAGCCGTATCCTCGGAGGATAGCAAGGTGATTGTCGTTCCGGTTGTTTCTCCGGCGCGTGGCAAGTAGAGACGCGGTGCTTTCGGCGTTGGATCGTTCAAGAGCTTGGGGAATAGCTCAAGAGAAGGTTACCATTTAATCAACGGACTTCGAGGGTTAGTTTCTTACGACTCTTGCTTTTCGTTTATATATTCGTATATACGTAGCTCGATCGATCCTCGTAGGGATTCGGATCGAATTAATTTTCGTTTTACCGCTTCCGCTGGGCCTTCGTTTTAGGCACCGAATCCCAACAGTGGTATCAGAGCGAGCTACGTATATACGAATATATAAACGAAAAGCAAGAGTCGTAAGAAACTAACCCTCGAAGTCCGTTGATTAAATGGTAACCTTCTCTTGAGCTATTCCCCAAGCTCTTGAACGATCCAACGCCGAAAGCACCGCCTCTACTTGCCACGCGCACGAGAAACAACCGAACGACAATCACCTTGCTATCCTCCGAGGATACGGCTAGAGCTAAGTGATGAAGCTTGCAATATGAAATTATAACACTCTAAGTGTATAACTCACAATCTCTCTTTTATTTCTCAATTTTCTTCCAAGAAAAATCAAGAACTTGATGAATAAAGAGGAAGATGATGAAGAAGACTTGGAGAAGTCTTTTCTCTCTCTCTACACTCAAAGCTCACGTTGGAATCAAAGTGAAGTGAGGTGAGAAGTCTTCCTCTCTTTATTCTATTTCCACTCACATGATACATCTCATTATTATGAGAATCTAAGCCCCACAAAGTCATCTTTTTCATATAAAATGAAAACAACAAGACAAGAGGAAAGTGGGTGGAAATTAGGGGGTGGCTACCATGCGTAAACGGATGAGTTCGGTTCGCTTTGACTCCGTGAGTCCAAACAGATAAACTACGATTCCGTTCGATGTATTTGTATCGATTAATTAATCCAATTAATTAAACATATCAAATACAAAATAACATAATTAATTTCTCCAAGAAATAATTATATTCATGAATTAAATTAATCACCTGTGATATATTTAATCCATTAAGCCGTAAATCAATTTATCCGATAAATCGATTTAAACATCCAATGTCCCAAATTTGATATCAAATATCTAATATTCATAATGAGAGAATTAGCTCGATTCATTCCGTTGTCAATCCTAATGCGCGACTCGGTAGGTCCGTCTCGATCAAGAATGGGAGGAACCAAAGAGTAGTAGCACCACCTAGCCACTGGTGGCCTACACTGCACTCGATCGAGAACGAATGATTGGGATCATTCAAGAACCATTCTGCCGTGAATACCAAGATACGTATAAACCCTTCTTTCAAATGTCCCGATCAAGTTATAGGGTCACGGTACCAAACCATATCTGTACTTGACGCTGTGCATGCGTTAATGCAAATCGAGATCATCGAGCCGCCGTGTATCTAATACAACTAGCTCCAATGCTTTGGCCAAAGACTTATGATCTCATCTCGCCAATAAACGCATAGTACATATAAACCGCTCACTAACGAGAGAAACAATTATATCTTGGTATTCAGGACTCGCTACTTGCTCGTCAAGATGCACGCCGAGGTTGACCCCGCCTTCCGGCATGTGGTCGAACTACTCTAATGAAAATCTTGATGTCACAAGCACATCCCTACTAAATCCTCAAGTCGAAGGTTCACGAATACCTATCACAACCTTTCGATTACGTCATTGACTGTCCCTGAGTGAAATCCATGTGACGAATCGAGGGTGAGTCGGTTCGAGTATACTAATCCAATTAGCATACCTATAACGTGTGCTCCCACTAACCATTAGTGTTCGACAGGCACTCTCCATGTCAAAGAACACGTCATACAAGTCTTCACATAAACTTAACGCCCAGTCAAGTTTCATCGACTTGCGAACGATTAAGTATTTGAGCTATAAACTATCCAGAGCCGACCCCCTAAACCAATAAGGAGTGGAACGTTTTGCTCTCAAATACATGGACTAGTTTCTATATGTTTATTTACGAGTTAGGAATGCCAGTAACTACCAGTAAATAAAGAAACATTCATTTGCCTTATATAAATGGTTTACATAATTACAAGTACAATGCCCTCACTCAACAACCTCTGAGTGGCATTCGAGGGCATACTCCTAACAAACAATACCCAAGGTTCTCAAAACATGATCATAACTCGCGATACGGAAATTATACTAACTCTGGCCAATTCAATCCATCGGATAACATTGTCAATTCCAATACGATAATCGATTGTCCATCAAAGACAAGTACCAAGGAAATACGGAACATACCTCAAGATACGAAATACCATGACAATCACGTCAGTCTAATCCGAGATCAGATCAACATAACATACGGACATGGTCCTAACACAAGACCTACAAATGCATACTCATATGACAACGTCAATATGATCACAACAATAACGACAATGTATACTTATGACAAACCCATAATATATATATGCACATCAACAATACATGGCAATCCGATGATCCAGCGTTCACTGCCTAGATCCCCCGATGATCCCGTCAGACCAACCCCAGATGGAAAACCCCTCCGATGATCCAGCGCACGCTAGCATAGATCCCCCGATGATCCCGTCGGACCAACCCGAGGTGGACATATGACAACAATGCACAACTGCACAAAACAACAGTACACAATACACGACAACAACAATGTACAACTGCATGACAACAACGATACACGAATGTATCACAACATGATCGACTAAAATGATAAAAATGATTAGAGTACTTGCCCCGAGTCATTCGAGAACGATCTCAATGTCTAAACCATCACGAACCATTATCCTCAATACTCGACGGTCCAAAGTATCACGGATTGCAGATAATTCATATCTCCGTTTTTATCACGATATATCCTCGATATACAAGTATACCAATAACAAAAGTAAATCATATACATTATGATCTAGATTCCCAAAACTCGAATATGATTTATAATCCCAAGTCTCCTGTGATTACGATTATAAACATTGCTATACGAATTATAAACGAATGAAACAGAAACCATTCATTAAATATTATAAACTGAGTAAGTAATAACTTACTCGATACCGATACGACGATGATGAAGCCGCTACCAATTTCATTGTCTTCGTCTACTAGCTCCTCGGCCCTGACCAACGCCATTCACGAACATACTTGAACACGACCGCAACATACGGTTATAAACACCGATCAATAATCTCAACCTATTACAATAATCGATAAACAACAAGTTCGACAACAATCAACAATCGATAAAACCAATTCACAATCTCCACAGCTCAACAATATCTCGGTTAACCACAAGTCTGATCAAGCCAACTTAAACGATCACGAATTCATAATCGAAACAGAATATACTACCCTGCCTGTTGACTTAGCGCACGTTAATTACTTAATGTAGCGTGCGCTAAGACGTTCCCGTTAGCGTGCGCTAGACAGTAACACTAGCGTGCGCTAATGACATGCAGTTGCATGCATTTCATGTACCGATCAACACATGGCGATTATCAAGAACACTAAGTGATTCTAAACCATGTTCATAGCTATCAAACAACGAAATTCGATATCCTTTAACATACAAACAATCATTCAACTTATAATCCAAGTCCTATATCCATATATCATCTTCCTCAATATCAACATCATGAAACATTAAGAACGTAACAACACTTTCATAATCTATCATTACAGGGAGTAATCATCGACAATAACATCAACATCCGAAACTGAGGAGAAGGATTAATCCACTTATCTCAAGAAAATGAACAACACTATTCAAACCACAAGAATCATATCAATATCTTCATGTCAACAATAACATCATCATAATCCGGTAATCCATCTCATAATCATGCTTATCAACTTGTTTATATGATAATCATTAACTCAAGAACATCAACATTCAATCCAAAACGAAATCCAAAGATGAAGAGTAATTACCTCTTTGAAGGAATGGATTGAATCCCAAAGTTGAATCCGTTTTCAATCACTTCCAAGCTTCAAATGTTGTTAGGAATGATCAAGTCAAGTGTTTGGAACCTCAACTTCTCTCTAAGACCTCTCTCTATCGGTTCACATGAAGAAATGGACGGAAATGACGAAAAATAGCCAACTGCACTTATATATATACTGTACATTATTAACGTACGCTAACATCTTCAGTTAACGTACGTTACACATTTAGCGTGCGCTAACTGTCTTTGTTAGCGTGCGCTATCGAAGTCCAGAGGCAACTGTTTTACTGCATGAAGTGATTTATGTACGCAACGCCCATGAAATAACGTATGTAAATGCCTCTATTTAGCGTACGCAAGTGTCCTACCATAGCGTGCGCTACTCATAGTTGACTCGTTTGTCTGTATGCTTCAGAATACAGGTCCACATGCCAAAAATGCTGACGAGGATAAGATTCCTTCTTGTCCGATATACAGTTAGTGTGCGCTAACCATCATGCATTAGCGTGCGCTAACACTACATTACAACATCCGTTGACTTACCAGAATGTGCGCCGAAAGTGGCCTGGTCCACACGTAGATTCCTTCTGATCTGACTGCACTAGCGTGCGCTACATTCTGCCTCTAGCGTGCGCTAACCATGAACGATAGCGTGCGCTATACTTGACCATTAGCGCGCGCTAGTCAGGCTATACTTAGCCATTTCCAACTCTTCTCGTCTGTGTCGACATACTGGATACGTACACTCACACACTGAATACATATACTTAATTCCATAATATTCTCATATGATACATAATATCCTCAATTGCAATTGTTGACCAAGTACGGCAATTATACCGATACTGACATCTCAGTCCTTCATTTATTTTATCTATACTGTACAGATTCCACGCTGTACAATATAACTCGGACAAAATAATATTAAATAACGGTAGTAGAAATTCCGGATATTACACTTCTAGTATTGTGACCTCATTGAGAGTGTTGGATAGTGCCCACACGAGTAAATCCAAGCAGGTCATTCAATGGATTTATCCCAAAGTAAGTAAAATTTCAATCCCAAAACTTGCGTATAATTTTGTGTGATTTTATCTTGCTTGACAAATACTCTTTTACCGATTGCAATTTTTAATATTTCTTTTTTTAGTGTAATAAACAAAATGGTGGTTGGGAGTGTGGATATTATGTCATGAACTGGATGCGGACCATAGTTCAGGCTGGTATTGCAGAAAATTGGATGGAGGTAATTTTATCAAGTCAAATTAATCATATATTTTTTTTTCTGTTTTTGTACTGAAAAGTATTTTCATAAATTATATGACAGATATTTAGTGATACTCAAGCGCTTCCTGAAGAGAGCATTAAAGAAATTCGAACGCAATGGGCGAAATATTTTCTTACCAAATTTGTTTAGATTTTTTCTATGACATACAAACGGTTGGTTCTTGTTATTCTCGAATCGGTAAGTTCATGAAGTTAAAAGTTTTCGGGACTTTTATAAGGATATGTATTTTTATTTTGTAGTTAGTTGATAATGCTTTTTGTAAACAGTTGAGATAGTTACAAAATTCTTTGCTTCATAGTTGATAATACATTTGTTGCATAAAAATTATGTTTGGTTGGTTGTTGTTTGAGATGTTGTTTGGTTGGTTTTCGTTTGAGATGTTTGGTTGTTTTCGTTTGTGATCAGAAAAAATTATTGGTGTAGGTTGGGCCAATTTTTTTATACAGGAATTGACTGGGCAATTCTGGGAACCATTCACATCGGTTTAATTAGAAACCGATGTGAACAACCGAAACAACGTCGGTTAGGCAAACGATGTGAATAAGAAATTTCACATCGGTTTGTTTTCAACTGATGTGAATAGGAAACCGATGTGAATTAAGAGTTATTCACATCGGTTGAAAACCGATGTGATTTTTTAGAAAACCGATGTGAATTAGAATTTTTCACATCGGTTAAAACCGATATAAATTCACACCGGTTATAAACCAATGTAAAAAAACGACATCGGTAGATACGACATCGGTTTTATAACCGATGTGAAACAACTAAAAAAACCGATGTCGTATCCTGTTTTCATAGTAGTGTAACTCCCCGAATATAAATCAAAGCAAATGATAAAAGAGGCACATACTTTTGAGAAAATATATAGACAGAACTATAATGTGTAATCCTAATGGATAATTGATAATGAGATATCTCGACAAGTTATATCGCTAAGGGAAAATGAATGAAATTAAAATGTCTCGACATATTATAAAAGAATAGCGATGTGAATTCAACGAAGATATCAATGATTGGAAAAGAGGATATCAAAAATGATATGAGAATATCTATAAAATGAGGATATCAGTGATTGAAAAGAGGATTTCCATGAAATGAGGATATCCACGAAATGAGGATATTCAAATGAAATGAAGATATCCATGAATAAAATAAGAATATCCATGAATGAAATGAGAATACCATGCTTGTGAAATATGGATACTGGAATTTAGGATATTGAAATCCACCAAAATTGAAATATTATACCCTTAATAAATGTATGATATATGAGCTTACTAAAAGTGAAAAAGAAACTCCTGGTGAGATTTTATATATATTATCAGCGCGTGCAATGACTCAAAATAAGGTGTTGCGAAAGAAAATTATATGTTGTACTCTTTTCTTTGAACTGAGATTTTATCCCAATATGTTTTCCTAGTAATATTTTTAAATGAGGCAGCTTAATCACAACTAATATGGAATCTCAAAAGAGATAGGCCGTATTGCAATATTATAAGAATATGAGCTGGAGATTATAAATTGCACTCAATATACTAATTCATATTGGATTTTTGAAATGTCTAGGGCATATGTGTATAAAATACGCGTTGCACCCTTTTTTCCTTGACTGAGATTTTATCCCATTGGGTTTTCCTAGCAAGGTTTTTAACGAGGCAACATGAATGACGTATTCGCATGAATAATATACTCTTTTCCATTCATTAAGATTTTTCCCATTGAGTTTTTTCTAATAAGGTTTTAACGAGGCATATTCATGGCATATTGACTAACACTTAAAGATCAAGGTTATTCCTCAAAGATTGAAAACAGAAGAAGTCGTACTTTTTTTTTCCTTCGATCAAGTTTTTTCCACAGGGTTTTCTTGACAAGGTTTTAATGAGGCAACACATGGATACTCCAAATGATATATATGACATATTCACTCAGTTTTTATCCCCAGAGGTTTTACTGAGGTAGTTGATATATACTCCTACAATCAAGATACATGTGAAAGAGAATCATAATATTCACTCAGTTTTTATCCCACGAGGTTTTACTGAGACGACACATGAATTCTCATACAAAAATGATCGAGTTAAGGGGGAGCGATATACGAGATTACAGATTGCTGAGGTTTTATCCCATAGGGTTTTCCGAGTAACATTGATGATGCGTCAAGATATAATCATCGCAAGCTCGACTACAAACAGTTTGGAAGTTTTGCTCCCACTGGGTTTTACTTCAAACAAGTTCATCAGACATCTATGTAAATAGTTATTCAAGAGGGAGTGTTATAAAATGTAATCACAAGTATAATAGTAAATAACTATTCTTGTGAAAATGATAGTATAGTTTGTTTTATATGATGTGAATGACTATTTTGCCCCTGATATAATTATATAAGTTTTCTTATAAATAAGACTTCAGTTATTAATGAAAATATACCTGAGAATCATTCTCTCTCTATAATACAGAGTTTTATAACAATAAGCACATTATCGCATTTCTGACATTGCAAATAATATACACAATACATCATTATTACAACATTTATCATAAACCTCTTCATCGCAACTAGGGGTCAAGGAGAAGTACCGATGCACATACCACTAAACAAAACATCGATCCAAAAACCCATAGTACTCTTGATCGCAACCAAGGGTCACGATGGTACCGACTTGCCCGTACTTCAGACGCAAAATTTATTCAAAAAAACAATCACAACTCGCAAGAATAATTACAACTATATAATCACACAAATAATTTAATAAGATCAATTGTCATAGTTCGAGCAAATAGCGAACTTACCTTAAATCCGACGAATGCTAAATCCCGATCACACGATAGTCCACGAACTCAGCAGTTCCCAGCATACAATCAATTATCACACCTTTAAATAGAACTCAATCAATCAAGTACCATGGATAACTTAATTGACTCTAATAGCTGGTGGAGCAAAGTAATTATTAATAATTTATTGATAATGCCATACCTTCTATAGGGTCAAGATCGAAGGGTAAATGAATTATTCAAAATTCATCTGCGAGTTCAGCAAATAAACAGCCTGCATGAGGAATCCCAAGAAATATAAATTACTCATTCCTCCTCCATTTGAAAATATATTTATAAACCGCCCAATCAAATTCGATTAATAACCCAATTAGTATTTTGGGTCTAATCCGAATCCCGAACCAACTTTAATCTCAATTTGTGGCCTACCAATTAAGATGGCCCAACCTTTATCAATGTCCTACCCCCTTTACACTGGTTATTCTTTTTTCTTTTTGCAATTCTTCTTTTGGTAAAACACACCAAGAACACCTACAAATATACACCAACACCTGCAGTACAACACCATGCTGTGCACCAGATTTATCGCTGGATCACACACGCATACAAACACACCCATACGGGTGTGTGTAATTCAATGGCAGGAGGGTACACAACACCCTCCTGTACTGCACAAGATCCCCACCCCTGTGCATAGTGAACTCAGAGCGGCAACCTGATGCGGAGACGTGGTCAAGCTTGAGAGATTAGGGGCAACTGGTGGTGCAGTGTAGGGTTCGTCTCTCCAACAGGGATGAATGGACGTTCGCGATTTCACGGGGTGACGGTTGATATGAAGTTTCTGGCCAGCGAAGGATTTTGAATTGACTCCAATCTCAAACCCAGATTCAGGCTATCCAATTTCAGACCCAGATTCTGTTTACTCCGGTAGGAAGACGACGGAACAACAGACCAGGGCCGGTCCAATAGTTTTGGATGCCCTGGACGAAGGGTGAAAAATATTCCCCTTAATTTAAGAAACTAATAACACAATTTTTTGAAGGGGTTTGGAACCTAGTCAAGCTAGGCGGCTCATCCCCACGCCGATTATTTTTAAAAAGAAAAGTTACAGTAGGGGGACATAAACCAAAACCCCGAAAAACAAAACAAACATAATATCATCTAAAACGATGTGTTTTTGCATTTCGTGAAGCAAAATCTTCAATTAATCTCTCATAGTCAACATTCGCTAAAAACTTACTTTCGATGCTCAAAATTGTTAACCCGTTAAGCCTCTCTTGACTCATGGTAGTCCGCAAATATGACTTCAATAGCTTTAATTTTGAAAAAATTCATTCGACATATGCTACCGTGACTGGTATGGTTAATAAAATCTTTTAGGCAAGCAACACGTGTGGGAACATATCCACCTTTCTTACAAACTCCATAACTTGAATAGACGTCCAAGGTTTTTCTTCCTCGTATGCTTCAGATGGTATCATGTCCTGCAAAATTTGTAACTCTGTAAAGATATGCTTCTCATCAATGTCAACATCGTCACCATGTGTCCAAGCAACCTCAAGATTCAAACAATATTTCTTTAATTCATCATCTTTCAATTTGACCAACTGTGACGCATCAAACAATAACCCGAATATAGACTCAAAATGTTTGATCTGTTCAAATCTACTTCTTAACTGAGAAAGTGCCATATCCACTAAAACTAGAAAGTAATCGGTTCTAAATGATTCTTGTGCAGATTGTTGTTCTCTTTCGCTATTTGGGATCTCATCAAAATATTTTTTTCTACAAACATAACATTTTAGAAAAAATCGGGTTCAACTCCAATGTTTTCTGCAATTTCTTTAGCCTCAATAATAGCCAAGTCAAATTCATTGTCCCTATATTTTTCAAAATAAACAATCAATCCTTCCAAGTTTTTTACCGCAACATCTAGAAGTATATCTTTTGATTGTAATTTTTTACTAACCAAGTTGATTCAATATAAAATTTCATGCCAAATGACCAAACTTAAAACAAATTCAAAACTTGAAAGTTCACCATCTATCAAAGATTCAGCATCTCTACAAACTTTTCCATCTTCACATACATTGGCTAATTTTATTAAAGCATCTTTTATTTGGCTAAGTTGAGATTTTATTGCTCTGACACTTTCAACATGACTTTCCCAACGAGTAGCACATAAATACTTTAAACTCAAATCATCAACATATTCAAGTAAAATGCTCCATCGTTTTGTAGAATTAGAGAATACAGTATAAATCGTTTGACATGTATCAAAAAAAGTTTTTGCTTTATGACAAGAGTTTGCCATATCACACAAAACTAAATTAAGACAGTGGCATCCACATGGAATGTAAAAAGCTCTAGGATTTATATCAAGTAATCATCTTTGAACACCTTGATGCTTTCCTTTCATATTAGCCCCATTATCATAACCCTGTCCCTATACGCAATCAATATCCAAATCAAAAGATTTAAAAATATCTTGTAGCACATCAAAGAGACCTTTACCGGATGTATCTTCTACAACCAAAAACTCTAAAAAAAACTCTTCTACTTTAATAGGAACACTCAATACATCAACACATCTTACAATCAAAGTCATTTGTTTTTTATGACTTGTATCAGGAGTACAATCAAGAATGACAGAAAAATATTTTGCCTCTTTGATTTTTGAAATAATTGCACATTTTACATTGGATGCCAATATTTCAATCAACTCATTTTGAATTTTATGACTAAGATAATGCTGATGAGTTTCTTTTTCTTTAATCATATAAAAATAGTGTTGCATGACGGGATCAAACTCAACAATCATTTGAAGAACACCTAAAAAGTTACCATTTGACTCTTCATAAAGCGTTTCATTTGTTCCACGAAAAGCCAAATTATATTGTGCCAAACATGTCACAGGAGCAATTATGCGTTTCAGAACTTGTTTCCAATGAATGGTGTCTTTCTTAATTAACTCTTGCAAGTCCTTATCAATCGTTTGGTTCTTGTCTAACCTCATTTTCAACTCAGACCATGCTTTCAAGTAAAACTAATGTTCAGAACTATTTTTATGTAATGATAATGCATAACTAAGATATTTCCAGTCATTAAGTCCCTCACTGACTAATTGACTTTTTGATCTAGCAACTTTGAACAATTTGCAACAAAAACAAAAAACTTTATCCAAATCTTTGGAATAAACCAACTATTTTCGATCATAGGATTCACCATTTCGTAGCTTACGAATGTAATGAGTACAAGAAAAATATCTATTTTGTTCATCTTTTAGAAAAACAACATTCGGATCTCCAATAGGCCCCTTTTCTTTAAGCAAATATTTCATTTTTGAACTCATACCATCCCAAACACTCGGCTAAAAAATATTCAAATCTATTTTATCAACATGAGGCTCATCAAAGTCATTAGAGTTAGTAATACGAACAACTTCTTCATCAACAAGTTTTTCCACAAAATAATTAGAATTGGGATCACCAACAAGTTCTGTTAGGAGTATGTCCTCGAATACCACGCAGAGGATGTTGAGTGAGGGCATTGTACTTGTTATTATGTAAATCATTAATATAAGACAATGCATGTTTCTTTATTTACTGTTAGTTACTGGCATTCCTAACACGTAAATATACATATAGAAACTAGTCCGTGTATTTGAGAGCAAAACGTTTCACTCCTTATTGGATAAGGAGGTCGGCACTGGAAAGGTTTATAGCTCAAATACTTAATCGTTCGCAAGTCGATGAAACTTGACTGGGCGTTAAGTTTATGTGAAGACTTGTATAACGTGTTATTTGACATGGAGAGTGCCTGTCGAACACTAATGGTTAGTGGGAGCACACGTGATAGGTATGCTAATTGGATTAGTATACTCGAATCGACTCACCCTCGATTCATCACACGGATTTCACTCCGGGACAGTGAATGACGGAATCGAAAGGTTGTGATAGGTATTCGTGAACCTTCGACTTGAGGATTTAGTAGGGATGTGCTTGTGACGTCAAGATTTTCATTAGAGTTGTTCGACCCTGTAAACCGGAAGGCGGGGGTCAACCTCGACGTGCATCTTGATGGGCAAGTAGTGTCCTCCGAATACCAAGATAGAATTCTTTCTCCCGTTAGTGAGTGGGTTATATGTCCTATGCGGTTATTGGCAGATGAGATCATAAGTCTTTGGCCAAAGCATTGGAGCTAGTTGTATTAGATACACGAGAGCTCGATGATCTCGATTTGCATTAACGCATGCATAGCGTCAAGTATAGATAGGGTTTGACTGACCGTGACCCTATAACTTGATCGGGACATTTGAAAGTACGTATACTGGTATTCACGACAGAATGGTTCTTGAATTATCCCATCATTCGTTCTTTGTTGGGGTACAGTTGTAATACCCGGTTGTAATTCAGTCATTATCATTCAGTAATTTCATTCGGTGATTGTCACTCAGTGGATTTTCACTCATTTATAATCATTCATCAATCATGTTCATTCACCCGTGTTCACCGTTCGGAGAAACTTCGAGTTGTGTATCGTTATTGTCCATTGTTTCAACTTTCCACATATGAGTTCGACTTTGTTAGATCACCATTAATTTTTGGTAACTCCAAAAATTCTGAATCTTTGCAATATTATAGAGCATAGAGTTAGCTTTCCAATGGTTCAAACGGTGAGTCAATCGGAGTCCGGACGAGAGAGTTATGGTCGTTTTAGCTCACCCGCTCATTGTTCAGTTATTGGCCGATCACCAGGCCGAACTTCGCCGTGTCGTCCGACACGGCCGTCTTGCACTGCACGGAAATGCCGGGTCTCTGCCACAGGACTCGACCGTGTCGCTCAGCACGGCCGAGTCGAACTCTTCCGATAAGCCGTAATCGATCGCCAGACGCCCGACCGTGTTCCGTGACACGGCCGAGTCAATGCCGAAGTCGGCCGTCGGATGTGTCACTATCGGAAGGCCCTTCGCACCGCGAATGTGTCAAGCAGACACGGCCGAGTCCCTCGCTGCCGCCCGCGCCGCCGTGCCGATCGGCACGGCCGTGTCCGACAGGGCCAACCCCTATAATTTCATTTTTGAGCATTTCACCATTCCTTCCATTTCTTCCACCTTCATACGAGAGAGAGAGGCTTGAGGGAGAAAATTCTCTTCACCTATCACTTGAGTGTGGTTTTTAATCATTTTCATTCGGTTGTGAAGCTTGGATACTCGATTAAACTCGTGTTCTTCGGATCGAAGTGGTTGGATCTTCTAGAGGTAATTTCTTCAACACCTTGGACTTCGATTTTGTATTGAGATATGATGTTTTGGACGTTATAATCATGTTATATGAAGGGATATGTATATGATTATGAGTTTGTATAAGGATTCATTGGATTATTGAGGAATTATTCAAGAACACCTTGAATATCGGGTTGAAATTGGGGGTTTTCGATTAATTGTCGTTATAATCACGTTTTCGGATATTCATTTTGGATTATTTATCTTTTGGAAGATGTTTGTTGGTTTGAAAAACTTCTTGGGGGATTTGATGGTGGCTTATTGAGATTTGATTGTAAACAATCGGAGTTTGGCCACAACGTATTCGATATAATGCCCCAATGAATTTAGCTTAATCGTATCGACGTTTTGAGTTCGTTATATTCGTGTTTGATTCATGTATTGAACGGGTTGTTGGATATTATATAATTCAAGGTTGTTCGAGCGATCGATATCTCAATTAGGACGTCGTTCGTGGAAGGATAATTGTCACTGGTGTTGTGTAAGTTAATTCTTACTCGGTTAAAAGAATATTCATCCCTTTTGTTGTTGTTCATTCATAATCATAACTCATTCATCATTATATTAACCGTATCAAAACTTGTTGTTGTCAATTAATCACTTCAGTCATACGAAACGACGGTTCCAATCTTTTCATTGAGCTGTCATTTATTTCATTACCATTCCACCTCGGTGAGTCATTATTCATTTTCGATGTCACTTTTGTTATATCGTGGCATTCCGGGTCATACTGGCGTGCCGGTTGGTATGTGTTGGATTTTCATGTCGGGCACGTTTAAGTCGTGTGTTGGTTGTTGGCCTCACATTGGACTGTGCACACGAGTCATATTGTCTCGTGAGACTGATTAGGTACAAGACCACACGGGTATTCGATCGATACTCGTTGGTGGCTTGTGCACGGACACATTTCCATCCCGAGCGTAGTGTGGTACCACCCTTTGAGCCGTACTGTTAGTTGATTCATATAGCATGTTTGATTGCGTATGTTTCGACAAGATATTTCATAACTTCAGATATAATCATGATTGTGTATTTTCAACCTTTGAGGATTGTTGTTCTTTGTAACTGACCCCGTTTGGGGATTTTGTTTTTCAGGTCTTGGCAAGGCAAAAGTACGGGGAGAACACGCTGACGTCGAGGAGTCCCAGTAATACTAGTAGGGGGCCCCGATCTTTCAGTTATTCATGTTATTATCCTTTATTTTCCGCTGCAGACTTTCATTTGAATACTCCGTTTAATTTAGTGTTGTGTATTTTATCTTCATATAAAATACACTAGTATTCGGTATTGTCCTGGTATGTTGTAACTAAACTCCTCATCGGAGTAATTATTGTTGTAATGTAGTTCGGTACTACATTTATCCTGTGTAATTCATTCATTTTCATTTGCCTGGTGGGTCCCTGTTGGGGATCTACGGCACTGTAATATCCGCCTAGTTTGGGGTGTTACAGAGTTGGTATCGGAGCGTGGTTTTGAATACTACCTTCCGAGTCATGTCTCATTTGAAATCATCGTCATCAGACTAGTATCATTGGACTTTCGCGTCACGTGTGACCTGTGCAAATGCCGAGCCAATCGAATAGGAAGAACTGTAAGATTTCTAACGCCATGGTATAATTTCGAAATAGTCATTCAATCAACATTCATCAAATAACAATCCACAAACAACATCATTCATAGTGATTAGACGATCATGTTAACTCATTAATCACTTAATTCATTTCATTACTCGATTAATAATCGTGACGATCATGTTAACTCATTAATTACTCAATTCATTTCATTACTCGATTGTCAACTGGATGATCATATTATCAATCTTGTTAAGTTATTGAAGATAATCATTTCAAGAATTTCATCGATAATCATGTAACTTCAAGAAATCATTCATATAATCACTAAGTTAGAGCATGTATACTCATTTTCATCATCTCATGACATAATCATAATGTGCTAATCATGCGGGTAATATAATCATTATGCGACCTTCCTACTTCAAAGATGGAGAGAGTCGCTGTGGATGCACGGGAGAGAAGGCAGTGCGGACCGAAACCCAAGAAATAATCACTCGCTGCCGGGAAATCATGCCCAGGACTCGGCTCGATCAGAAGATGTTCGGGTTAATCCACTCACTTTTATGCAGGCCATGATGACCCATGTGCAGTTGCTCAATCATCATTGCGCCACTCTGACCGGATTAATCGAGAGAACTCTCCCGTATGAGCCAGCTGCTAAGGAAAGTGCTGAACAACAACCTTCATTTGTCAGCAAGAAATCAACGAAGTGTAATCAATCCGAAGGCGGTCAGTCAACCTTCAAGAAGCCTCGTGTGAGTCCTATCATTTCTGAGCGACCTCCTACGGCGCATAATCGTGCGGGATCTCATTCCCGAGCGCCGCTCGCCATCACCTGTTTCAATTGTGGAACGCCGGGTCATTTCAGCACTGAGTGTTTGAAACCGTCTATCACGTGCTATAAATGTGGGAATTTTGGGCATAAGGCCCGTTTTTGCCGAAAGGATTCCAAGTCGGCTCCGGCGGCATCTCAGGCCCCGAAGCAACCAGCGTTTCAGAATCAGACTGCTTTGTCATCGTCGTTTTAGAGAATGGAAGCAAATAGAGTTGGAGCTCGTATTTATCAGACGGGAGCGTCCGGTTCGGGGACCGGAAAGTCCCAGATTCATATGATGAGGAGGATCGACGATCCGGTGGTCCGAATGATTTCAGGTATACTCGTAATTTTATTTCAACTTGTGTGTACCTTTTGATGCTGGTACACCGCATTCATTCATTTTCGAATCATGCTTGAATAGACTTATTTCGGGATAGTCCTATTGCTTGTGGACCTCATACCATCGGTCTACCTGACGATGGAAGAATTTTCGGAATCATACCGAATTAAGCTTAATGACCGCGATTGGTTGATGGATCAAATCGTGGTGAATTTATCTTAGGACGATGTAATTTTCGGTATTAGTTGGTTTGATCGTCTTGATACTATCCTCAGTGTTTGTTAGCGTTTGGTCGCTATCTTTCCGTCGTTGGTTGTCGAATGTGTGCTTCAGGGAAGTAATCCCCGTTGTTTCAGAAGAAGTATTATTATGACGAAAGCAGAGAAATTCCGCAATCGAACTATTCAATCATTCATTGTATCATTTTCATCGATTGGCCTTTCTAAGGCAATCGAGTTATTCAATCATTCCTTGTATCATTTACATCGATTGGCCTTTCTAAGGCAATCGAGTTATTCAATCATTCATTGTATCATTTTCATCGATTGGCCTTTCTAGGGCAATCGAGTTATTCAATCATTCATTGCATCATTTCCATCGATTGGCCTTTCTAAGACAATCGAGTCATTCAATCATTCATTGTATCATTTTCATCGATTGGCCTTTCAAAGGCAATCGAGTTATTCAAACATTCATTGTATCATCTTCATCGATTGGCCTTTCTAAGGCAATCGAGTTGTTCAATCATTATTGGTATCTCTTTTTATCGATTGACCATTCTAGGGCAATCGAAATGTTCAATCATTCGTGGTATCATTGTCATCGATTGACGATGTATTTCCAGACGAGTTATCTGTTGCCTTCACATAGAGTAGGGGAATTCAGAGTGAGTTGGAGCCGACGCCCCTTTATCGAAGGCACCGTATCGGATGGCCCCACTGTAATGCAGGAGTTGAAGATTCAACTTGAGGACTAGTTCGAGAAAGGTAATCTCCTACCGATCAAGGCCCCCGTGAGGAGCACCCAGTGATCTGTCAAGGAGAAGGATGGCTCGTCTCGTGTGTGTATTAATTACCAGGAGTTGAATAGGGTGATGATCAAGAGTAGTATCCCTTACCCCGTATTGATGATCTTTTAGATCAACTTCAGGGAGCCTCAGTATTTTCCAGGATCGACTTAAGATCTGGATATCACCAGTTGCGGATTCGAGAGTCGGATATCGCGAGGACAGCGTTTCGTACACTCTATGGTCATTATGAGTTCGTAGTTATGCCGTTCGGGCTAACTATTGCACCTGCGGTATTCATGGAGTTAATGAATCGGGTTTTCATCGACTTTTTGGATCAGTTTGTTGTTGTCTTCATCGACGACATTTTGATTTATTCTCGTAGCCGATAGGAACACGAGGTTCATCTTCATCAGGTTCTCGACGTGTTGAGACGAGAGCAACTTTATGGAAAGTTTTCCAAATATGAGTTCTGGAGGTCCGAAGTGACTTTCTCGGGCATGTAATTTCATCTGACAGAATTCGTGTCGACCCTCAGAAGACGGAGACTATCCGAGATTGGCAACCTCCGAAAGATATTAAGTAAATCCGATGTTTCCTCGGATTAGCTGGTTAATTATCCAACCCACGACCTGGAGCTAGCAGCCGTGGTTTTCGCGTTGGGAATTTGGCGTCATTACCTTTATGGCGTCACCTGTCAGTTATTCACCAATCATAAGAGTTTGAAGTATATATTTACTCAGAAGGAGTTAAACATGCGACAGAGGCGGTGGTGGGAACTAATCGAAGATTATGATATCGGGATCCTGTGCCACCCGGGTAAGGCGAATGTGGTTGCCGATGCCTCGAGTCGTCGTGGCATGAATACGGTGATCGAGGACCGCTTAACTAAGTCAGCTCATTTCCTTGGGATTAAGGATACGTGGGGTCCCGAGAGACTTGCCCAGCTGTTCATCAAAGAGATAGTGAGATTGCACGGTACTCCTAAGAGTATCGTTTCTGATCGTGACGGGTGATTTGCATCCCATTTTTGGAAATCAGTTCATCGTGCTATGGGAACTCAGCTTAATCTCAGTACCGCCTTTCATCCTCAGTCCGACGGACAATCAGAGAGGACTATTCAGACATTAGAGGACATGTTGAGAGCTTGCGTCCTCGATTGGAAGGACGATTGGGAAGCCCAACTACCGTTGATCGAGTTCACGTATAATAATAGTTGGCATGCTTCCATTAAGATGACACCTTACGAGGCCTTGTACGGTCGTCGTTGTCGATCTCCTTTGTGTTGGGATGACTTGTCAGAATCAATCGGCACCGAGCCCGATATGCTTATAGCCGCCCGGGAGAAGGTAGCTTTGATCAGGAGTCGTCTGTTGACTGCTCAGAGTCAACAAAAATTATATGCAGATAATCGTCGACCACTAGAGTTCGAGATGGGTGACCACGTTTTGGTCAAGGTATCCCCGAGTCGAGGTATCTTCCGTTTCGGAAAACGGGGGAAATTGAGTCCGAGATACATTGGATCGTTTGAGATTCTGGATCGAATAGGCGAGTTAGCTTACCGTTTGGCTTTACCTCTGGCGTTGAGCCAAATTCATAATGTATTGCAAGTATCGCAATTGCGGAAGTATGTTGCCGATCCGGGTCACATACTTCAGTTCGACGAAATCGAGATCGCAGATGATCATTGTATGAGGAGCGTCCCATACGAGTGTTCGAGCGGCAAATCAAATAGTTGAGGAATAAGGCGATTCCTTTGGTCAAGATTCAGTGGTATAGACACGGAGTCGAAGAGGCTACTTGGGAAACCGAGGATAGTATGCGGGAGAGTTATCCCGAGTTGTTTGACCCTTAGTTTCGGGGACGAAACTCTTTTAAGGGGGGGTATATGTAATACCCGGTTGTAATTCAGTCATTCTCATTCAGTAATTTCATTCGGTGATTGTCACTCAGTGGATTTTCACTCATTTATAATCATTCATCAATCATGTTCATTCACCCGTGTTCACCGTTCGGAGAAACTTCGAGTTGTGTATCGTTATTGTCCATTGTTTCAACTTTCCACATATGAGTTCGACTTTGTTAGATCACCATTAATTTTTGGTAACTCCAAAAATTCTGAATCTTAAGAGTTTGATGAGCATCGATTTAGCTTTCCAATGGTTCAAACGGTGAGTCAATCGGAGTCCGGACGAGAGAGTTATGGTCGTTTTAGCTCACCCGCTCATTGTTCAGTTATTGGCCGATCACTGCCGACGGAACTCGGCCGTGTCGTCTGACACGGCCGTGCTGTACTCATCCGGAAATGCCGAAGTCTCTGCCACAGGACTCGACCGTGTCGTCTGGCACGGTCGAGTCGAACTCTTCCGGATAAGCCTGAACCGACTGCCCAGACGCCCGACCGTGTTCCAGGACACAGTCGAGTCAATGCCGAGTCGCTGTCGGACAGGTCACTATCGGAAGGCCCTTCGCGCCACGACCGTGTCAAGCAGGACACGGTCGAGTCCCTGCCGGCCAGTTGCGCGCCGCGGCCGTGCCGATCGGCACGGGCCGTGTCCGACAGGGCAGTCAACCCCTATAATTTCGTTTTTTGAGCATTTCATCTCATTCCTTCCATTTCTTCCACCTTCATACGAGAGAGAGAGGCTTGAGGGAGAAAATTCTCTTCACCTATCACTTGAGTGTGGTTTTTAATCATTTTCATTCGGTTGTGAAGCTTGGATACTCGATTAAACTCGTGTTCTTCGGATCGAAGTGGTTGGATCTTCTAGAGGTAATTTCTTCAACACCTTGGACTTCGATTTTGTATTGAGATATGATGTTTTGGACGTTATAATCATGTTATATGAAGGGATATGTATATGATTATGAGTTTGTATAAGGATTCATTGGATTATTAAGGAATTATTCAAGAACACCTTGAATATCGGGTTGAAATTGGGGGTTTTCGATTAATTGTCGTTATAATCACGTTTTCGGATATTCATTTTGGATTATTGATCTTTTGGAAGATGTTTGTTGGTTTGAAAAACTTCTTGGGGGATTTGATGGTGGCTTATTGAGATTTGATTGTAAATAATCGGAGTTTGGCCACAACGTATTCGATATAATGCCCCAATGAATTTAGTTTAATCGTATCGACGTTTTGAGTTCGTTATATTCGTGTTTGATTCGTGTATTGAACGGGTTGTTGGATATTGTATAATTCAAGGTTGTTCGAGCGATCGATATCTCAATTAGGACGTCGTTCGTGGAAGGATAATTGTCACCGGTGTTGTGTAAGTTAATTCTTACTCGGTTAAAAGGATATTCATCCCTTTTGTTGTTGTTCATTCATAATCATAACTCATTCATCATTATATTAACCGTATCAAGACTTGTTGTTGTCAATTAATCACTTCAGTCATAAGGAACGACGGTTCCAATCTTTTCATTGAGGTGTCATTTATTTCATTACCATTCCACCTCGGTGAGTCATTATTCATTTTCGATGTCACTTTTGTTATATCGTGGCATTCCGGGTCATACTGGCGTGCCGGTTGGTATGTGTTGGATTTTCATGTCGGGCACGTTTAAGTCGTGTGTTGGTTGTTGGCCTCACATTGGACTGTGCACACGAGTCATATTGTCTCGTGAGACTGATTAGGTACAAGACCACACGGGTATTCGATCGATACTCGTTGGTGGCTTGTGCACGGACACATTTCCATCCCGGGCGTAGTGTGGTACCACCCTTTGAGCCGTACTGTTAGTTGATTCATATAGCATGTTTGATTGCGTATGTTTCGACAAGATATTTCATAACTTCAGATATAATCATGATTGTGTATTTTCAACCCTTGAGGATTGTTGTTCTTTGTAACTGACCCCGTTTGGGGATTTTGTTTTTCAGGTCTTGGCAAGGCAAAAGTACGGGGAGAACACGCTGACGTCGAGGAGTCCCAGTGATACTAGTAGGGGGCCCCGATCTTTCAGTTATTCATGTTATTGTCCTTTATTTTCCGCTGCAGACTTTCATTTGAATACTCCGTTTAATTTAGTGTTGTGTATTTTATCTTCATATAAAATACACTAGTATTCGATATTGTCCTGGTATGTTGTAACTAAACTCCTCATCGGAGTAATTATTGTTGTAATGTAGTTCGGTACTACATTTATCCTGTGTAATTCATTCATTTTCATTTGCCTGGTGGGTCCCAGTTGGGGATCTACGGCACTGTAATATCCGCCTAGTTTGGGGTGTTACAACAGTGTAGGCCGCCAGGCTGGCTAGGTGGTGATACAACTCTTTGGTTTCTCCCATTGCTGACTGAGACGGACCTACCGAGTCGCGCAATAGTATTGACGATGGTATGAATCAATCTTATTATCTCATTACGAATATTAGATATTGGATATCTAAATTGGGACATTGGATGTCTAAATCGATTTATTAGATAAATTGATTTACGGCCTAATGAATTAAATATATAACTGGGTGATTAATTTAATTCATGAATATAATTATTTCTTGGAGAAATTAATTATGTTATTATTTATTTGATATGATTAATTAATTAGATTAATTAATCGATATAAACACATCGGAACGGAATCGGAGTTTATCTGTTTGAACTCTCGGGAGTCCGAAACGGATCGAACTTGTCCGACTCCTTCTAGATGGCCGCCCCAAGTCACCTACTCCCTCCATTGTCTTGGTCTTCATTTGGTGGGTTATTAGCTTTGTGACAATTCAAGGGGACAATATATCACTTTGGTGATTTTGTCAAATGGAAGGTGATTTGGTATGATATGATGAGAATATATGTGTGAAGACCATATCTCCTTGGCCATTAACTCCATCTCATGTTTTTGGCAAGAGAATAGGAGAGAGGAAAAGTTTTTCCTAAGCTTCACCATATTCATCATCATCTTCATTTCTCTTCCTAAATTTTTCTTGGAGAAAATATTTGTGAGATAGAGAGGTTTTAGATTAAACACTTAGAGTGTTGTAATCTTGAGTTGCATAGCTTCTATAACCCTGTTCTAGCCGTATACTTAGAGGATAACGAGGTTTAGTCGTTCCGATCGTTTCTCCGGCACGTGGCAAGTAGAGACGCGGTCCTTTCGGCGTTGGATCATCCAAGAACTTGGAGTATATTGGATCGTAGAGAATTCAACTAAAGCTTGGGGAATATCTCAAGATAAGGAATCCATTTAATCAACGGACTACAAGGGTGAGTTATTACATCTCTTGTGCTTTCGTTTATATATTCGTATATACGTAGCTCGATCGATCCTCGTAGGGATTCAGATCGAATTAATTTTCGTTTTACCGCTTCCGCTGGGCCTTCATTTTAGGCACTGAATCCCAACAGTGGTATCAGAGAATAGGTCTTGCGATCGTATATACGATATTGGCATTTGGAATGCTTGATTTGATGGTATATGATTTGGAATCAAAATCGTATTAATCGTTGATTTTCTATTGTTTATTGTTAGGCGTATTTTTATACGCTTATTTATCATTATTTTATATCCATCTTGAGCCTAAATCAGCCTAAATGAGCTTTTAATGCATTATTCTTATATGTTTTGCAGGAAATTGGAGTCCGGAAGCTCGAACGATGAAAAACGGGCGAAAACAGCAGTTTTTGGTCATGAGCCGCGGCACAAACCAAGTGAGCCGTGGCACACGAAGACAACCAGCGAGCCCCGAGTGGACTGTACTGTGAGCCGCGGCACAGCTTAAGTGAGCCGCGGCCCAGGAGAAAAAAATGCGCCCAGGCATCAGGCACTGAAGGATAGGGGTCGCGGCACAGATTAAGTGAGCCGCGGCCCACCGGGCGGTTTTGCTGAATATTCCGCGTTTCTGGGCCGTTTTGGAGCCTGTTCTCGACCTAATCACACGGACGCATTTTGGAGGCTTAAGACTGCTATAAATAAGCATTGAAGGGCTGAAGACCAGGGGGATCGGAACTGGGAGGTAGATCGATAGACAGAGAGAAGAACACAAGGAGGAGATTGGTGGGCGACGACAAGACCACGGATCCCTACGGTTTTTCTGCATCTTAGTTCATAGATCTATTCAAGTAGGATTTTGATTGTATCCGATTACATGACGGTTTGATTTATTTATTATTATTTCAATTCATTCGTTATTCTATTGAATTGGATTCTTCTTACTGTTCTTAATGCTTTTTAATTGTCTGGCCAACAGTTGAATTGTTTTGAATGTCTTTATGGATTCGGGAGATGAAATTTAGGCATAGTTCTTGTGAGACGAATCATAATTTTAGTGAGATAGGAATATACTCATGGGAATTGTGAAGCCTATTTATTGTAGGGATTCTTGAACTGTTTCAGCTATTAATTATCTAATTCGAATAGGGATATATCGAGTTAATAATTCATAGTATTTTCTATCGACCTTGGGAAAGGCTTTAGAATAATTTAGGAATTCCTGGCTTACAATCAATTGAATAAAAGTGAATTGAATTGAATAAATATCATTCCTGATTGTTTGAGGTGAAAATCATAATCCTACGCCCTTAGTATTATTATTATTATTATTAGTACTATTATTTATTTTCTACAATTAGTTTAGGTCTAATTTCATTTAATTATTCTTCAAATAAAATTACGAGTTGACTATATTTTGGTAATTAGTGAAATCAGTCCTCGAGGGAACGATATCTTATTCATCACTTTATTACTTGTTGACACCGTGCACTTGCGGCATAGTGTGAGGGATTTCCTCACGACAAGTTTTTGGCGCCGTTGCCGGGGATTGATTTTTTGCTAATATCAATACCAAGTGACTCTAATTTTAATTTGAAGGCTTTTTTTTTTCTTTAGCCTCTATATTTCTATTTTTCTTCATTATGTTTTCCTTTGAGTATCGTGGCCCTTGGCATTTCATAAATTTCGATGTTCTTAATAATTTGCCAAATAGGGTCAGTCAGCCCCCTCCCCCAAAACAAAAGACCATGCTTGAACAATGTGTAGACGTTCTCAAAAATCTTGATAGTACCCTTTTTGAGCGAGAATGTGCAAGTCGTGGTCTTGAGATTCACTATGGTTATTTTCCAGCTCATATATTTATTAGTGAAGTTGAGGGGAAGTTTTTTTTTTTTTTTTGTTTTTTTTTTTAAATGGGCCATATAAAATAACAAACAAGATTAGGGGGGCCTATTCCCTTACAAAGCCGATAATTTCTGGGGAGCCAAGTCCCAAATAAATCCACAAAACGAAAAAAACGATAATTATGTGGTGCCAAGACCCAAACAAATTCGTAACTAGCTACGAGCTATTTAATTGTTTTTTCCGGGATTTTTCTTCCTTTTGCCTTTTCTTGCTAACAACCGTTTGAAATTCCATATCCATATCATGGTCTTGAACCTTTCCTCTCTGAACTGCAGATTTATCGGGTTCCACCATTATGGTTTCCACCCGTTCCTCGGCCTGCTTAGGCTTCTCAGTATTGGTCTTCGCTTTTTTCTTAACTTTTTTCTTTGGGGGTACTAAAATAGGCTCCGAATCGAAGTCAGCGCAATCACCCTCCGAGTAAAAATTCTTCCCAACAAAACCGTTAGGCATGAAATAAGAGTCGGACTCGACTTCGGAATCATCATCAAATCAATCATAAGATTGAAGGATATCATCTCTAATTTTTGCAACATTCAGTGTCTTGTTCGTTGGATTATTCCATCCGGGAGTAAAAGTAATAATTCCTTTCGAATCTAAAGAAATCGAGTCATCCAAATCAAAGTCGTCGGGTGCCGGCAAAACTGGTTTAGGGGGGCTGACCTGGTGAACGAACTCGGCACTAACGGGCTGCTGCGTAACCTGGACAGTGGTCTGATGGGCGGAAGTATTCTCAGAAGAGGCCTGGACTGGACGGGATACCAACGTACTCGGAGGGCGAACCTCTGCCAAGGGCAGCTTCAAACAAGCAGATAAAACATGCCCAAGATGTTTACAGTTATCACAAAGTTTACCGCTCACAGAAGCATCAGCATGAACTGATGCCTTTGGTTTTTTCAAGGATTTACAGTCCGACACAGCATGGCCGAGGTGCTTACAAGTTGAACAATATTTTGGAATGTTGCTAAGTTTTAGGGTCGATCCCCTAGCACCCGATAATTACATAAAGTGTGATGAGCCTGTAGAAGAAGTTACCATTGATGATATTGTTAGGAATATGCCCTCAAATGCCACTCAGAGGATGAGAGAGTGAGAGCAATTGTATTGTAATTATGAATATTTAATAAGGCAGTTATTATTTCTATATTATTGTATATCACTGGCATTGTGATTTAGTATATAGAATAATAGTCCTTGCATTTGAGAGCGAACATTCTACTCCATATGGAGATAAGGAGATATGCACTAGAAGTGTTTACAGCTCGAATGCTTAACTAGTTCACAAGTCGATAAAACTTAATTGGGCAGTAAATTTAGACAAGACTTGTATAACGTGTACTTTGACATGTAGAGTACAAGTTTTCACTAACAGTTAGTGGTAGCACACGTTATAGGTATGCTAATGGGATTAGTATACTCGAACACGACTCACCTCGATTCGGTCATATGGATATCACTCAGGGATTGTCAATGACTGGATCGAAAGGTTGTGATAGGTATACGTGGACCTTTGACTTGAGGTTTCAGTAGGAGATGTGCTTGTGATATTAAGTTAGTCATTAGAGTAGTTCGATCCAATCGCCGGTTGGTGTGGTCAACCTCAAAATGCAACTTAGTGGGCAAGTAGGAGTCTCTACTGAATACCAAGATAGAATTCTTTCTCCTGTTAGTGAGCAGGTAAATGTCCTATGCGGTTAATGGCAAATGAGATCATAAGTCTTTGGCCAAAGCAGTTAGAGCTAGTTGTATTTGATACACGAGAGCTCGATGATCTCGATTTGTATTAACAAATGCATAGAGTCAAGATACAATAGGGTTTGACTTTACCGTGACCCTAATACTTGACCGGGACATATGATTAAAGGGTTTATACATATACGGTATTCACGACATAATGGTTTTGGAATGATCCTATCATTCGTTCTTAGTTAGGTTACGGTGTGGGCCACGAGACTGGCTAAGTGGTGCTAACACTCATTGGATCCTCCCAATGCTAACTAAGATGAACCTACAGAGTCGCGGCACAGGAATTGACGACGGATTATATTTAACTTATTCTCTCTTGGTTAATATTGGACATTGGTTGCCTAATTCAATTTATTGGATAAATTAAATCGGTCTCGTGAATTAAATAAATTACTGGGTAATTAATTTATTCATATTATTTCTTAGAGAATTTATTTTTAATATAATTAATTAATTAGATTAATTAATTATATTAATATTGAAACATACCAAGGTTTATCTATCGGATTAGATACACGAGGGTCCGTTTCACGGACCGAAACGAACCAACTTCTTTTTTTCCTCCCTTAGTCGCCACCCCACTTTCATCAATTGACTTGGTGATTTTTTTTTAAATGTGGGGACTTAATAATACATTTGATGTATTATTAGTTCATTATTTATTCTTGAAATAATTGATGATGTGTGTGTTTAGTTTATAAAACAAATACCATCTCCCTCATTTTAAAATGAAAGGGATCAGCCGTGAGTTGAAAAAGAGGAGTGAGAGAAAATTTTCTAAGTTTATACATTTTGAGTTCTAAGTGTATTTTGAGAGAAAATATGGAGTAGAATGTTCGCTCTCAAATGCAAGGACTATTATTCTATATACTAAATCACAATGCCAATGATATACAATAATATAGAAATAATAACTGCCTTATTAAATATTCATAATTACAATA
The DNA here is from genome assembly GCA_033398695.1 of Orobanche coerulescens. NCBI lineage: Eukaryota > Viridiplantae > Streptophyta > Magnoliopsida > Lamiales > Orobanchaceae > Orobanche > Orobanche coerulescens. The sequence continues at coordinate 90,905,211 of CM065810.1, read as the reverse complement.
CAATTGCTCTCACTCTCTCATCCTCTGAGTGGCATTTGAGGGCATATTCCTAACAATCTCACACTTGCACTCAATGCCACAAACTATGGTATCTAATACCCATACTCTCCAGATGTCTTTCTAAGACCTTCTGAGATAGTGGCTTGGTAAGCGGATCAGCAACGTTATTTGCTGTGTCTACTCTCTGCAGTATAACATTCCCATCTCGAACCATTTCTCTAACAAAATGATATTTTCTCGCAATATGTTTGGTGTTGTGGTGAGCCCTAGGCTCCTTAGCTCAGGCAATGCCGTCGTTGTCACAAAACAGTGTCACGAGCTTCTCCGCATTAGGAACCACTTGAAGTTCCTCAGTGAACTTCTTAATCCAAAAAGCTTCTTTAGCAGCCTCCGTGGCTGCCTGATATTCGGCTTGACATGTAGAGATAGCAGTCGAACTTTGCTTGGCACTTCTCCAAGAAACTGCCCCACCATTCAGAGTGAAGATATACCCTGATGTGGACATCTGAGCATCCATGTCCCCCGAAAAATCTGAGTCTGTATAACCCATCACTCTTAGTTCTCCACCGCCGTATGTAAGAACCAAGTCTTTAGTCCTCCTTAGGTACTTAAGAATTTTCTTTACAGCAGTCCAATGTTCCTGCCCTGGATTTGACTGAAACCGACTTACTACGCTCACAGCATAGGCAATGTCTGGTCTAGTGCAAATCATTGCATACGTAAGGCTACCTACTGCCGAAGTATAAGGTACCTTGCTCATTTCCTTTCTATATTCCTCACTTTGAGGACACATCTCTAAGGAAAGTTTTGCACCATGTTGCATAGGTAGAAACCCTCTTTTAGAATCTTCCATCCTAAATCGCTTCAGGATCTTTTATATGTAGAGGGCTTGGGAAAGACCTAACATTCTTTTCGCTCTATCCCGGTAGTGACGAATACCCAGAATATAGGTAGCTTCTCCTAAGTCTTTCATTGAGAACTCTTTAGAAAGCCAAGCTTTCACAGAACTGAGCATTCCTATATCATTTCCTATAAGTAGAATGTCATCTACATATAGTATTAAGAACGCAATTTTGCTCCCACTAACCTTCTTGTAAATACAGGGCTCCTCTTCATTTTGGACAAAATCAAACTCTTTAACTGTCTCATTAAAACGAAGATTCCAACTCCGTGAAGCTTGCTTCAGTCCATAAATGGCACGCCGAAGTTTGCATACTTTATGAATATTGGTTTGAGATATGAATCCCTTAGGCTGTTCCATGTAAATCTCCTCCTCGAGGAATCCATTTAGGAATGCCATTTTCACATCCATTTGCCATATTTCATAATCTAATTGGGCTGCTATGGCAAGCATCATGCGAATAGACTTAATCATAGCTACAGGCGAGAAGGTCTCGAAGTAATCGATTCCTTCTCTTTAGGAATAACCCTTTGCCACAAGCCTGGCCTTATAGGTATCAACCTTGCCATCTCCATCAGTCTTTCTTTTATAGATCCATTTATTTCCAATAGGCACTATGCCTTTAGGACGATCTACTAAAGTCCAGACCTGATTAGCATGCATTGAGTCTATCTCAGCTTCCATAGCTTCTTGCCACTTGGTGGAGTCAACATCTACCATAGCTTGGTCGTATGTAGAAGGATCATTCTCTTGACTACTTTCTGTCATCTCATGGACACCTAGTTCTTCTTGATGCAGATAGCCATACCTCTCAGGTAATTGAGAAATTCTACTAGACTTGCGAGGTTGTGTTTGTATTTCAAAAGGTTGGGTTCTAATATCTTACATAGGTGTCTCATTTGGTGTTTCTTTTATTTCTTCCAAAGAAATATTTCTACCTGCCCCTCCTTCCTGAATAAACTGATCTTCCAGGAAGTGTGCTTGTATAGCAACGATGATCCTATGATCTTCATGCATGTAGAATAGATATCCCATGGAATCCCCTGGATATCCTATGAAACGACCTTTCACAGACCTAGCTTCCAATTTCTCTACTTTAGTCTTCTTGACATAAGCAGGGCATCCCCAAATCCTAATGTGATTAAGACTTGGTTTCCTACCTCTCCACATCTCATGTGGAGTCTTAGGAATGGATTTGGAAGGACATCTGTTCAAGATATGCACAGCAGTAAGGAGCGCATAACCCCACAGATAAATCGGTAGATCAGTATAGTTAAGCATTGAGCGAACCATGTCTAACAAGGTTCGGTTCCTTCTTTCTGATACACCATTTAATTGTGGAGTAGATGGAGGAGTGAATTGTGACACTATTCCTAGTTCTTTTAAGAACTCATCAAATTCGGTACTCATGTACTCACCACCTCGGTCTGACCGAAGAGTTTTAACACGGTTACCTGTTTGATTTTCAACTAGGGCTTTAAATTCTTTGAATTTATCAAAAGCTTCAGATTTATGTTTCATTAAGTACACGAATCCATACCTGGGATGGTCATCAGTGAATGTAATGAAATACTGAAAGCCATCCCGTGCCATTTCAAAAGGGCCACAGACATCGGTATGGATCAATCCAAGTTTTTCAGCAGCTCTTTCAAAAGTCCCTGCGAAGGGTAACTTAGTCATTTTGCCTTGAAGGCAAGATTCACAAGTTGGATAGGGATCTGATCCCAATGGACCCGTAAGCCCATCTTTCTCCATTTTATGAACCTTGGTCTGACCAAGATGACCAAGTCTAAGATGCCACTTAATGTAATACCCGGTCGAAAGTCATGTCATTTCAAACCTCTTCATGTTCTTCGAATCGTGATTTGTTGGGCGAACCCTTGTAATCATTGCTTGGAACCACCATTTTGGGGTTTCCGTACTTCTATTTCGTGTTATTGTTGCCCAGACATTGAATCCTATTGCTTTTATTCTCTTCCCGGGTCATTTTTCATCATTTTAGGACCCGAAGGGGGTGTGAGCCGCGGCACAAGGAGTGTGCGCCGCGGCACACACAATTCCTAAACCTGGCCGAGCGGACTGTACCGGGTGCCGCGGCACACCTAGGCTGAGCCGCGGCACACTTGTGTTGCATCCTCAGCCAAAAACCGACTGTACCCGATGCCGCGGCACACCTGGGCTGAGCCGCGGCACACTGCCGAACCCTGGGAGCAATTTTTAGGCCTGTGCCGCGGCACACCTGGGCTGAGCCGCGGCACACAATGCGGTCAACTGCATAAATTGTGCTTTTGAGCGAGATGAAGCTCACTTCACCATTTTCTTCTTCCACCTGCGAGAGAGAGAGAGAGTTTTAGGGGAGGAGTTTTCTCACATCTATCACTTGTGTGTTGGATTTTTACCGTTTTCATTCGGTTGGAAAGCCCGGATAGTCGATCTAACGCGTATTACTCGGATCATAGAGCTTGGATATTCAAGAGGTAATTTCTTCAACATCTTGATTCTCGATTTTGTATGGGTATTGACGTTTTGGATGTTAAAATCATGGAGTATGAAGTGATATATGCGTGATTATGGACATGTTTGAGTATTCATCGGATTATTAAAAGATTATTCAAGAACACTTTGAATTTTGTGTTGGATTTTGGGGGTTTTCGTAGATTCGTCCGTTTTATCCGATTGAAGCTTGAGAACCTTGAGATTTTGATATATCTATACCGTATGAGTATTTTCTTACGATTTTACGGGTTGGATTGTGCCGTTTTCGGACTTGTGGGAGTTTGGGCGATTTCCCAACCTTTAGTTGTTCACCCGTATATTTTCTTGAATCGTAGACGAGTTTCGGGAGTCTCTTCGTGTAATTTGAGTATGGATAATTAATTGTCATATTCCTTGCGAATCGTTTAGGTGCCGGAAGCGCGTTCTTGGACCTACCAAACTCATACCTTTCCTCCGTTCGATTTCTCGATGTCTCAAAGGCAAGTATACATTAATGATTGTACGTTCTCGACTTTGAAAGTAAGAAATATTGATGGTATGATATGAACGAACCGTTTTTACGGCATTCATAGATATATTGATGGCATATTATGAACGAACCGTTTTTACGGCATTCATGTATGTATTGTTGGCATGTAATGAAGGAACCGTTTTTACGGCATTCCTACATGTATCGGCGTATGATATGAACGAACCGTTTCTACGGCATTCACATACGTATCGGCGTATGATATGAACGAACCGTTTCTACGGCATTCACATACGTCTTATGAGATTTTAGTTATTCTGGAATACTAGTCTTGAATTGATGAATTGACGGTTACATTTACTTTATTGTCGAGGAGTATTTTGTTTCATATTGATATACTTGCACTAGCTATTCGACGGCTAACCCCTTTATGGGGGAAATACGTTTCATGTATTTCAGGTTCCAGGAGGTCGGACAGGCAGGTATCGGGTCGGCATGAAGATGGTGGGCAAGTGTGATACTGTGTCTTTCTTCCAGTTATGTTTTGAGTTTTCCATTCAGTGTTGTTGTACTGGATTGGCTATTGAATACTCGAGTATTGTTTTCCATTTCCCTTGATGTTCCGGCCTGTGTTTGCCGAGGTTTTTGATTCGTGCTATGATGTCTGTGGATACATTGGTTATGTTCTGAATACCTTTGTATTGTTTTTCATTCCATTGTGCGTAGACCTTATCGGTCAAAATTTATAGTTCCGCGTATGTTTAGCCTTGTGAGTCCCCCGGCGGGGCTTACGGCGCTGTAATATTCCCTGAATAACTTGGGGGTGTTACAGAATATGGTATCAGAGCTTAGGTCTATGGATACCTAGGCTGTCGGTCTTTTGGGTCGAATGAGTCGTCAATTGTCCACAGTATCACTACTCTGCCATCATCACAGTGCGACCGGTACTTGTAAGACCTCTTACTCTTCTGATGTTTCCTTATTCATTATGCTTCTTCTATGGATATTCTTGAGAATCAATCACCTTAATGACGTGCGTTTGAATTGTGCTTACGTACCTTGTGTGTTCTTCAGTATGTCAGCTGGTAGGGGCCGTGGTCGTGGTCGTGGCCGTGGACGAGGAAGGGGTCGTGGCGTGGCCGTTTCCATCAGTTCAGTTGCGGGGTCGACCAACCCCAGTTTGTCGAACTCGGTGCATCCCGACACCGAGAGTCAGCACGACCGATCCGACGGTCGGGGAACAACGCAGACGTTGGAGTGGCGAATGCACTTCAACAATTGGCTACTCGAGATAACCATTTTAGCCCAAATCGTTCAATCAATAACCCGAACCCAAACACGGATGCCTTGCTTGAATGTAATCTGTATGCACCCTCCACGCTTGGCGGTGCCACATGCACTGCTAGGTCAAAGATCTAGCGGAATTAGAGAAGATTTTCGAGGCGGTTGATTGCCCCGAGGTGAGGAAAGTACCAATTGCTCAGTATTTCCTCACTAAGGAGGCCGCTACTTGGTGGAAGGTAATCAAGCTACAGGATCGTATTGCCTCGTGGGATGAATTTAAGGAGCTCTTGGAGGCCGAGTTTTGTCCTTGGCCGGTACGAGAGAGCCGAATCCGAGCCTTCTTCGAGGCTAAACCACAAGATATTCCCGTTTCGCAAGCGATCGTGGAGTATAACCAACAATTGATCCATGTGAAGGATCAAGTGCGTAACGAGCGTGATAAGATCCGTTATTTTGATATGCGGATGAATTTGGACTTACGGCGGTACATGGACGGATTTGCTTGTACCACACTGAAAGAGTATCAGGACAGAGCTTTAGCCCATGATATGTTGAGCCCCGACAATGATACCGTTGAAGAACCGAAGAAGCAGAAAGTCGGGGGAAATTTTTCTGGCTCTAAGGGTGGCAACTTTCAGAAGTCACAGACGACTAACCGTTTTGCCGGACAGTCGTCACGTTCTAATAAAGGGAAGAGGGGTTACCGTCCCACTCCGGGTACCTCAAATCGCACAGTGACTTGCTATAATTGTGGTCGTCCAGGCCACTTTAGTTCGGAATGCTACTTTCCACCATTAAAGTGTCACACGTGTGGTCAGATGGGGCATAGAGCGGTTTATTGTTCCGAGCCGAACCAGACTTTGGACACTCGGGCTTCTGCCCCAACACCTCTTGATCAAGGTATTAATCAACGACAATCTTTTGGTCAACCTAAGTAGAATTTTGGCAGGGGCTGGGGTCGGAGTCAGAACGCTGGAGGGGGGAACTCTAGCGTCGGTTCGGTACAACCACGAGTTTATGAGATGCGTCGAACAGACGAACCCGACGCGGCGGTGGTTTCAGGTACCATCCATATTTTATCTTATCCAGTCAGTGTACTATTTGATACGGGTGCTACACATTCTTTTATTTCTTTGGAGTGTGTACACCGTTTGAATATAACTTGTTTGACTGCTTGCGATCCCTTTATCGTGAAACTGCCTAGCGGGGATAGGATTGTGGGGAATCGGGAGATTAGAGATTTTCCGGTGGTTATATCTGGTATGGAATGGTTATCGAATTTAATTGTAGTTGATATGGAAGGCGAGGATGTAATCCTCGGCGAGGATTGGCTTAATAATCACCAAGCGATTATGAATTACCGTACCAAGGTTATTACCATGATGACTAAAGACGGATCTGAGTACTCGTTTTTGGGACGTAAGTCGGGACTACCCAAGTTACTTATCAGTGCCATGAAGGCCGTAAAACTTTTGAATAAAGGTTGTGCGGGCTATTGGTGTTATGCCTTGAAAATGGAAGGAAACGAAGTCGATCTCTCTTCGATTCCGGTTGTTAATAAGTATCCTGATGTTTTTCCGGATGACCTCCCGGGATTACCGCCAGATCGAGAGATAGAATTTACCGTGGACTTAGAGCCAGATGCGGCTCCGATTTCTAAAGCACCTTACCGGATGGCACCTTCCGAAATGCAAGAATTGAAGAATCAGTTGGGAGAACTTCGAAAAAGGGTACATCGGACCGAGCGCTTCGCCTTGGGGCGCGCCTGTTCTTTTCGTGAGGAAGAAGGATGGTTCACTACGTTTGTGCATCGACTACCGCGAGCTGAACAAAGTAACCATCAAGAACAAGTACCCTCTACCTCGTATAGACGATTTATTTGATCAATTGCAAGGGGCCGCAGCTTTCTCGAAAATTGATTTAAGATCCGGGTATTATCAACTCGGGGTGAGGGAGTCCGACGTTAGAAGACGGCATTTCGGACGAGATATGGGCATTATGAATTTGTAGTTATGCCTTTTGGGTTGACTAATGCACCAAGCAGATTCATGCGATTAATGAATAAGATATTCATCGAGTGCCTCGACAGGTGTGTAGTCGTCTTTATTGACGACATCTTAATCTATTCTCGAGATAAGGAGGAACATGCCCGACACTTGCGTTTGGTTTTAGACATTTTGAGAACCGAGCACCTCTATGCAAAATTCTCGAAATGTGAGTTTTGGTTGGAAGAAGTTATGTTTCTCGGCCATGTGATTTCGGCCGAAGGGGTTCGTGTAGACCCGCAGAAGATCGAGGCAGTGCTAGGCTGGGCACCGCCTAAAAATGTTAAGGAGGTTCGTAGCTTTTTGGGCCTTGCTGGGTATTACCGTCGGTTTGTCGAGGGGTTCTCGAAACTCGCTCGACCGCTTACGAAATTACTTCAGAAGACCGAAAAGTTTGTTTGGACGGATGAGAGACAACAGAGCTTCGATGAACTAAATAGACGTTTGACTTCAGCACCAATTTTAACTTTACCGCATGGTAGCGAGGGCTTTGCAGTCTACAGTGACGCTTCGGGTCAAGGCCTGGGCTATGTTCTTATGCAGCATGATAAGACAATAGCTTTTGCGTCACGACAATTAAAGCCTTATGAGATAAATTATCCTACTCACGATTTGGAATTGGCCGCAATTGTTTTCGCACTCAAGATTTGGCGGCATTATTTGTATGGTTCACCGTGCCGGATTTATACCGATCACAAGAGTCTGAAGTATATTTTCAGTCAGAAGGAGCTGAATATGAGACAGCGGCGTTGGTTAGAGTTGATAAAGGATTATGATTTGGAAATTCTTTACCACCCCGGGAAAGCCAATGTCGTTGCGGATGCTTTGAGCCGCAAATGGGCATCTCTTCAAATGCTCGAGGTTCTTACGCCCTGCATAAAAATTCCGGGATTTAATTGAGCAAGGGATAGAAGTTTGGCTTCAACGAGTACAGGGACAGTTGTGTACTCTCGAAATTACTTCGTCCTTAGTTGATGACATCAAAGGGAAGCAGTGGAGTGACCCGATGATTTCTCAACTGAAGGAAGATATAATTAAAGGAAAAGCTCCTGGCTTTATGGTACACGAGGATAGTATTCTGAGATTTCAGGGCAGGCTTTGTGTTCCGAACGACTTTGAGTTGAGACAGATAATTCTCCGAGAAGCTCATGCTACGCCTTACTCAATCCACCCCGGGACGAGTAAGATGTACAAAGATTTGAAGCGCAATTTTTGGTGGAATAACATGAAGAAGGATGTTACGGAGTTTGTACTACGGTGCTTGACGTGTCAACAAGTCAAGATCGAACATCAACGACCAGCGGGGTTGTTGAAACCACTCCCCATTCCCGAGTGGAAGTGGGAAGACATCTCGATGGATTTCATCACTGGCATGCCGAGAACTCGGACTGGAATGAATATGATTTGGGTAATTGTCGATCGGTTGACCAAGTCTGCACACTTCTTGGGTATTAAGGATACTTGGGGACCGGATAGACTGGCTCGAACCTTTATTGCTGAGATCTGAGGTTACACGGTGCCCCCAAGACCATTGTTTCTGATCGAGACGGCCGTTTTGTATCACACTTTTGGCAGGCCGTTCATCAGGATCTGGGTACTGAGTTGAGATTGAGCACTTCCTTTCATCCTCAGTCGGACGGTCAGACAGAGAGGACGATTCAGACTTTGGAAGATATGTTGCGGGCTTGTGCCTTAGACTGGAGTAATGATTGGGAGATTCACTTGTCGTTGATCGAGTTTGCTTACAATAATACTTGGCATGCGTCGATCAAAATGGCACCCTTCGAAGCACTCTATGGTAGGCGATGTAGGTCGCTATTATGTTGGGACGAGGCTTCTGAGCTAGTTGGGATGGAACCAGATATGTTATTGGAGACCAAGGAAAAGATTTCTATTATCCGAGATCGATTACTGACTGCCCAGAGTCGTCAGAAATCTTACGCTGATACTCGTCGTCGACCCTTGGAGTTTGAAGTGGGGGATCATGTCTTGATCAAAGTATCGCCGACCAGAGGAGTTTTCCGCTTCGGGAAAAAGGGGAAACTCAGTCCAAGGTATATCGGACCTTTCGAGATTTTAGACAGAGTTGGAGATTTAGCTTATCGGTTGGCGTTGCCTCCAGCTTTGAGTCACGTCCATAGTGTTTTTCATGTGTCCCAGTTGAGGAAGTACGTACCGGATCCGAGCCACATTATCGACTACAGTGAGATTGATATTGCCGAGGATATTACCTTTCCGGAGAAACCCGTGAAGATTCTTGAGCGCCGTGAGAAACAACTTCGGTATAAGACCATTCCACTGGTTAAAGTGCAATGGTCGAGGCATGGAGTCGAAGAGGCGACTTGGGAGACGGAAGAGAAAATGCGGGTGGAATACCCCGAACTATTTATTTCTTAAGTTTCGGGACGAAACTTCTTTTTAGAGGGGGAGAATGTAATACCCGGTCGAAAGTCATGTCATTTCAAACCTCTTCATGTTCTTCGAATCGTGATTTGTTGGGCGAACTCTTGTAATCATTGCTTGGAACCACCGTTTTGGGGTTTCCGTACTTCTATTTTGTGTTATTGTTGCCCAGACATTGAATCCTATTGCTTTTATTCTCTTCCCGGGTCATTTTTCATCATTTTAGGACCCGAAGGGGGTGTGAGCCGCGACACAAGGAGTGTTCGCTGCGGCACACACATTTCCTAAACCTAGCCGAGCGGACTGTACCGGGTGCCGCGGCACACGCCGGAAGTGCCGCGGAACACTGCCGAGTCATCGCGCGCACACCTAGCCGAGCCATGCACACTTGTGTTGCATCCTCGCCAAAACCGATCAGTACCGGTGCCGCGCACACTGGCCGAGCTGGCACACTGCCGAACCCTGGGAGCAATTTTTAGGCCTGTGCCGCGGCACACCTGGGCTGAGCCGCGGCACACAATGCGGCCAACTGCATAAATTGTGCTTTTTGAGCGAGATGAAGCTCACTTCACCATTTTCTTCTTCCACCTGCGAGAGAGAGAGTTTTAGGGGAGGAGTTTTCTCACATCTATCACTTGTGTGTTGGATTTTTACCGTTTTCATTCGGTTGGGAAGCCCGGATAGTCGATCTAACGCGTATTACTCGGATCATAGAGCTTGGATATTCAAGAGGTAATTTCTTCAACATCTTGATTCTCGATTTTGTATGGGTATTGACGTTTTGGATGTTAAAATCATGGAGTATGAAGTGATATATGCGTGATTATGGACATGTTTGAGTATTCATCGGATTATTAAAAGATTATTCAAGAACACTTTGAATTTTGTGTTGGATTTTGGGGGTTTTCGTAGATTCGTCCGTTTTATCCGATTGAAGCTTGAGAACCTTGAGATTTTTATATATCTATACCGTATGAGTATTTTCTTACGATTTTACGGGTTGGATTGTGCCGTTTTCGGACTTGTGGGAGTTTGGGCGATTTCCCAACCTTTAGTTGTTCACCCATATATTTTCTTGAATCGTAGACGAGTTTCGGGAGTCTCTTCGTGTAATTTGAGTATGGATAATTAATTGTCATATTCCTTGCGAATCGTTTAGGTGCCGGAAGCGCGTTCTTGGACCTACCAAACTCATACCTTTCCTCCGTTCGATTTCTCGATGTCTCAAAGGCAAGTATACATTAATGATTGTACGTTCTCGACTTTGAAAGTAAGAAATATTGATGGTATGATATGAACGAACCGTTTTTACGGCATTCATAGATATATTGATGGCATATTATGAACGAACCGTTTTTACGGCATTCATGTATGTATTGTTGGCATGTAATGAAGGAACCGTTTTTACGGCATTCCTACATGTATCGGCATATGATATGAACGAACCGTTTCTACGGCATTCACATACGTATCGGCGTATGATATGAACGAACCGTTTCTACGGCATTCACATACGTCTTATGAGATTTTAGTTATTCCGGAATACTAGTCTTGAATTGATGAATTGACGGTTACATTTACTTTATTGTCGAGGAGTATTGTGTTTCATATTGATATACTTGCACTAGCTATTCGACGGCTAACCCCTTTATGGGGGAAATACGTTTCATGTATTTCAGGTTCCAGGAGGTCGGACAGGCAGGTATCGGGTCAGCATGAAGATGGTGGGCAAGTGTGATACTGTGTCTTTCATCCAGTTATGTTTTGAGTTTTCCATTTAGTGGTGTTGTACTGGATTGGCTATTGAATACTCGAGTATTGTTTTCCATTTCCTTTGATGTTCCGGCCTGTGTTTGCCGAGGTTTTTGATTCGTGCTATGATGTCTGTGGATACATTGGTTATGTTCTGAATACCTTTGTATTGTTTTTCATTCCATTGTGCGTAGACCTTATCGGTCAAAATTTATAGTTCCGCGTATGATTAGCCTTGTGAGTCCCCCGGCGGGGCTTACAGCGCTGTAATATTCCCTGAATAACTTGGGGGTGTTACACTTAAGTGTCTGGTTCGTTTCATCCCTACCACGCTTCCTAGTTATAGTGTTCATAGTTGTTTTATTCTTTAGATTTAAATGGTATAAACCATTTAATAATGTAGCAGTACCAACCAATTTATTTCTGAAATAAATACGACAGGACCCATCTCCAATAAAGAAGTGAAATCCCTTTCGGTCCATGACCGGAATTGATACAATATTCTTGTGCCCCTTGGGCAAAACAAGTACATCCTCTAAAGTAAGAATAAAACCAGATTCTAAATCCAACATAAGGGATCCGATATCATAAGCCTCGACACTATGCCCACTTCCGACGGTGACCATCACCGCCCTTGAATCCAGCTTCCTACTTCGTTCCAGATCCTGATTCATTGTACAAATGTGAGAAATCGCACCGGAATCAAGTATCCAAGAAGTAGAATATACAGTTACAGAACAATTTGTTTCTAAAACTAGTAGTTCCATACCTGACGGCGCATTACGGTCAAGTTTTGGACAGTACCTCTTCCAGTGGCCTAGTTCACCGCAGTTGAGGCATACATCCGTTTTCTTGGCCCCCTTACTCTTTTGAACCATTGGGGTCTTGCCCTTTCCCTTGTCGATCTTGGCTATTGGACCTAACTGCTTCTTGTTCTTTTTCTTCTTATTCTTGGACTTCCAAGTCCCAGAAGAAATCACAAGTGCAGCTTCCTTTACCTTTGTCTTCATCTCGAGACCGATACAGTCGTCGCTTGTTCATTAGCCCAGCTAAGTTACATGCAATCTCATTGCAGTTGAAGTTCATGACAAATTGTGAAAAGGAGTCAGGAAGTGACTGTAGGATAAGGTCAGTTTGGAGAGATGCATGCATCTGAAAATCAAGAGCTTCCAATCTCTCAATCATCGAGATCATCTTGAGAACATGGTCCCCAACCCTCTCTCCTTCCTTCATCCTGGCGCCGAATAATTGCTTTGATATCTCATATCTAGCTGTTCGGCTATCCTCTCCATAGAGCTCATCCAGGTGCGCTAAGATGGCTCGTGAAGACGTCATCTTTTCATGGGCACGTTGAAGCTCATTGGTCATTGAGCCTAACATGTACCCTCGCACTCTTATGTCGTCTTTTACCCATTTCTCATGGGCATCGACATCTTCCTGATTGGCTCGGGTTCTTGCAGGAGCCGTTGGGATGTCCGCCTCCAAGACGTATCCTAGCATTTCCATAGTTAGGACAATCCTCAAGTTCCGAAGCCAGTCCACATAGTTCGGACTACCAGACGTTCTTTTCAAGTAGTATAGCGAGTGGGTTCATTGTCATATTGAGAGTTTTGTTAACTGCAGAGAATAATTTAAGATTCGTTAGTGATTATTTAATTATGATCCGAGTAAAGAATTTAAGGACTTTCTTTATTCATAACTCGGCTCCTACTATTTTATCGGCATTTACACACTCCCATGTTAAATCCGGAAGTCTTGGGTGACTTCATAGTGGTGATCGATTTCTCTACAAAGTTTAATGGAGGGCAACCCATACGGTTTATATTCTATTATTATTTATAAAGTGGTGTCTAATACCAACCCATCTAATGGATTATTCGATCTTCTTTTACCCCTAGTTCACTTGCCCTCAACCCATTCGGTTTATATGGCTCGCTGAACTATCTAAGTTTAAACCGTCAACTCCTATTAGTCTGACAATTGAATCTTACCCGGCAACCTATACGGTTTATAGGGGTTTGATTTGTCACAACCAAAGGCATCTAATGCACTCTAGGAATTTATCAACTTTCCCCATATATATTACCCCGACATACTCGGAAGAATAATATTCCGGTTTAGTTTTCAATTTTCTATGAGTTTGACGGAGGGTAGGAAACCTCGTAACCTTTATAACATAGTGTTTGTAAGTGGGAGTATTAACGCGATTATATGTTACACTTTGCACATTAATCCGTTTATAAGCGCGGTTTGTCGGTTTGTTTGTTTGTCATACAATATGAAAACATACACAACCTAAAACTAACAACATGCAGTTCATGGACCGTTCCTAGAACAAAAACATCGTAATCTAATTTAGGTCTTGAATCTTCGTCTTCTCGAGCGGATCTTTCTCCGGTCTTCGTCATTACATATAAATTTTACATTTGAAAAATTGCATCCTATACAAATTTTCTAGTAAAATAAATAGGCTCAAAACGGCCTTTACAACCCAATCGAACAAAACAAACGATTCAAAACTAGGTCCATGAACTACATCCCCATTCAAAATTAATGCAACAATTACATTAAAATAAATGACAATAATGATTAATCTAAATTTGATCTAATCAACAAAAATTAATCCAATAATTAGAATTAATCCAATTAATTCACTTAACCGTTAATTTTAATTTGCTGCGGACAAAATAAATATTTCATTAAATTAATTCCCTTAAAATAAAATTACCATAATTATATTTTAGTCAAATTAAATCTAATTTAATTTGCGGAAAATTAATTTACCGAACGAAATATAAAAACGGAGTCGGAAAACACAAGGCCCGGGCCAAGCCCGACAGGGTCACCCATTTGACCCATTATTGAAGACCTCGCCCGGCTTGACCAGCGGCCCAGCGTCCCAGAAATTTCGAGTCACGGTCCTAACAATTTTCCGGCTCATTTTTTTCGTCCCGAATCCAAAAAATAATATTTTTCTAATTTTTATATAACACAATTAAATCAATTTTTCAAAAGAAAAATAGATTTATATTGTAACATAAAATCATGAAAAATAATTTTTAGATGAACAATTAAACATCAACAATTAAAACGATTATGATTCTAAATCATAAAAAAAATCAAGCATTCCAAATGCAAATATCGAATATACGATTGCATAGACCTCGCTCCGATACCACTGTTGGGATTCGGTGATTAAAAACGAGTTACGCAGCGGAAATAAACCGGTCAAACCGGATAAAAACCAAACCCCAAAAACAGATCGATCAAGCATCGTATAAACGAAAATAAAAGGACGAAGATGAAATTAAGATTTCTTACCCTCGTTGACCTTTGATAATATCTTCTTGATTCCGAGCACGAACACGAATCCAATCAAACGAGCTTTTGGAAATTCCCGAGCACCGAAAGCACCGTGCCTCTACGTATCACGCGTCGGAAGATGACCGGAAAATATTTCTATCAATTTATACTCCAAGTATACGGCTAGAAATTTCTGCTGCGTAACTCATTTTTAATCACCGAATCCCAACAGATATTTCCAAAGAAATTTCATTAAATTGTCATCAAACTTCGACTAATAAGGTGAACACTTTTCTGCCAAAAATTTTATTAACGGTGCCGCGCGTAATCTTTCCTAAATCCATAATGGGAGAGATTGACCCCATTACTTTTGATTTTGTTGGGGCTGATTCCTTGAGTTCTAATGAGGTTGTTCATAATGTGTCTTTATTATCTACCCATTCGAACTCTGCTTATTTTTTCGTGCCTTACAATTATTATATTCTTCCATCATTTTTTTGGTTGTCCGCATAATCATTCTTACTCATTATTTTTGGCAACCGGGCATGAACCAAAGCCTCCCTTGTGGATTAAGAGGCTTATAGATTGCCAGAAGGGGGCATTTGGCAATCTCCCTAGAAAGAAGCCATGTTAGATTTTTCTTGCCACGTCGTGCTCAAGACGTAAAATAGAGTGCTTGATGGGAGGCAACCCATTATTTTTACTTGCTTTCTAGTTAGTTGTTTTTATTTGATTTTTAGTTAATAGTATTTTTCCTCTGTTATGTTTATTTCGTTTGGATTCATGTATTTTTGTTGGCCCTTATTTCTCTAATATTTGATTTTTAGTTAATGAGTTATTATTCTTCATATTCTAGTCTTTCGTGACCTAATATCTATAGTTATTTCATTACTAGAGACTAAGTTTGGGGGTCCCTCGTGATGTTGGGCGTTATTGGAAGTATGGATTAACAGTCGATTCCACTCAGACATGTGATGGCTTTCAAGAAGACATTTGGAATAAGTTTCACTTTTCCTTATATCTTTTATTTTCACATGAGTTTTATTATGGATGATTTTATGTGTAGTGGAATTGATTTTCTTGGTTATGAATTGCGATTTCATCATTGCTTTAGTGTCCTTGCATGCTGTTGATGGTTTTGTTCAAAAACGTGAATTTTTCGTGAATTTTGTAGTGCCTCCATGTGTAAAAACTGATGATACGATACTGATTTCTCTTGGAAGAAACGGTTGACTTTTGGTTGAGTTGTAGTCAGCGATATCCGTTTCTGTTGAGTATTCAATTAGGTCCGAAATTTTATCGTTTATGTAGAAATCTTAGCAGATAAGAAAGGAGACATACGTGTTTTCAAATCACCGTTTATATGTTTGGTTAAACTTTTCGCGTAGCTAGTCGTCCAGTAATATGAGTCTTGTTGGCACTTGGATTGAGTTTAGAGTCGGACAGTTTTTCCAAAAAGTCGAGATATTAGTTGTTCTATGATGGGAAATCTAGTAACCGGGGGTATTCACGTGACCCGTTGTTTACTCTCGCGTAAAGCAGCGACCACTGATTAGATTAATAATTTAGAAATATCGCATTACCGATGATGGGAAGCCTAGTAACCGGGGGTATTCACGTGACCCGTTGTTTACTCTCACGTAAAACAGCAACCTTGACATGCGGGAATTGCTATTCGAGTTTTTTCTCCGCTGTAGAGGGGGGG
Source organism: Orobanche coerulescens (assembly GCA_033398695.1). Classification (NCBI taxonomy): domain Eukaryota; kingdom Viridiplantae; phylum Streptophyta; class Magnoliopsida; order Lamiales; family Orobanchaceae; genus Orobanche; species Orobanche coerulescens. The sequence goes on along the minus strand of CM065810.1, from coordinate 90,888,853 downwards.
TTAGTAACTAGAAGCATCCATGTGCCCCATGAGTGTCTTTTACGTCAAACGGTTCCCCGATACATGAGAATGGAAATCCAACCTAGGATCATCCCGATAAAATATCCCGAGAGCCGAAACCTAGTGGTTAACTCGAATCATATTATTGATCATACATAAGGGAATGTTGTCCTAGGAGTAATTTTGATAACGAAACTCTTGAATTTTGCCACTAGACTGTGGGACTGGGCGAATTGGCTTGTTTATTCTAACCCTTCATATTGACGGTAGGTTAAATTCACGCTTGTTAATCTTTGAGCTTGATTTTCTTTATGAACGATTGATTAGGACTGAAATTGGTTACTTAGTGGAATCAGTGTCCTGGATGTGACTCGCTATTACGATACTTGTACTATTCTTTGAGATTTTCAGGATAGTATTGATTAAGTTGAGCACTATGGACTTGCATGATTATTCACGATACATTTTGTTTAAAAGTGATAATTTCTGCTTGAGGACAAGCAAAGGCTCAAGTTTGGGGGTATTTGTTAGGCGTATTTTTATACGTTTATTTATCATTATTTTATATCCATCTTGAGCCTAAATCAGCCTAAATGAGCTTTTAATGCATTATTCTTATATGTTTTGTAGGAAATTGGAGTCCGGAAGCACGAACGAAGAAAAACGGGCGAAAACAGCAGTTTTTGGTCATGAGCCGCGGCACAAACCAAGTGAGCCGCGTCACACGAAGACAACCAGCAAGCCCCGTGTGGACTGTACTGTGAGCCGCGGCACAGCTTAAGTGAGCCGCGGCCCAGGAGAAAAAATGCGCCGGGCATCGCCTTTGAAGGATAGGGGTCGCGGCACAGATTAATTGAGCCGCGGCCCACCGGGCGGTTTTGCTGAATATTCCGCGTTTCTGGGCCGTTTTGGAGCCTGTTCTCGACCTAATCACACGAACGCATTTTGAAGGCTTAGGACTGCTATAAATAAGCATTGAAGGGCTGAAGACCAGGGGGATCGGAACTGGGAGGTAGATCGATAGACAGAGAGAAGAACACAAGGAGGAGATTGGTGGGCGACGACAAGACCACGGATCCCTACGGTTTTTCTGCATCTTAGTTCCTAGATCTATTCAAGTAGGATTTTGATTGTATCCGATTACATGACGGTTTGATTTATTTATTATTATTTTAATTCATTCATTATTCTATTGAATTGGATTCTTCTTATTGTTCTTAATGCTTTTTAATTGTCTGGCCAACAGTTGAATTGTTTTGAATGTCTTTATGGATTCGGGAGATGAAATTTAGGCATAGTTCTTGTGAGACGAATCATAATTTTAGTGAGATAGGAATATACTCATGGGAATTGTGAAGCCTATTTATTGTAGGGATTCTTGAACTGTTTCAGCTATTAATTATCTAATTCGAATAGTGATATATCGAGTTAATAATTCATAGTATTTTCTATCGACCTTGGGAAAGGCTTTAGAATAATTTAGGAATTACTGGCTTACAATCAATTGAATAAAAGTGAATTGAATTGAATAAATATCATTCCTGATTGTTTGAGGTGAAAATCATAATCCTACGCCCTTATTATTATTATTATTATTATTATTATTAGTACTATTATTTATATTCTACAATTAGTTTAGGTCTAATTCCATTTAATTGTTCTTCAAATAAAATTACGAGTTGACTATATTTTGGTAATTAGTGAAATCAGTCCTCGAGGGAACGATATCTTATTCATCACTTTATTACTTGTTGACACCGTGCACTTGCGGTATAGTGTGAGGGATTTCCTCACGACAAGTTTTTGGCGCCGTTGCCGGGGATTGATTTTTCGCTAATATCAATACCAAGTGACTCTAATTTTAATTTGAAGTTTTTTTTTCTTTAGCCTCTATATTTCTATTTTTCTTCATTATATTTTCCTTTGAGTATCGTGGCCCTTGGCATTTCATAAATTTCGATGTTCTTAATAATTTGTCAAATAGGGTCAGTCAGCCCCCTCTCCCAAAACAAAAGACCATGCTTGAACAATGTGTAGACGTTCTCAAAAATCCTGATAGTACCCTTTTTGAGCGAGAATGTGCAAGTCGTGGTCTTGAGATTCACTATGGTTATTTTCCAGCTCATATATTTATTAGTGAAGTTGAGGGGGAGTTTTTTTTTTTTTTTTTCTTTAAAACGGGCCATATAAAATAACAAACAAGATTAGGGGGGCCTATTCCCTTACAAAGCCGATAATTTCTGGGGAGCCAAGTCCCAAATAAATCCACAAAACGAAAAAAAACGATAATTATGTGGTGCCAAGACCCAAACAAATTCGTAACTAGCTACGAGCCATTTACTTGTTTTTTCCGGGATTTTTCTTCCTTTTGCCTTTTCTTGCTCACAACCGTTTGAAATTCCATATCCATATCATGGTCTTGAACCTTTCCTCTCTGAACTGCAGATTTATCGGGTTCCACCATTATGGTTTCCACCCGTTCCTCGTAGGGCTGAGCAAAACCGAAACCGGAAACCGAAAAACCGACAAAAACCGATGAAATCGAAACCGAAAAACCGAAACCGAAGAGAACCCATCGGTTTTGGGTTCATATTTTAGAAACCGAATATTTCGGTTTCGGTTTCGGTTTTACGGTAGAAACCGCACCGATGAAACCGAAACCGACCCATTTTTGCTAAACCGACCCAGGAACCGAGTCAACCCAGAAACCGACCCTAATATTTAATATAAATATAGTATATACCCAGAAACCCTAAACATATTATCCCATTTTCTGAACCCTCTCGGCTCTCACTATCGCCGCCTCCCTCTCACTCTCTAAGTCTCCATCTCTACTTTCAGTCTTTCATCTCACTTCCGCGGAGATTCAAAAGAAAGATTCGTTCCATCAGTTCCTCTGTTAAAGAAAGCAGCAAGCAAAGACTTTCATCTCGCAGTCAGCGCCACCAGTCCACCACCACCCAATCGACGAAGTGTTTCATGTGAATCAGAAGTGTTCTCATCTTCTGATTTCAGCTTCCCTTTTCGATTTCGAATTCGTCTCGGCATCAGAGGTTACAAACAACAGCTTCCCTTTCCGATTTTGAATTTCGAATTTGTTATTTGCTTAATCTGAGATGCTTAATATGAGTTTGTGTAATCTGTTTTTCTTAATCTGTGTGTTTAATGGTTGTTTGTTTCTGGAGGATTACTTTCATTCAAGAGCTAGAGAGACTGTTGGGAATACCTATGCTCAGAAAACAGCAGAGTATCTAATGGAGGTTCAAGCGAAAGATGACCAAAAGATCATGCAAATGCGCATAATGGCGGAGGAATTGGAGCTGAATACTCGTAACAATGATATCTTTATTCAGAAACTTAAGGGTTTGATGCATTTCTGAGTGTGTGTGCCAATTAAGTGTGGTTTGTGTTGTTTTGAACTTGTAAATGCTATGACCGTGACATTTTTTGTTTAATAAAATGGTATATTAAATTTGTAGGAGTTACCTTTTTGCTTCTTTGTTTTTGTGAGGTCATGTTGGAAGAATTGGGTCATTGCTGTTTTTGAGTCACTTTCTTCATTTTTTTTTGCTCCAGATCTTGTTGGTTTGTTGTTGTGAGAGGTATCGGTGGTGTTACCCACAAACAAACATTCAAAATTTGTAGCTGGGAGTGTTTTTTTTAAATACCAGAAATTGTTGGTTTAAATGATGTTACCTGAGGTTGCTTCTATCAGCTTGATTGTTTCCTTTTGTCGTTTCTTTTTGTTAAAAACTTTATCGATAACAAAATATGTTGTTCGACCTAATGCTAAAAATTAAGAGTTCATCTAGTTGCTAAAAAAAAAATTATAAACTTGGTAGTTATAACTTTTAAGAGTTTCTTTGAACTATTTAAGTTGATTTTGGTATTTTTGATTAGTTATAAATGGCTTAAAAGGAATCTGTTTTTTGTTACATTTGCTGGAAAATGGGTTAAAAACCAAAACCCACGGGTTTAAACTCAAAATCCATAAGCGTATGGGTTGAACCCGAGAAACCGAAACCGAAACCAAAACCGACCAGAACCCGAGAAACCGAAACCGATCAGAAACCGAACCCATTGGGTTCTAAAAATCAAAAACCGAATTTAGCGGTTTGGGTTCGATTTTGCCCCAAAACCGACCCAAACCGACCCATGCTCAGCCCTAGTTCCTCGGCCTGCTTAGGCTTCTCAGTATTGGTCTTCGTTTTTTTCTTAACTTTTTTCTTTGGGGGTACTAAAATAGGTTCCGAATCGGAGTCAGCGCAATCACCCTCCGAGTAAAAATTCTTCCCAACAAAACCATTAGGCATGAAATAAGAGCCGGACTCGACTTCGGAATCATCATCAAATCGATCATAAGATTGAAGGATATCATCTCTAATTTTTGCAACATTCAGTGGCTTGTTAGTTGGATTATTCCATCCGGGAGTAAAAGTAATAATTCCTTTCGAATCTAAAGAAATCGAGTCATCCAAATCAAAGTCGTCGGGTGCCGGCAAAACTGGTTTAGGGGGGCTGACCTGGTGAACGAACTCGGCACTAACGGGTCGCGTAACACAGACAGTGGTCTGATGGGCGGAAGTATTCTCAGAAGAGGCCTGGACTGGACGGGATACCAACGTACTCGGAGGGCGAACCTCTGCCAAGGGCAGCTTCAAACAAGCAGATAAAACATGCCCAAGATGTTTACAGTTATCACAAAGTTTACCGCTCACAGAAGCATCAGCATGAACTGATGCCTTTGGTTTTTTCAAGGATTTACAGTCCGACACAGCATGGCCGAGGTGCTTACAAGTTGAACAATATTTTGGAATGTTGCTAAGTTTTAGGGTCGATCACCCAGCACCCGATAATTACATAAAGTGTGATGAGCCTGTAGAAGAAGTTACCATTGATGATATTTCCAAAGAAATTTCATTAAATTGTCATCAAACTTCGACTAATAAGGTGAACACTTTTGTGCCAAAAATTTTATTAACGGTGCCGCGCATAATCTTTCCTAAATCCATAATGGGAGAGATTGACCCCATTACTTTTGATTTTATTGGGCTGATTCCTTGAGTTCTAATGAGGTTGTTCATAATGTGTCTTTATTATCTACCCATTCGAACTCTGCTTATTTTTTCGTGCCTTACAATTATTATATTCTTCCATCATTTTTTGGTTGTCCGCATAATCATTCTTACTCATTATTTTTGGCAACCGGGCATGAACCGAAGCCTCCCTTGTGGATTAAGAGGCTTATAGATTGCAAGAAGGGGGCATTTGGCAATCTCCCTAGAAAGAAGCCACGTTAGATTTTTTTTGCCACGTCGTGCTCAAGACGTAAAATAGAGCGCTTGATGGGAGGCAACCCATTATTTTTACTTGCTTTCTAGTTAGTTGTTTTTATTTGATTTTTAGTTAATAGTTTTTTCCTTTGTTTTGTTTATTTCGTTTGGATTCATGTATTCTTGTTGGCCCTTATTTCTCTAATATTTTCTTTATATAACACCAATGAGTTATTATTCTTCATATTCTAGTCTTTCGTGACCTAATGTCTATAGTTATTTCATGACTAGAGACTAAGTTTGGGGGTCCCTCGTGATGTTGGGCGTTATTGGAAGTATGGATTAACAGTCGATTCCACTCAGACATGTGCTGGCTTTCAAGAAGACATTTGGAATAAGTTTCACTTTTCCTTATATCTTTTATTTTCACATGAGTTTTATTATGGATGATTTTATGTGTAGTGGAATTGATTTTCTTGGTTATAAATTGCGATTTCATCATTGCTTTAGTGTCCTTGCATGCTGTTGATGGTTTTGTTCAAAAATGTGAATTTTTCGTGAATTTTGTAGTGCCTCCATGTGTAAAAACTGATGATACGATACTGATTTCTCTTGGAAGAAATGGTTGACTTTTGGTTGAGTTGTAGTCAGCGATATCCGTTTCTGTTGAGTATTCAATTAGGTCCGAAATTTTATCGTTTATGTAGAAATCTTAGCAGATAAGAAAGGAGACATACGTGTTTTCAAATCACCGTTTATATGTTTGGTTAAACTTTTCGCGTAGCTAGTCGTCCAGTAATATGAGTCTTGTTGGCACTTGGATTGAGTTTAGAGTCGGACAGTTTTTCCAAAAAGTCGAGATATTTCTTGAAAGCCATTTTCCATTCGTCTCCTTCCCGCATGCGAATTTGATGATAGCTGCTTCTCAAATCAATCTTTGAAAAGATCACCGAACCATGCAACTCGTCCAACATATCATCAAGTCTCGGAATTGGGAACCGGTATTTGATGGTTATGTTGTTCACGGCTCTACTATCTATACACATCCGCCATGACCCATCCTTCTTTGGAACAAGTAAAACCGGAACCGCACAAGGGCTCAAACTTTCTCGAATGTATCCGTGGTTCATTAGCTCCTCGATTTGTTTTTGCAACTCCTTTGTCTCCTCGGGGTTACATCGATAGGCGGCCTTGTTAGGGAGTGATGCACCCGGTACAAGGTCGACCTGGTGTTCAATCCCACGTAAGGGTGGTAAACCCGGCGGTAAGTCTTCCAGGAAGACATCCGCAAATTCTTGTAGCAAGGTATCGATATCTATCTTGCCTTGCACAACTACGTCAACATCTCGTGTTTCTTTAATCATCAATAAATACAGACGCTTGCCATCGTCAATAGCGTGTCTCACCTCTTTCTCGCTAGCAAACATGGTAAGCTTCGGTTTCTCCATTTGATTAGAACTCATCGATCGAATGGCTTGGGGTGCCATCGGTTTAAGCACAATCTTCTTGCCTTTATCTCGTAATTCATATTCGTTACTCCTTCCTCGATGCAAAACATCTCGGTCGAACATCCATGGTCATCCCAAAAGTACGTGGCATGCGTCCATCGGGAGTACGTCACATAACACATCGTCTCCGTATGATCCCATAGTTAAGTTGACCCGTACTTGTCTCGTCACCTTCACTTTGCTTCCATCATCGAGCCGATGTAAAGCATACGGTCTCGGGTGAGCCATAGTAGTTAGCCCGAGCTTGGTGACCATCTCGTTTGATACTACATTCGTGCAACTCCCTCCGTCTATTATCAAGCTACACCACTTTTCTCCGACTTTGCATTTGGAATGAAAGATTTGGTCTCTTTGCTCCGTATCACTTGGAACGATTTTGGTATGTAGTGCTCGAAGCACTAAAGTAGTATCATATTCCGGAGCGTCATAAGTCTCGCAATCCTCATTTTTTTCCTCGGCCTCCATGTTAAATATGTCACCAAGGCCTTCCTTCTCGTCCTCGACTAAAAGTTCGTCTCGGACCGCAAGAGCTTCTCTTAAAGTGACCACCCGTTTATTTGGACATGCATTTTGATAGTGACCAAAGCCTTGACATTTAAAACATCATACTTTAGCCAAGCTCGTTTCCTTATAAACGTGGGGAACCTTCGGGGTCGGGGTAGGGACTTGAAAAGGTACGGTAGGTTTCGTAGTCGAACTTGAGCCGGCACTTGTATTTCCGAATTTGTATGGGAATTCGGGTTTGGTAAACTTCAACTTGTTTTGAGCTTCAATTTTTATGCATAGTCCGCATAAAGTGTCAAAATCTCCGTATGGGTATAATTCCACCGTATTTACAATGTTTCGGTTTAGACCACGTAAGAAACGTGACATTCTTTGTTCTTCATTTTCTTCAAGTTCTCCCATTAAGGCCAAGCCTTCAAATTCTTCGATATATTCTTGCACACTTAGTTTCCCTTGTACGAACTCCGCAATTTTTCGGTATAAGGTTAACCGATGTGATGTCGGGACATACCTTTTACGTAGTTTTTTCTTCAAAGAATCCCAAGAACGGATTTTCTCTTTTCCCGCACGCGCTCGTTGTGTTTTCATACCCTTGAACCATAAGGAAGCGCCCTTCCCTAACTTGAGAATCGCATATTTGCAACGTTTCTCATCGTTAAGGTGCTTGAAGTCGAACATACGTTCAATCTTCCTTTCCCACTCCAAGTAGACTTCGGGATTGGTACCTCCGACAAATTCCGGAAGTTCATTAACTTTAAATTCATCCACATGACACGGTGAATGTGCATCATATCCTCCTCTTCTTGCTTGAAAACGTGGTTCTTGCATGTTGTGTAGTGCCTCAGGTAGTTTCTCCATGAAGTCGTCGGAAAAATCCATGATGAGATAGTTTAGTCCAGAAAATCGCCAAGAGAATTTCGACAAGGAAATAACCTTGGGCTCCGGTGCCACTAATGATACGAATTACGTATGAAAATGGACGTAAACTCGTATGTAATGCAGCGGAAATATAATTGATCCTCACAACACTCGAATATGTGTAACACTCGTAAGGCATAACCGAAAGTAGGGCAATTCGGCTTACGTAAACAAGAACAATATGAATGATTTATCAAACTAGACCTATAGTTTGATAAGATAATCTTTCCTCAAGACCTATTGAGAATCGATTCGATTAAAACTCGAAAACGCGTCGAATTATAATCAAGGTTTCGATGAAAAGCATTCACCAAGAAAACACAAGTGTATTCTTATTTCTTCAACATACAATGGCTTTTACAATGCTAACACAAGCCTATATATAGGAGACTTCAAGTCTTCCTATAATAAAAGAAAATAATTCAAAGATTTATAAAATCTTTGAATAATCAAAACAAATCAACAATAAAATACAAAGGGAACAACAATCCTAATTTTAGGGGAAACACAATCTCTAAAATGTGTAAAAAACAAAGCAAAGACAAACTCATAAAAGAAAACACAAAAAAAAGGTAAAGCTAGGGACTCGCCGTGTCGCTTGACACGGCTGCGCGACAAGGACACGGGCACGGCGCGCGGCCCAGCGAGGGACGTCGGCAGTGACTCGACCGTGCCCGCTTGACACGGTCGCGGCGCGACAGGGACGTCCGACAGGGACTCGTCCGACAGTGACTCGGCACGGGCGCGGCGCTGACAAGGACGTTCGGCGTGGGCCCGATCGTGTCCTGGAACACGGTCGGGCGTCTGGGCAGTCGGTTTTGGCTTATCCGGAAGAGTTCGACTCGACCGTGCCAGACAACACGGTCGAGTCCTGTGGGCAGTGACTTTTGCATTTCCGGACGAGTGCGGCATGGGCCGTGTCGGACGACACGGTCGGGTTCGATCGGCAGTGATCGGTCAGTTCCGGCAGGTGGTGATTTTTCCGGCAGGTGGTGAATTTTCCGGCAGGTTGGATATTTTCCAGCATATTGAACATTTTTCCGGCAGGTTGGATGTCGACCTTCCGGCACAGCATGACACGGGCCGTATCATATGACACGGCTGAGACCGATACTCCACGTCTTATGTCCGTTTTCTCGCCTAAATACATAGTAGTCCGTGCATGGCGTGTAGTAAGTTCATTTATATCGATCCTTACTTCGTCTTCTTCGTTCATATCAAATGATTCCGTATCACCCCTGAGGTGGCGGCAGAGGATCCTGCTGATTCTGGGCGGTTGAGTTCTACATCGTCTCCATGAGGCGTGCCATCGGTGTCATCTGGGCCATCATGCCTTGCATAAAAGCGAGTGGATCAACCCAAACACCTTCTGATTGAGTTGTGTCCCGAGTACGACTCCTTGACAGTGAATGATTATTTCCAGGTGAATGAGTGGCAGCGTCGCTGCTTGATGAATTGGAATTATTCCTCGCATTCGTGCGTGGATTCACACGAGCTCTCGGGTTTCGACCCGCACCGCGGTCTCTTCCCCTGCGTCCTCTAACAACTCTATCCATACTGAAGTAGGAAAGTCACATAAAAATTGTAGATCTCGCATGAGTACCGCATTATGATTACGTTATAAAATGATAATAATGAGCATACGCGCTCTAACATAATGATTACATGAATGATCAAATGATGTGACATGATTATCTTATGAAATTCTTGAAATGATTTTCTTGAACAAGTTAACAAGATTAATGATACGATCCACAAGATCAACAATTGCGCAATAAAGTGAAATGAGTGATTAATGAGTTAACATGATCGATAAGATTAAAAATGAAGATGATGATTGAGGATTGTTGACTAATGAATAATGAATGAGTGATTCTTATTACCAGAAATTATACCATGGCGTCAGAAATCTTACCGATTCCTCAGTCTGAGGGGCTTGGCGTCTACACGGGTCACACGTGACGTGAAAGTCCAGTGATACTAGTATGATGAACGATGATTTCAAATGAGACATGAATCGAAAAGGTAGTATTCAAAACCACGCTCCGATACCAACTCTGTAATACCCGAAAATAGGCGGATATTACAGTTCCGTAGACCCCCAACTGGACCCACCAAGCGAATAAAAATTAATAAATTAAATGATATAATTGTAGTACTGAACCACATTATATCATCAATTACTCCGATGAGGAGTTTTCAGTACAACACACCCAGGAAATACAAAATGCATGTATATTTTATATGAAGATAAAATATACAACACTGAATAAAAATGAATATCCAAACGGGAATGTGCAGCGGAAATTACACAACAAGATGACATGAATAAATAAAGAGACTGGGGCCCCATACTAGTATCACTGGGACTCCTCGCCGTCACCATTCTTTTCCCGTGCCTTTGCCTTGCCATGACCTGAAAACAATGTCCCCCACCGAGGTCAGTTACACCGAACAAGAATCCTCAAGAGTTGAATAAACACAATCATGATATATCTTAATTATGAAATTAAGCTGAAGAGGGGCATCATAGTACGCCCGTAATGGGACATGCAAGGGCACAAGACGTGTGTCCGGACACACCTGCACTTGTACCTAATTAGTCTCACGTAGGCTCGTTACTGTGTACACAGTCCATTGTGTCGGTGAACCCGCCACATGACTATCGTGTTCCCGACTAAAAATTCAACACATAACCACCCGGCCACGCAATAGGAACCTAGAAGGTCACACGAACAAGAGTGACTATGATGAATATTAATGAATAACAATCCGACAAGGGTCAAGAATGACTCACCGAGATGAAATAATAATGAAATTAATGATAGTTCACTGAAATGATTGGAACCGTCGTTCCTTGTGAATTGAATGATTGGTTTGATAATTACAAGTCTCAACATGATTATTACACTATGAATGAATTATGATTATGAATGAACAACAACGAAATGAATGAGTATCCTTTTAATCGAGTAAGAATTAACTTACACAAACACCGGTGATGAAAGTCCTTCCTCGAACAAACATCCTAAATAGAAAGTCGGTCACTCGAACAACCTTGAATGACATAATTACCAACAAATGCTCAATATATGTGTCAAGAACGATTATAACCAACTCAAAACGTCAATATGACAAATCCAAGTTCATTGGAACATGTTGTAACCAATCTTCGATTGTTTACAATAAACCTCAATTATATCCATACCAAACCTCAAATGAGTGATACAATCCAACAAAACATCTTCAACACAATCAATAATCCAATATGAATACCCAATTCGAGATTTCAACAACATCTAATCGAAACCCCCAAATCTAAATCAACATTCAGAGTGTTCTTCAAATAATCCTTCAATAATCCAATGAATATTCATACAAACTCATAATCATAGGTATACCTCTTCATATATCATGATTATAACATCCAAAACATCATCTTCCAACAAAGAATCGAAATCTAAGGTTTGGAGAAAATACCTTTGAAGATCCAACCTCTTCGATCCGTCAAAACTAGTGTTAATCGACTTCCCAAGCTCCACAAATGAATGAAGATGATTAAACCCGGACACCCAAGTGTTTGATGATGAAAATCTCTCCCACAAAACTTCTCTCTCGGAACCAAAGTGAGGAAATGGTGAAATGAGCATAAAAATCCCGTTTAATCCTCTATATACTGCGCAGAGTTATGGTCGTAACTCTACCACCTTACGGCCATAACTTCCCAAGTCAACGGTCTACGTCCGTAATATCCATTTCATATGGCCATAACAATGATTCGTTGAAAAACCAATAATGCCTGCACTGACCGGGTTACGACCGTAACCACAGCCACCTTACGGCCGTAACAACAACACTTACGGCCATATCCTGCCGAACTTACGGCCGTAAGTTGTCTTCGTCAAAAACACCCTCCTGCCCAACGAATGCATGCTATGGCCGTAGTCTCCGAAAACATACGGCCGTACTCTCGTGCTTACGGCCGTAACTAAAATGACTTACGGCCTTAAGTTGTCTTCGTCCAGAAAGACACCAATTCTACGAATGCATGTTACGGCCATAATGATGATTAGTTACGGCCGTAACTCACTGCTGGAAATGATAAAAATCCGACAACTCCGTCTACTCATTACCAATGATGAATGATCCGACGTATGATACTTGTATGAATGTAATTGAGTCCAATAACATGCAATAGGTGATACTTCCAACACAAGACTACAAATCTTTCATCTAGATTCTCAAACGGAGATGAATGACGATCGGTAACTGATACATGGCTAAAATACGCCAATGATGAATATAATGAACGAACGAGAAAGATGAATGATTATTAATAAGTGAAAATTAACTGAGGGACAAATACTGAATGATAACAAATGAATTTACAGTCAGGTATTACAGCGCCCTCGTCCTTCCCGATGTTGGGGGCATGACACTATCAATATATGAATATGATGTTAACACATTCTTACTAGCATTACCCGATTTTTCGCAACCGTTCGAAGTAGAATGTGATGCTAGCGGAGTTGGCATTGGAGCGGTTCTCATTCAGGAAAAGCGACCTATTGCTTATTTTTCATAGAAGTTAAACGGTGCTCGTCTCAATTATTGTATATACGACAAGGAGTTTTATGCTATTGTGAGGGCTCTAAATCATTGGAGTTACTACCTTCGGCCAAACCATTTTATCATACACTCGGACCATGAATCTTTGAAGTATATTAACGGGCAACACAAGTTGAGTCCCAGGCATGCGAAGTGGGTAGAATTTTTACAATCGTTTCACTTCTCATCAAAGTATAAGGATGGAAAGAACAATGTTGTAGCAGATGCATTGTCTAGGCATTATGCCTTGCTCTCTACTCTTGACGTTCGTTTGCTTCAAAATAGCCGATTAATCTTGTATATATAAAGATTATATTGTGTTCTTCATAATCCCCATTACTATCTTCCTAAAGCATCTGTTCAAAACATCTTTATATCATTTAGGATTCTACTAGCATTAAGAACATACTCAAAACCCTTAATAATACGGTTTTTATCATGGTTTGCTATGGATTAATAGCAACTATGTTATTCTACAACTTCTTCAACCATTCAAGAGGTAACACTAACAATATTATCATGTTCTTCACTTAGTTTGTTCATAATTCCAATAACTAGCATGTTATAACTAGAGCAATTTTTTCTCTCGGCGAGTGCTTTGGAGCAGGGGGCTCAGGTTGAGCAGTTATTAGGATTCTAGATGGTCCAGCTCCCTGTGAGGTATTTGGGAGTCCCATTATCTTCATCAAAGCTCACAGTGGCTCAGTGCTCTCCTTTGCTTGACATGATTGATGGTTGGGTGAGTGACTGGGCTTGTAGATCTCTGTCCATGGCCGGTCGTTGTCAGCTTATTCGGTCTGTATTATCTTCTCTTCACATTTATTGGGCCTGTAATTTTATTCTGCCTAAGGGCGTGCTTGCCCTTATTGAGAAGCGCTTAAGGAGTTTTCTTTGGAAAGGTTCTCGTGACTTTGGGCATGCTAAAGTGGCTTGGTCTAAGGTTTGCTTGCCTGTAGAGTGTGGTGGCCTTGGTATTACTCCGTTGAGGGTTCAGAATCAGGCCCTTATGTCCCGCCAAATCTGGGCTCTCCTGGCTGGGTCTTCTCATTCTGTTTGGGTTAGCTGGGTTCGTTCGTATAGAGTTAAGCAGTGTTCTTTTTGGGATATCCCTATCTCCACTGCGTCTTCTTGGTATTGGAAATAGCTGCTGAAGTTGCATCCCCTTGTCATGGGAGCATTTCAGTATTCTATTGGAGATGGCGCTTCATTCCATTTATGGTCGGATCCTTGGCACTCTATGGGTTTGATTAGGCATTCTCTGCCTAGAGCGCCCCTTTGGACTGGCATTGATGTGCATGCCCGTCTTGGCTCTGTTATTTCTGATGGTCAATGGGTTTGGCCTGTGGTTGATCGTCCTGGGTTCCAACATGTTGTTTCTGCCCTCCCTCCTATCTATGGAGGCCAGGATCGCATCTCTTGGAGACCGCATAGCTCAGGTTCCTATTCTTCCTCGTTCGCTCTTCGTTTCCTTAGAGCATATTCTCCTTCTGTTCCGTGGGCCCCTCTGCTTCTTGGTCCCGGGAAGATTCCTAGGCACTCCTTCATATTATGGTTGGCTATTCAGGAGCGTCTGTCGACTATGGATAAGCCTTGGCTGCAGCATGAAGATGGTATTTGTGTCCTTTATGGGATTGTGTTAGAGTCTCATTCTCACTTATTCTTCATGTGCCCTTACTCTAGTAGGTGTATCTCTATTGCTAGGAGGAAGATAAAATTTTGTTGGCCTCACTCGGAGTGGAGTACGGGTATTTTTTGGGCGGCTAGAAGGTGGAGAGGAAAGCATGTGGTTAACGTGGCTTACCGTATCTTTTTAGCGGCATTGGTCTACTTACTCTGGCAGGAGCGAAATGAGCGGAGATTCGGTCAGAGGCGTCGTGATCCTCACACTGTTACCTTCCAGGGAATTGGTCTTGTTCGTGACATTATCTCTCAGCGTTGGCCGCCTCATTCATTATCTGCAGTCGATGTTAGGCGTATTTGGAGGGTGGCTTGGTAGTTCCATTGTAATTTTTTTATTATTCTTCTGTTTCGTGCTGTTGGTGCACCTTCTGTATGGTTGTTGGGTACTGGCCTGCCTTGTTGGCCAATCTTTTTTATTTAATGCAATTGACTTTCCCCAAAAAAAAAAGTTATCATCATATGTAAGTAATCATCCCTATCAATACGAAATTAACACAAGTTAGACAACCAACCTCTTGAGAATGAAGAACAACACCAAAACTCCAAGAATACACTCCAGACTTCTAATCACCAAGCTTCAATCCAAGTGACGGAGCTCCAACACAAGATGGGAGGGACAAAAATTGATTTAGCAAGGCAGGGGATCGAATTTTAGAGGGAGAGATTGAGTTAGGTTCGTGCAGAAATGAAAGGCAAGCCTTGCCTTTATAATTCATGTTTACCATTATGTACGCTATCGCCTATCACACAACGTAGGTTATCTGCATTACATACGTAATCCTGGTGATGTTACGTACGCAACGGGCCTCCGGAGGCTATTGCCTCAAGACACATGCACTATTACGTAGGTTGCCCAAATGTCGTACGTAAAGCTCACATATATTATGTATGCTAACACTTAGCCATTACGTACGTAATGGCCGTTGATTAGGCTGTCAAAATCGGATCACCAACCCTCGCTCACGCGTGGTCCCACCTGACGAAAGGCGAGATGCTGTCGGGTAAGCTATATTTCGTATTAGTTGTTCTATGATGGAAAATCTAGTAACCGGGGGTATTCACGTGACCCATTGTTTACTCTCGCGTAAAACGACGACCCTGAATAGATTAATAATTTAGAAATATCGCATTACCGATGATGGGAAGCCTAGTAACCGGGGGTATTCACGTGACCCGTTGTTTACTCTCACGTAAAACAGCAACCTTGACATGCGGGAATTGCTATTCGAGTTTTTTCTCCGCTGTAGAGGGGGGCTTAGTAACTAGAAGCATCCATGTGCCCCATGAGTGTCTTTTATGTCAAACGGTTCCCCGATACATGAGAATGGAAATCCAACCTAGGATCATACCGATAAAATATCCCGAGAGCCGAAACTTAGTGGTTAACTCGAATCATATTATTGATCATACATAAGGGAATGCTGTCATAGGGGTAATTTTGATAACGAAACTCTTGAATTTTGCCACTAGACTGTGGGACTGGGCGAATTGGCTTGTTTAATCTAACCCTTCATATTGACGGTAGGTTAAATTCACGCTTGTTAATCTTTGAGCTTGATTTTCTTCATGAACGATTGATTAGGACTGAAATTAGTTACTTAGTGGAATCAGTGTCCTGGATGTGACTCGCTATTACGATACTTGTACTATTCTTTGAGATTTTCAGGATAGTATTGATTAAGTTGAGCACTATGGACTTGCATGATTATTCACGATACATTTTGTTTAAAAGTGATAATTTTTGCTTGAGGACAAGCAAAGGCTCAAGTTTGGGGGTATTTGTTAGGCGTATTTTTATACGCTTATTTATCATTATTTTATATCCATCTTGAGCCTAAATCAGCCTAAATGAGATTTTAATGCATTATTCTTATATGTTTTGCAGGAAATTAGAGTTTGGAAGCTCAAACGATGAAAAACGGGTGAAAACAGCAGTTTTTGGTCATGAGCCGTGGCACAAACCAAGTGAGCCGCGGCACACGAAGACAACTAGCGAGCCCCGTGTGGACTGTACTGTGAGCCGCGGCACAGCTTAAGTGAGCCGCGGCCCAGGAGAAAAAAATGCGCCCAGGCATCAGGCACTGAAGGATAGGGGTCGCGGCACAGATTAATTGAGCCGCGGCCCACCGGGCGGTTTTGCTGAATATTCCGCGTTTCTGGGCCGTTTTGGAGCCTGTTCTCGACCTAATCACACGGACGCGTTTTGGAGGCTTAGGACTGCTATAAATAAGCATTAAAGGGCTGAAGACCAGGGGGATCGGAACTGGGAGGTAGATCGATAGATAGAGAGAAGAACACAAGGAGGAGATTGGTGGGCGACGACAAGACCACGAATCCCTACGTTTTTTCTGCATCTTAGTTCCTAGATCTATTCAAGTAGGATTTTGATTGTAGCCAATTACATGACGGTTTGATTTATTTATTATTATTTCAATTCATTCGTTATTCTATTGAATTGGATTCTTCTTACTGTTCTTAATGCTTTTTAATTGTCTGGCCAACAGTTGAATTGTTTTGAATGTCTCTATGGATTCGGGAGATGAAATTTAGGCATATTTCTTGTGAGACGAATTATAATTTTAGTGAGATAGGAATATACTCATGGGAATTATGAAGCCTATTTAATGTAGGGATTCTTGAACTGTTTCAGCTATTAATTATCTAATTCGAATAGGGATATATCGAGTTAATAATTCATAGTATTTTCTATCGACCTTGGGAAAGGCTTTAGAATAATTTAAGAATTCCTGGCTTACAATCAATTGAATAAAAGTGAATGGAATTGAATAAATATCATTCTTGATTGTTTGAGGTGAAAATCATAATCCTACGCCCTTATTAGTATTATTATTATTAGTACTATTATTTATTTTCTACAATTAGTTTAGGTATAATTCCATTTAATTGTTCTTCAAATAAAATTACGAGTTGACTATATTTTGGTAATTAGTGAAATCAGTCCTCGAGGGAACGATATCTTATTCATCACTTTATTACTTGTTGACACCGTGCACTTGTGGCATAGTGTGAGGGATTTCCTCACGACATTTATCTAAAAATTATTTTTTCATGATTTTATGTTACAATGTAAATCTATTTTTCTTTTGAAAAACTGATTTAAAGTGTAATATAAAGATTAGAAAAATATTATTTTTGGAATCGGGGCGAAAAAGCAGGCAAAACGTAATCGGACCCGGCTGGCTGTGGCCGCGCCCTGTCCGAGGCGGCGGTGCGATCTGGACCTGTGATCGGCCACGCTCGGCAGGTTTTTGGTTAGGGATTTCGTGGATAAAACGGTTTCGGTTTAACCGAGAACCGATCGGTTCGGAACCGAGAACCCTACAAAATTAATAAGTATTATTTATTAATTATTATTTATTAAATAATACTTTTACTATTTTTTTACGGCCCAGCCCAGTCCCTTTTTTTTGAACAAAAGCCCAGTCCCTTGTAGTATACAATTTTGCTAATTTTTTTACTACCCTAATCGTCTGCCACATCCCAGCCCAGACTCTCTCTCCCCGTCTCCTGTCTCCTTGTATCCCCGTAAGCCTCCTCCTCTCTCTCAGTCTCCCGCTCGCGCCGCCGTGCCCGTGCCCGCTCCATCGCTCTACGCCGTCGCCGCGGCTCCCAATCCCTCTCAGTTCAGTTTCCCGTGGTCGTCTCCGGCGTCCGCTCCACCACGTCAGTCGTCCGCACTCCGCAGCACCGTCCCTTCCTCCCGTCAGCTCCATCCGCAGCCCAGGAGTTTTTATTGCTTGCTGTATCCACGCCGTATGCTGTGCTGTGGGTGTTGCTGCAGGCAACATAAAATTAAAAAAATGGTTTTTACGGGTTACCCGAACCAGAACCGAATTAATTCGGTGCGGTTCCAGTTAACCGAAAGTGTAAAACGGTCCGGTTTACGGTTCCACTTTTTGGCTAAAATGGTTCCGGTTAACCGGAACCGAACCGCTCGACAGGCCTAATTGGATCAATGTATCTCTACGCTTTCCATTTATATAGTATTTATTGGATGAATGCTTTTGAATGAGGATGTGGTTCGTGGACTTAGTTTTTGAATCGTTTGTTTTATTCGATTGGGTTGTAAAGGCCGTTTTGAGCCTATTTATTTTACTAGAAATATTTGTATCTAGGATGCAATTTTCAATGTAAGATTTATATGTAATGACGAAGACCTGAGGAAGATCCGTTTCGAGAAGACGAAGATTCAAGACGAAGACTTGTAATTAGATTATGGAGTTTTTTGTTTTCTAGGAATAGTCCATGAACCACATGTTGGTAACAACTAGGTTGTGAATGGTTGTTCATATTGTATGAATGCTACAAAGGCACTCAAATGAAATAATGTGCAAAGTGTAACATTAATCGTGAAAATTCTCCCACGACAAATTATTAAATTTATAAGGTTTCAAGGTTTTCCTTCCCTCCATCGAGCTTTTGGGAAATTGAAATCAAAACCGGATGTGCTATGCTTCCTAGTTATCGGGGTAGTCGTTTGGGGAGGATGGATAAATTACCGGGAGCACAATGGTTGCCTTCGGTTGGAGCAAATTTTATCCCTAGAAACCTGATAGGTTGCCGGATAAGATTCAATTGTGAAACTGATTTGCGTCGATGGTATAAACTTAACTTGTTCACAAACCATAGAAATCGTATAGGTTGAGGGGAGTGAACAAGGGGAAAAAGAAGATCGTATCATCCATTAGATGGGTTGGTGTTGGACACCACTTTATGAAAATTAATAGACTAGAAACCTGTTCGGTTGCCCTCTATTAAGATTTATAAAGAACACGATCACCACTATGAAGTAGAGCGACGATGCTTCCGAATTTCACATGGGAGTGTGTTATTCCGATAAAAATAGTGGGAGCTGGGTAACAAGAATAGAAAAGACCTTAATTCTATACTCAGATCATAATTGAATGAGTCACTAATTAATCTGTCGTACTTAATGCAGACATATGTCACGGCCCCTTATCCCTAAGGACGGCTCAGCCGGGGCGTGACCCGGGGTAGGAATTAAGAAGCGGGGAAGAAAGGGGGAAACATACGTTTCATAAGGTATATGGGTGAATTACCATGAATAACCTATCGAGGTATCATGAAGGGGAGTCAGTCCCGTGGGAGCGACTTAGAATCCAAAGTAGAAATTACAATCATAACATTATCCTTGAAGTTTAGGAAAAGGCTTCATAGCATATTATAATCAACAAGACATAGAAAGCATAATCATAAAGAGTGTTTGCAGCGGAAAAACATGGTTGGTTATATATATGAAGCTATGTAATCAGGGCTTAGCATTGATTGTAAACAAAAGACTTCCACTCAACACCCTCCGTCACATCCCTTGCTCAACCTGCATATTTAAAAAGATATACAGGGCTGAGTACAACGTACTCCGTGAACATATTGCCAAAACATAAAACATACTTTCGTACTTGTCATCATGCATATAAGCAGTAACATACGGGGGTTTTAGGAAAAAGCCCATGTTTACTAAATCATTTCATTTCATAGCATATATCATCAGATTCACCATATCCATAATTTACGCCGGGGAAGGTGGCCACCTCCCGCGAACGTTACTCCCTGAGATCGGCCACTCCGAAGAGAGCTCACAATCCCGAGTACTGTGTACACTAACCCTGGCCAGCAACCTTTGTCTAGCTCAGGATCCGATCATTTCATAGGTTGGCAAGCCAACAGTGATAGGTTCATCAGAATCCACATAAAAGTTTTTATGCATCATAATTGAAATCATAATTTGCTTGTAAAACATTTCATCAAGATAGAGCAACGCTCAAATCATTTTCATATAGAAAGCCCGCATAATCATTTTCGTATAGAAAGCCCACATAATCATTTTCGTATAGAAAGCCCACATAATCATTTTCGTATAGAAAGCCCACATAATCATTTTCGTATAGAAAGCCCACCTGGACAAGTAATAAATGCAAGTAAAATGATTCCCGGCTCTTCCTTATGCTTCAGTCTGCTGCTCCACCTTTCATCGGAAACAACGGTCGATCGAGCTTAACGAAGTCTAACGGACAACGGACTCGATCTACATGTTTAGACTTTAGAGTTTTGCATTCGACTTAAGTTTAATAATAAAAGCTATGATTCTATTAGAGAACCTAACTGACCATATAACATATAAGATACTAACAACGATAACCGATACTCGATTCCATTACACAATCTTTGTTTCGAAAACCATCATCAAACACTTAACATAATCATAACATAATGTGCATCAAGGCTGGAAAGAATTAGCATTCTGTTAATGCACAGTAAGAACTAGATAGTGAATCTTATACCATTAGAAAGCCACTGAAGTCTAGTTTCAAATAAATTTTAAAAATCTCAATAATATGAAACATGGAGAAAGTTATGGCCGTTTCCGTGAAGTGTGACGAAACTGCCAACTTCCGACGAAAATGGGAAAAACAACATACTAACATAGAGCTCATTTCTAGCAACGAAAACCCTAAACATGTAAACTCTAATCATACATATCATACTTATAACACATATAGGAGTCGACATACAAGCATGCTCCTCGACATTACGAACTTCATTTCATAATCTTTTCTTTTGCAAAATGACTACTTACTCATTCTTATTTTTCCAACATTAACATTCAAACATCATTAACATCAAACAACACACTTAACATACACTCATGTTGATAATCCAAGTCTTGATCCTAACATACAAATTACCTAAATATTAATTTAAAATCTTCAATACATAACATGCTCCTTAACTACATCAAATATTACCAACACATCTTCTAACTTTATAAATCTAACTTCATGTTCTTGTTTTCAAATAAATTTTCAAAAGCATTTTATAAAAATCTAACAAAAACATATCATGTACTCCTTTCATACCTCATCACAATTATCAAGTCACTTTTGAACATACAACAACATATCAAAAACTAAGCATGATTCTTCCTTACTTTCAAAACACCAAATATTTTATAAAAATCCCATAAATTCATCATAGCATCATATCATCATATAACAACATTTTATGTAAGAAAATGATAAGAAAAACAACACATAATTAGGTTATGAAACCCTAAAATTTTCGGCCAACATGAAGAAAATCAAGACATGATTACAACTTGTTCTAAACACTTCGAGAACCTTAAAATCAACTTAAAAACAACATACAAAACATTATAACATTAAACCTAAACTCTTCATATATTTTTCAAATTTTAAAGTGGTCCAAAACCTATTTTTACTTGGGTAGAAATGAAGACAATGAGGTAACTTACATGAATATGAATTTGGATTCAAGTTTGGAACACAAAGTGAGCTTCTAACTTGAGTTCTTAATGAAGAACAATGGTGTTCTTCAATAGTGGGGGGGGGGGGGAGGGGTGAAGTAGAGAAGAAGAGGGAAGAATATGAAGTGAGAAGGAGAAAGAAAGGGAGGTGATGTCCCTTTATATACTAGGTTAACCCTAGACGTCGTTATAAACTGGTCGAAGAATATTTTACGTTTCGCTCCTCTACAGATAAAATTACTCGAGTATTAAATGTATGACATATACTTAAATTATCGTGTCGCACTTACAGCTTAAAGTCAGAAAAAAGTTTCGCGGTTTACGGAACACGAATTATCAGATAGAACGACTCGACATAAAATATACCCGAAAACTCAAAAAGTAAACTTTTAAAAATCGTACTCGTAACGTAAAAGTAGTGTATATAGAAGTCGACAGAATCACGATTCTGTCTATCGAAACATAAAAATCAAATTCGGAAGACAAACCCAACCAAATAACCGAACATCCGATTTCTGAATTTAAAAACGTGTAAATAGTTCTAAACTTACTCCATTAGTCAGAATTTTATTATTTGTGAATGCAAAACTCTAATGTCTCACTTGAAGTCATAATAATTCATGCATATAAAAGACCGGGGCATTACATCCTACCCCTCTAATAAGAAATTTCGTCTCGAAATTTACATACCTTATCAAAAAGTTTTGGGTATTTCTCTCTCATCTTGCTTTCGAGTTCCCACGTAGCTTCTTCGTTGTAATACCCGGTTGTAATTCAGTCATTATCATTCAGTAATTTCATTCGGTGATTGTCACTCAGTGGATTTTCACTCATTTATAATCATTCATCAATCATGTTCATTCACCCGTGTTCACCGTTCGTAAAAACTTCGAGTTGTGTATCATTATTGTTCATTGTTTCAACTTTCCTCATATGAGTTCGACTTTGTTAGATCACCATTAATTTTTGGTAACTCCAAAAATTCTAAATCATTGCAATATTATAGAGCATCGAGTTAGCTTTCCAATGGTTCAAACGGTGAGTCAATCGGAGTCCGGACGAGAGAGTTATGGTCGTTTTAGCTCACCCGCTCATTTTTCAGTTATTGGCGATCATCGCCGACCGAACTCGGCCGTGTCGTCGACACGGCCCGTGCCGTACTCGTCGGAAATGCCGAAGACTCTGTCTCGGGACCCGACCGTGTCGTTGCAGCGCGGCCGAGTCGAACCCTTCCGGATAATCTGACCGATCGCTTGAGGCCCGACCGTGTTCGTGACACGGCCGAGTCAATGCCGAGCGCCATGACAGTCACTATCGGTAGGCCCCTTCGCGCCGCGACCGTGTCAGCAGAAACGGTCGAGTCCTGCCGGCAGTGCGCGCGCGCGACCGTGTCGAGCGGACACGGTCGAGTCTGTCAGCCGAGTCAACCCCTATAAATTCGTTTTTTTGAGCATTTCATCTCATTTCTTCCATTTCTTTCCCACTTCTTCACCTGCAACCGAGAGAGAAAGCTTGAGGGAGAGTTTTCTTCATCAATTATCATTTGAGTGTTTGATTTTCTTCATCTCCTTTCGATCGTGAAGCCCGGATAATCAATCTAACGCGTGTTCTTCGGATTAAAGTACTTGGATCTTCAAGAGGTAATTCCTTCAACACTTTGGACTTCGATTTTGTGTTGAGATATGATGTTTTGGACATTATAATCATGTTATATGAAGGGATATGTATATGATTATGAGTTTGTATAAGGATTCATTGGATTATTGAGTGATTATTCAAGAACACCTTGAATATCGAGTTGGAATTGGGGATTTTCGACTAATTGTTGTTATAATCACATTTTTGGATATTCATAACGGATTATTGATCGTATTGGAGATGTTTTGTTGGTTTGAAACACTTCTTGGGGATTTTGATATTGGTATATTGAGGTTTGATTGTAAACAATCGGAGTTTGGATACAACGTGTTTGATTTAATGCCTCTATGGACTTGGTTTAGTCGTATCGACGTTTTGAGTTCGTTATATTCGTGTTTGATTCATATATTGAACGGATTGTTGGTAATTGTATTATTTAAGGTTGTTCGAGCGACCGATATCTCAATTAGGACGTTGTTCGTGGAAGGATAATTGTCGCCGGTGTTGTGTAAGTTAATTCTTACTCGGTTAAAAGGACATTCATTACTTTTGTTGTTGATCATTCATAATCATAACTCATTCATCATTATATTAATCATTTTGAGACCTGTAATTGTCGAATAATTATTTCATTCACGAGCAGCGGTTCCAAATCATTGCATTGGGTTATCAATTACTTCACTATTATTTTCATCTCGGTGAGTCATTCTTGGCCTTGTCTAATTATTATTCATTGATATTCATTATGGTCATTCTCGTTCATGTGACCTTAGGTTCATATTGCGTGGCGGGTGTGGGCATGTGGAATTTTTAGTCGGGCACACGATGGTTGTGTATTGGGTTTACCGATACATTGGGACCGTGCACACGGGAAAGCGTTACACCGTGAGACTAATTAGGTACAAGGACGGGTGTGTCCTGGTCATTCGTCTTGTACACTCGCACAGAACACTACGGGCGTACTATGGTACTCCTCTTCGGCGTAATTCATAATTAAGAATTTTTTCATAACTTCGAGATATAATCATGATTGTGTATTTTCAACCCTTGAGGATTGTTGTTCTTTATGTGACCCGTTTGGGGATTTTGTTTTTCGTGTCATGGCAAGGCAAACGCACGGGAATAGCATGTTGATGTCGAGGAGTCCTAGTGATACTAGTAGGGGCCCCGATCTTTCGATTATTCATGTTATTGTCCTTTATTTTCCGTGAGACTTTCATTTGAATACTCTGTTTCATTCGGTGTTGTGTATTTTATCTTAATATAAAATACACTAGTATTCATATTGTCTGGTGTGTTGTAACTAAACTCCTCATCGGAGTAATTATTGCTTTGTAGTGTAGTTCGGTACTACATTTATCTTGTGTAATTCATTCATTTTCATTTGCTCGGTGGGTCCCAGGTTGGGGATAGACGTCAATGTAATATCAGCCTATTTTGTGGTGTTACTTATTTGGTATCGGAGAGTTTTTTTGAATACTACCTTTAGAGTCTCTTCTCATTTGAAATAATCGTAATCGGACTAGTATCATTGGACTTTCGCGTCACGTGTGACTGTGCGAGATGCCGAGCCAATCGCATCAAAGAACTGTAAGACTTCTAACGCCATGGTATAATTTCTGGCAATAGTCATTCATTCATCATTCATCAATTAACAATCCTCAAACATCATCATTCATTGTGATTAGGACAATCATGTTAACTCATTAATCACTTAATTCATTTCATTACTCGATTAATAATCGGGACGATCATGTTAACTCATTAATTACTCAATTCATTTCATTACTCGGTTGTCAATCTGGATGATCATATTATCAATCTTGTTAGGTTATTCAAGATAATCATTTCAAGAATTTCATCGATAATCATGTAACTTCAGTAAATCATTCATATAATCACTAAGTTAGAGCATGTATACTCATTTTCATCATCTCATGACATAATCATAACGTGCTAATCATGCGGGAAATATAATCATTATGCGACCTTCCTACTTCAGTATGGAGAGAACTGTCAGGGGATGCACGGGGAGAGGCCGTGGTGCGGACTGAAACCCGGGAAATAATCACTGCCGGGAAATTGTGCCCAGGACTCGGCTCGATCATAAGATGTTCGGGTTGATCCACTCACTTTTATGCAGGCCATGATGACCCATGTGCAGTTGCTCAATCATCATTGCGCCACTCTGACCGGATTAATCGAGAGAACTCTCCCGTATGAGCCAGCTGCTAAGGAAAGTGCTGAACAACAACCTTCATTTGTCAGCAAGAAATCAACGAAGCGTAATCAATCCGAAGGCGGTCAGTCAACCTTCAAGAAGCCTCGTGTGAGTCCTATCGTTTCTGAGCGACCTCCTACGGCGCATAATCGTGCGGGATCTCATTCCCGAGTGGCCAGTTCGGCCATCACCTGTTTCAATTGTGGAACGCCGGGTCATTTCAGCACTGAGTGTCTGAAACCGTCTATCACGTGCTATAATTGTGGGAATTTTGGGCATAAGGCCCGTTTTTGCCGAAAGGACTCCAAGTCGGCTCCGGCGGCATCTCGTGCCCGAAGCAACCAGCGTTTCAGAATCAGACTGCTTTGTCATCGTCGTTTAAGACAATGGAAGCAAATAGAGTTGGAGCTCGTATTTATCAGACGGGAGCGTCCGGTTCGAGGGCCGGCAAGTCCCAGATTCATATGATGAGGAGGATCGATGATCTGGTGGCCCGAATGATTTCAGGTATACTCGTAATTTTATTTCAACTTGTGTGTACCTTTTGATGCTGGTACACCGCATTCATTCATTTTCGAATAATGCTTGAATAGACTTATTTCGGGATAGTCCTACTTAATGACCGCGATTGGTTGATGGATCTAATCGTGGTGAATTTATCTTAGGACGATGTAATTTTCGGTATTAGTTGGTTTGATCGTCTCGATACTATCCTCAGTGTTTGTTAGCGTTTGGTCGCTATCTTTCCGTCGTTAGTTGTCGAATGGGTGCTTCAGGGAAGTAATCCCCGTTGTTCCAGAAGAAGTATTATTATGACGAAAGCAGAGAAATTCCGCAATCGAACTATCCAATCATTCATTGTATCATTTTCATCGATTGGCCTTTCTAAGGCAATCGAGTTATTCAATCATTCCTTGTATCATTTCCATCGATTGGCTTTTCTAAGACAATCGAGTCATTCAATCATTCATTGTATCATTTTCATCGATTGGCCTTTCTAAGGCAATCGAGTTATTCAATCATTCATTGTATTATTTTCATCGATTGGCCTTTCAAAGGCAATCGAGTTATTCAAACATTCATTGTATCATCTTCATCGATTGGCCTTTCTAAGGCAATCGAGTTGTTCAATCATTATTGGTATCTCTTTTTATCGATTGACCATTCTAGGGCAATCGAAATGTTCAATCATTCGTGGTATCATTGTCATCGATTGACGATGTATTTCCGCAGAGTTATCTAGTTGCCTTCACATAGAGTAGGGGAATTCAGGAGTGAGTGGGAGCCGGTACGTCCCATTTATCGAAGGCACCGTATCGGATGGCCCGACCGAAATGCGAGAGTTGAAGAATCAACTTGAGGAATTGTTCGAGAAAGGTTATATCCAACCGAGTACGTCCCCGTGGGAGCACCCGATCTTGTTTGTCAAGAAGAATGATAGTTCTTTTCGCTTGTGTATCGATTACCGAGTTGAGCAGGTGATGATCAAGAGTAGTATCCTTTACCCGTATTGATGATCTTTTAGATCAACTTCAGGAGCCTCGGTATTTTCCAGATCGACTTAAGATCCGGATATCACCGATTGCGGATTCGAGAGTCGGATATCGCGAGGACAGCATTTCATACACGCTATGGTCATTATGAGTTCGTAGTTATGCCGTTCGGGCTAACTATTGCACCTGTGGTATTCATGGGGTTAATGAATCGGGTTTTCATCGACTTTTTGGATCAGTTGTTGTTTTCTTCATCGACGACATTTTGATTTATTCTCGTAGCCCAGAGGAATACGAGGTTCATCTTCATCAGGTTCTCGACGTGTTGAGACGAGAGCAACTTTATGGAAAGTTTTCCAAATATGAGTTCTGGAGGTCCGAAGTGACTTTCTCGGACATGTAATTTCATCAGCGAGTTCGTGTCGACCCTCAGAAGTCGGAGACTATCCGAGATTGGCAACCTCCGAAAGATATTAATTAAATCCGATGTTTCCTCGGATTAGCTGGTTAATTATCCAACCCACGGACGGAGCTAGCAACCGTGGTTTTCGTGTTGGAAATTTGGCGTCGTTACCTTTATGGCATCACCTGTCAGATCTTCACCAATCACAAGAGTTGAAGTATATATTTACCACCCGGGCAAGGCGAACATTGTCGCCGACGCCTTGAGTCGTAAGTCTGTTCAGGAGCAGATGCTTGCTCGTTTAACAGTTCAGAAGGAGCTTCAACAGGAATTCCTTAGACCCGAGATCGGGGTCTAGCTTCAGCGAGTTCAGGGACAGCTTTGTATGTTAGAGATTTCATCGTCACTTGAGGAGGTAATCAGAGAGAATCAGAGTTCAGACCCTTCATTGTTGCGCATCCGTGAAGATGTGGCTCAGGGGAAAGCCCCTGGATTCGTGGTCCACGAGGATGGACTTTTGAGGTTTAAGAACCGGTTGTGCGTACCGGCGAATGACGAGTTGAAAAACTCTATTTTGAGAGAAGCTCATGCTACCCCTTATTCTGTTCGTCCGGGGTCCAGCAAGATGTACAAGAACTTGAAACAAAATTACTGGTGGAGTAATATGAAGCGAGAAGTCGCAAAATTTGTTTCGAGATGCTTAACCTGTCAACAAGTTAAGATTGAACATCAGCGACCGGCGGTTATGCTGAAAACCTCTCCCTATTTCGGAATGGAAGTGGGAAGACATTTCTATGGATTTCATCACGAGTTTGCCGACGAGTCGTCGTGGCATGAATGCGATCTGGGTGATTGTGGACCGCTCAACTAAATCAGCTCATTTCCTTGAGATCAAGGATACGTGGGGTCCCGAGAGACTGGATCAGTTGTTCATCAAGGAGATAGTGAGACTACACGGTACTCCTAAGAGTATCGTTTCCGATCGTGACGGATGATTTGTTTCCCATTTTTGGAAATCAGTTCATCGTGCTATGGGAACTCAGCTTAATCTCAGTATTGCCTTTCATCCTCAGTCCGACGGACAATCAGAGAGAACTATTCAGACATTAGAGGACATATTGAGGGCATGCGTCCTCGATTAGTAGACGATTGGGAAGCCCAATTACTGTTGTTTAAGTCCACGTACAGTATAGTTGGCATGCCTCCATTAAGATGGCACCTTACGAGGCCTTGTACGGTCGTCGTTGTCGATCTCCTTTGTGTTGGGATGACTTGTCAGAATCAATCGGCACCGAACCCGACATGCTTATAGCCGCCTGGAGAAGGTAGCTTTGATCAAGAGTCGTATGTTGACATTTCAGTCGGCGAAATCGTATGCGGATAATCGTCGTCGACCACTAGAGTTCGAGACGGGTGACCATGTTTTGGTCAAGGTATCCCCGAGTCGAGGTATTTTTCCGTTTCGGAAAACGGGGGAAGTTGAGCCCAAGATTCATTGGAACGTTTGAAATTTTGGATCGAGTAGGCGAGTTAGCTTATCGATTGGCTTTACCTCCGGCTTTGAGCAGGATTCATAATGTGTTTCACGTCTCTCAGTTGCGGAAGTATGTTGCCGACCTGAGTCACATACTTCAGTTCGACGAAATCGAGATCGCGGATGATCATTCGTACGAGGAGCGTCCTGTACGAGTGTTGGAGCGGCGAATCAAACAGTTGAGGAACAAGACGATCCCTTTGGTCAAGATTCAGTGGTCCAGACACGGAGTCGAAGAGGCTACTTGGGAAACCGAGGATAGTATGCGAGAGAGTTATCCCGAGTTGTTTGACCCTTAGTTTCGGGGACGAAACTCTTTTAAGGGGGGGTGTATGTAATACCCGGTTGTAATTCAGTCATTATCATTCAGTAATTTCATTCGGTGATTGTCACCCAGTGGATTTTCACTCATTTATAATCATTCATCAATCATGTTCATTCACCCGTGTTCACCGTTCGTAAAAACTTCGAGTTGTGTATCATTATTGTTCATTGTTTCAACTTTCCTCATATGAGTTCGACTTTGTTAGATCACCATTAATTTTTGGTAACTCCAAAAATTCTAAATCTTTTCAATATTATAGAGCATTGAGTTAGCTTTCCAATGGTTCAAACGGTGAGTCAATCGGAGTCCGGACGAGAGAGTTATGGTCGTTTTAGCTTACCCGCTCATTTTTCAGTTATTGGCCGATCACTGCCGACCGAACTCGGCCGTGTCGTCCGACACGGCCCGTGCCGTACTCATCCTGAAATGCCTAAGACTCTGCCTCAGGACCCGACCGTGTCGTCTCGCACGGCCGAGTCGAACCCTTCCGGATAAGCGAGCCCGCGCCCGAGGCCCGACCGTGTTCGTGACACGGTCGAGTCAATGCCGAGCGCCGCGGACAGGTCACTATCGGTAGGCCCCTTCGCGCCGCGACCGTGTCAAGCAGGACACGGTCGAGTGCCTGCCGGCCAGCTGTGTGCCGCGACCGTGTCAGGCGGACACGGTCGAGTCTGTCAGCCGAGTCAACCCCTATAAATTCGTTTTTTGAGCATTTCATCTCATTTCTTCCATTTCTTTCCCACTTATTCACCTGCAACCGAGAGAGAAAGCTTGAGGGAGCGTTTTCTTCATCAATTATCATTTGAGTGTTTGATTTTCTTCATCTCCTTTCGATCGTGAAGCCCGGATAATCAATCTAACGCGTGTTCTTCGGATTAAAGTACTTGGATCTTCAAGAGGTAATTCCTTCAACACTTTGGACTTCGATTTTGTGTTGAGATATGATGTTTTGGACGTTATAATCATGTTATATGAAGGGATATGTATATGATTATGAGTTTGTATAAGGATTCATTGGATTATTGAGGGATTATTCAAGAACACCTTGAATATCGAGTTGGAATTGGGGATTTTCGACTAATTGTTGTTATAATCACATTTTTGGATATTCATAACGGATTATTGATCATATTGGAGATGTTTTGTTGGTTTGAAACACTTCTTGGGGATTTTGATATTGGTATATTGAGGTTTGATTGTAAACAATCGGAGTTTGGATACAACGTGTTTGATTTAATGCCTCTATGGACTTAGTTTAGTCGTATCGACGTTTTGAGTTCGTTATATTCGTGTTTGATTCGTATATTGAATGGATTGTTGGTAATTGTATTATTTAAGGTTGTTCGAGCGACCGATATCTCAATTAGGACGTTGTTCGTGGAAGGATAATTGTCGCCGGTGTTGTGTAAGTTAATTCTTACTCGGTTAAAAGGACATTCATTACTTTTGTTGTTGATCATTCATAATCATAACTCATTCATCATTATATTAATCATTTTGAGACCTGTAATTGTCGAATAATCATTTCATTCACGAGGAACGACGGTTCCAAATCATTTCATTGGGTTATCAATTACTTCACTATTATTTTCATCTCGGTGAGTCATTCTTGGCCTTGTCTAATTATTATTCATTGATATTCATTATGGTCATTCTCGTTCATGTGACCTTCTGGGTTCATATTGCGTGGCCGGGTGTGGTTGTGTGGAATTTTTAGTCGGGCACACGATGGTTGTGTATTGGGTTTACCGATACATTGGACCGTGCACACGGGAAAGCGTTACACCGTGAGACTAATTAGGTACAAGGACGGGTGTGTCCGGTCATTTGTCTTGTACACTCGCACAGAACACTACGGGCGTACTATGGTACTCCTCTTTAGCGTAATTCATAATTAAGAATTTTTTTTCATAACTTCAGATATAATCATGATTGTGTATTTTCAACCCTTGAGGATTGTTGTTCTTTGTAACTGACCCCGTTTGGGGATTTTGTTTTTCAGGTCATGGCAAGGCAAACGCACGGGAATAGCATGTTGATGTCGAGGAGTCCTAGTGATACTAGTAGGGGGCCCCGATCTTTCAGTTATTCATGTTATTGTTATTTATTTTCCGCTGCAGACTTTCATTTGAATACTCCGTTTCATTCAGTGTTGTGTATTTTATCTTCATATAAAATACACTAGTATTCGATATTGTCCTGGTGTGTTGTAACTAAACTCCTCATCGGAGTAATTATTGCTGTAGTGTAGTTCGGTACTACATTTATCTTGTGTAATTCATTCATTTTCATTTGCCTGGTGGGTCCCAGTTGGGGATCTACGGCACTGTAATATCCGCCTAGTTTGGGGTGTTACATTCGTGACCATGGTGACTCCATAATACTTTCACCAAAGAAATCGACTTATTTTTAAGTTCTTGAACTTTATGGTCTAAAATAGATTCAGGCCTCTCTACATAACTCGTATCGTGACTAAGAACTATGTCACTCTTATGAATCACATGCTTGGGATCAAATACATACTTTCTCAGCTGAGAAATGTGGAAAACATTGTGAACATTCCCAAGACTAGGTGGCAGAGCCAACCTATAAGCAACTGGGCCGATCCTCTCAAGAATCTCATATGGCCCTATAAAACGTGGCCTAAGCTTGCCTTTAACGCCAAACCTGATTATTCCCTTAGAAGGGGAAACCTTGAGGAAAACCTTATCCTCACTTTCAAAATGCAATTCAGTTCGGCGTGTATCGGCGTATGACTTCTGTCGAGCCTGGGCCTCTTGTATTCTCTGTCATATCTTGCGGATAATCTCTATGATCTCGCTGACTGTATCTGGCTCTAAAATATTCTTCTCACCCATTTTTTGCCATATAAGGCCTCATAAGGCGCCATACCTATCGTTGCCTGGTGACTGTTGTTGTAAGCAAATTAGATTAATGGCAAAACATGCTCCCAATTTGCACCTTGATCCAACACTACAGTTCTTAACATGTCTTCTAGTGTTTGAATCGTCCTTTCCGATTGTCTATCGGTCTGCGGGTGGAAAGTGGTACTAAAGTTCAGATGTGTACCCAATTCCTTCTGTAGACTCGTCCAAAATCTAGAGGTAAATTTTGGGTCTCGATCTGACGTGATTGATACCGGCACTCCATGCAAACGTACAATTTCATGGACATACAACTGTGCCAACTTCTCAGATCCGTAAGTGATTGGGATAGGAAAAAATTGAGCTGATTTTGTGAGTCTGTCTACTATAACCCATATAGCAGTATTTTCTCGTTTGGTCCTCGGCAAACTAGTCACAAAATCCATCGTTATTCCTTCCTACTTACATTCTAGAATGGTCAATGGCTGTAACTTTCCATACGGTCGTTGGTGTAGTGCTTTCACTTGCTGACAAGCCAAACACCGCTCGACAAAGAAGCTACATCCCGTTTTATACCGTCCCACCAAAAATTTCTCTTCATGTCTTGGTACATCTTGGTACTTCCGGGGTGAGCGGTATAGGGAGTATCATGAGCCTCACTCATAATCTCATTCCTTAATTCCTCATCATGTGGGACACATATTCTCTCTTCGAATATAATTGCGTTATCAGCCGCTTCGCGGTAACTTCTTGGGTTATCTGATCTGATTCTCATATGTAGTTTCTCGAATGCTTCATCTCTCCTCTGCACATTCACTATTCATCCTCTCAGATATGGTGTCGTCACTAACGTCGCTACACGACCCATTATCGTTTCCGATGGATGAACCACCTCTAAACTCATTCCTTCAAAATCTTGGATTAGATCCCCTTCTGTGGTAAGTAGGTATCCTAATTGCGATTGAGTCTTACGACTCAAGGCATCTGCTACCACATTAGCCTTTTCGGGGTGATAGTTAATACCACAATCATAATCCTTTACCAATTCGAGCCATCTTCTCTGTCTCATGTTCAAGTCCTTCTGCTCGAAAAAGTACTTTAAACTCTTGTGATCTGTGAAAATTTCACATCTTACCCCATAGAGGTGATGTCTCCATATCTTTAATGAGTGCACAACTGCAGCTAGTTCCAAATCATGCATGGGATAATTCACCTCATGCGGCCTAAGTTGTCTTGATGCGTAAGCTATAACTTTTCCATCTTGCATCAATACACAACCTAGCCCATTCTTAGAAGCATCCGTGTAAACCACATACTCCTTGTTCGCTTCTGGTACTGCTAAAACTAGCGCAGTAGTCAATCTCCTCTTTAGTTCCTAAAAACTCTCATCACATTCATCCGTCCATAAATACTTAATTCCTTTCCGCAACAGTTGTGTCATTGGTCTAGCAATCTTGGAAAATCCTTCAATGAACCTTCGATAGTACCCAGCTAGACCCAAGAAACTCCTAATCTCATTAGGCTTGGTTGGTGACTTCCAATCACGTACTGCTTCCACTTTAGCTGGGTCCACCTTAATACCATCTGCTGCAATGTGCCCAAGAAACATTACTTCTTTCAACCAAAATTCGCACTTACTGAATTTGGCAAAGAGTTTCTCTGTTCTCAGTGTTTCCAACACTATCCTGAGATGTTCTTCATGCTCCTTCTCATTTCTAGAGTAGATGAGAATATCATCTATGAGCACCAATACAAACTTATCTAAGTACGGGTGGAAAACTCTGTTTATAAGATCCATGAATACTACGGGGGCATTAGTTAATCCAAATGGCATGACTATAAACTCATAGTGTCCATATCTTGTTCGGAAAGCTGTCTTGGGTATATCCTCTGGTCGAATCTTCAGCTGATGATACCCAGACCTAAGGTCTATCTTAGAAAACACAGTTGTTCCCTTGAGTTGGTCAAACAAGTCATCTATCCTTGGCATAGGATACTTGTTCTTGAGTGTGAGCTTGTTCAGCTCCCTGTAATCTTTACACATTCTCAGTGTACCATTCTTCTTTTTCACAAAAAGGACAGGTGCTCCCCATGGAGAAACACTCGGTCTGATGAAACCTAAATCCAATAGCTCTTGCAGTTAGATCTTAAGTTCTTGCAGTTCCTTCGGTGCCATCCTATAAGGTGCTTTCGACACTGGGGCTGACCCTGGCTCCAGGTCGATGTTGAACTCCACTTGTCGATCTGGTGGCAAACCCTGTAACACTTCTGGGAATACATCCTCGAATTCCCGCACAATTGGCACATCACCTATAGTCTGCTCTTCTCCAGCTTCTCCATTAAGGTAAACAAGGAAAGCCTGGAAATCCTTCTTTCTCATCATCTTCTTAGCTTGGAGAGCAGAGATAACGGGTGATCCTCTACCCATTCTTATGCCGTGAAAGTCTGTGGGCTCCTTTCCCGGTGGTCGGAAGGAAATTTTTCTCTCATAACAAAGAATTGTGGCATAATTCTCAGCTAACCAATCCATTCCTAGGATTACATCAACATCCCACATCGTCATAACATTCAGATTATTAGTTACCACTTTAAGATTCCCGAGTTCTAATTCGAGATTAGAACAAACATGCGTGGTAGTTGAAATTCCTCCTGGTGGTGAAGATACTCTCATGACATGACTAGCACGTTCTGGTTAATACTAAGATTATCCACACATGCTCTAGCAATAAATGAATGCGATGCTCCAGTATCAAACAAAACAATTACAGGTAGGTTAAGAAGTTTGCCCATACCTGCCAAGTTATCCTTATCCTTCTCGGGTTGCTTCTGATTGATGGCATATGATCTAGCATTCTAATTCTGCTGTTTAGGTGGTGGCGGCAGTTGCGGCTGTCCTTGTATTGCTCTCAGTGGCTGGGGTTGACCCTGGTGGTTTGGTCTCTCTTCCTGTTCCTGCTGCTTAGGACAATTTCTCATGATATGGCCTTTCTGACCACACGTGTAACAACTTCCAGTGCCCAACAGACAGGCGCACCATGATGCTGCTTGTTACACTTGGGACATATGGGGTTTGCAACTCATCCCTGATTATTGCCTCCCTGAGTAGGAACCATCTGCCGTCCCTGGTTGTTGCCTTCTTGAGCCTGAGGCTGTCCATGAGATATATTTCCTTGCCATGACTTCCTGTTAGC
Source organism: Orobanche coerulescens (assembly GCA_033398695.1). Taxonomy (NCBI): domain Eukaryota; kingdom Viridiplantae; phylum Streptophyta; class Magnoliopsida; order Lamiales; family Orobanchaceae; genus Orobanche; species Orobanche coerulescens. The sequence continues at coordinate 90,853,387 of CM065810.1, read as the reverse complement.
CTGGTTGTTCCCATTGCCACTATTGTTTCATCCTTCCCACTTATGCTTCCCCTTATAATCGTGGGAATTTGTCTGAGTGGGTGGTGGTGTAACTGTGGGCGCTCGCTTCTCTTCTGGCTTTGCTGCCTCAATATCCAGAGCTCTGTTCAGCGATTCAGTCTAGCTCAGCCTTCCATGGCTAGCTAGGGACATGCCTATCTCATGCCTCAGTCCTGATCTAAATTTTCCTGCCATCTTCTCATCCGTATCAACTTGGTCTGGAGCATACCTTGATAACTAATAAAACATTTTATCATACTCGGTCACTGACATCCTTCCTTGCTTTAGATTATAGAACTCATCTTCCTTCTTGACCTTGAAGGTTTTTGGAACATATTTGTCATACAGTGACTCCTTGAATTCCTTCCAAGAGTAGTTTTCCAGTTGCTCAGCCGTCAGGATCTTCCTGCGCGCTTCCCACCAGAAGTCTGCAGATCCAGTGAGTTGGAAGAGCACACAAGAAAGACGCTCTTGGTTGGTACACCTTAGGAAGTTAAAAATTCGTTCCATAGCTCTAACCCAAAGCTCAGCATCGCTCGGGTTTCCTGACCCATCGAAAGTGGGCGGATTCTGCTTGAGGAAAATCTCTTCAATAGCCCGTTGGGGTGGAGGGGGAGGTGGTGTAGGGGCGCGTTCATGCCCTCCTCTCCTTCTTTCTCTTTTGGGTGGCATTCTGAGGTGAACATAATCATCATTAGTTCATTCTCATTGGTCCGTAATTATCATCATACTAGATCATAGAAAGGAGTTCGAAACTACATAATCATAACGCATCGACACATACTCATAGATAACTCTCATGGCAAGGTCGAGAAAGAAATCATAAATAACAACATCATACTCATGAGAGGAAAAGCCCATGAAGGGTCAAAATATATATCAATATATCATATGCATCGTAATAGTACAATTGCCTTCAACGAGGTCTTACTGACTATCAAAATAAGTTGGTCTAGGCTACCTGCCTACACATATACGAAAATACAGGATGCTCTAACAAATAGCATTGCCGTCCATAACATAAGAAAGTGCTAGACATCGGAACGACACATATAAGCAAAAGTAGTGACGTTCCACATACAAAATACAAAATAAATGGCTAGCACCATCCTGAGCTATCTCAATTCGTCCTTGACTCGGCGGTCGAGCTGTCCTCTTCGGAGAACTCTTCCGGATCCTCGTCGGGATCTTCTTCTAACTCCTCGTCTAAAGTTGGAGAGACTGCAACAGGGTCTTCAGTGACTCTGCGCTTCTTCGGGAGAAATAGATGAGCATCATCTGTGATCGGTCGTGGATGGACTGGATCGATGACTGGCATGTGTTGAAGTGGCGGGGACATCCTCCTAAGAATAAAAGTCTCGGTCCTCATGTCCCTACGGCGAGGTACTGATGTCCCTGCCTCCATGTCTAACCCATCCTGAGTATGGGACGGCACAACAAGAACCATCTGGCTCGGTAGAGGTGTAGCTAGCCTCTCCGGCAAAGATCCCCTAGCATAAGGTCGGAACACGTAATCTCCAGGGGGAGGTGCACGATGCTGGAGGTACTAAGTGGTGATGCGGATAGCAAAGGCCATGAAATCTCCGGAAGGTACTAAAGTAGGCTCACGCAAAAAGATATAATACCATGAGACTGCAGCAGCCCACTCCCTCCACTCGATCGGAAGGAGTTCGATAAGACGCTGAATGCCCTCGTAGTCCGAGACACCATGAGGAGCAGCTAAGCGCCATGTCGCCTCGAGGTCTACCACACACTGACCCACGGTGGCACCTATGCCTCGATACGTGCTGCGGAAAGCCTCCACAAGGTTGCACGGCATACGCCTTCTCCTCGTTGACTTACGCGGCGTCGTCTTCGTGGTCGCCATCCTATGAAGAAGGTATACATATAATACATCAATGTCTCAACATAATAGAACAACTCTACTATAGGGTTTTTCAGAAGAAGGATATAAATCTCGTCCCAAGTTCTCGACTCGAACTCTGGACCCTGAGAAACACCTAACATAAAAATAATAATATACTCCCTGACGGGGTATGTTATGAAAGTTATTCGGGTTCTGCCATAAATGGACATCCCGATATAAATAACCATACTCGTATAACTCATACGTAAGTGATACTCGTGAAGACGTCACTGCATCATCGATCCTCGTTATTACATCATCATTGTTCGTACTTCATATTCGTACATGTGCTGGAATACTTAAGGCGCATAAGTTCTCGTTCGCGAAATAGAAGACACTAAGGAAGTTTCTAGGTTCTCGTCTTTCATGTTTCTTCATCAGCAACAATCCATGCGTACTTGAAAAAAATAAGGATTCATATAGTCCATGCTTCGTCATACATATATCATTCCATATATGTTCATAATTAACATTTCATAAAAGCTCGTAAAGAGATATATTTTCATAGCAAAAGAAGTTTGAATCATAAAAACTAGTAAACTTTTTACCTTACTCTTCAGTTGAGCATGACTTGACGGGGTGTTGAGTTGACAATTGATTCTTAAATCAGTTTAGAGAATCGAACTAAACTTCGCTTGAAAGAACATAGACTCAGAGCGAACGAACCTCTCTGATACCATTCTATCGCGGCCCCTTATCACTAAGGACGGCTCAGCCGGGGCGTGACCCGGGGTAGGAATTAAGAAGCGGGGAAGAAAGGGGGAAACATACATTTCATAAGGCATATGGGTGAATTACCATGAATAACCTATCGAGGTATCATGAAGGGGAGTCAGTCCCATGGGAATGACTTAGAATCCAAAGTAGAATACATATTCATAACATTAGCCTTGAAGTTTAGGAAAAGGCTTCATAGCATAGTACAATCAACAAGACATAGAAAGCATAATCATAAAGAGTGTTTGCAGCGGAAAAACATGGTTGGATACATATATGAAGATATGTAACCAGGGCTTAACATTGATCGTAAACAAAAGACTTCCACTCAACACCCTCCGTCACATCCCTTGCTCAACCTGCATATTTAAAAAGATATACAGGGCTGAGTACAACGTACTCCGTGAACATATTGCCAAAATATAAAACATACTTTCGTACTTGTCATCATGCATATAAGCAGCAACACACGGGGGTTTTAGGAAAAGCCCATGTTTACTAAATCATTTCATTTCATAGCATATATCATCAGATTCACCATATCCACAATTTACGCCGGGGAAGGTGGCCACCTCTCGCGAACGTTACTCCCCGAGATCGGCCACTCCGAAGAGAGCCCACAATCCCGAGTACTGTGTACACTAACCCTGGCCAGCAACCTTTGTCTAGCTCAGGATCCGATCATTTCATAGGTTGGCAAGCCAACAGTGATAGGTTCATAATAATCCACATAAAAGTTTTTATGCATCATAATCATTTGAAATCATAATTTGCTTGTAAAACATTTCATCAAGATAGAGCAAAGCTCAAATCATTTTCGTATAGAAAGCCCACATAATCATTTTCGTATAGAAAGCTCACATAATCATTTTCGTATAGAAAGCCCACATAATCATTTCTGTATAGAAAGTCCACATGGACAAGTAATAAACGCAAGCAAAATGATTCTCGGCTCTTCTTTACGCTTCAGTCTGCTGATCCACCTTTCATTGGAAACAACTAAGTTTAGCGGTCGATCGAGCTTAACGAAGTCTAACGGACAACAGACTCGATATACATGTTTGGACTTTAGAGTTTGTATTCGACTTAAGTTTAATAATAAAAGTTATAATTATCTTAGAGAACCTAACTGAACATATAACATATAAAGATACTAAAAACGGTAACCGATACTCGATTCCATTACACATTCTTTGGTTCGAAATCCATCATCAAATACTTAACATAATCATAACATAATGTGCATCAAGGCTGGAACGAATTAGCATTCTGTTAATGCACAGTAAGAACTAGATAGTGAATATTATACCATTGGAAATCCACTGAAGTCTAGTTTCAAATACATTTTACAAATCTCAAAAATATGAAACATGGGGAAAGTTATGGCCATTTCCATGAAGTGTGACGAAACTGCCAACTTCCGACGAAAATGGGAAAAACAACATACTAACCTAGAGCTTGTTTCTAGCAATGAAAACCCCAAACATGTAAACTCTAATCATACATATCATACTTATAACACATATAGGAGTCGACATACAAGCATGCTCCTCGACATTACGAACTCCATTTCATAATATTTTCTGTTGCAAAATGACTACTTACTCATTCTTATTTTTCCAACATTAACATTCAAACATCATTAACATCAAACAACACACTTAACATACACTCATGTTGATAATCAAATTCTTGATCCTAACATACAAATGACCTAAACATTACTTTAAAATCCTCAATACATAACATGCTCCTTAACTACATCAAATATTACCAACACATTTTCCAACTTTATAAATCTAACTTCATGTTCTTGTTTTCAAATAAATTTTCAAAAGCATTTTATAAAAATCTAACAAAAACATATCATGTACTCCTTTCATACCTCATCACAAAAGTCACTTTTGAACATACAATTACATATCAAGAACTAAGCATGATTCTTCCATACTTTCAAAACACCAACATTTTATAAAAATCCCATAAATTCATCATAACATCATATCATCATATAACAACATATTGTGTAAGAAAATCATAAGAAAACAACACATGATTAAGTTATGAAACCCTAAAACTTTCGGCCAACATGAAGAAAATCAAGACATGATTACAACTTGTTCTAAACACTTCAAGAACCTTAAAATCAACTTAAAAACAACATACAAAATATTATAACATTAAACCTAAACTCTTCATATATTTTCTAAATTTTAAAGTGGTCCAAAACCTATTTTTACTTGGGTAGAAATGAAGAGAATGAGGTAACTTACTTGAATATGAACTTGGATTCAAGTTTGGAACACAAAGTGAGCTTCTAACTTGAGTTCTTAATGAAAAAAATGGTGTTCTTAAATGGTGAGGGGGGGGGGGGGGGCTGAAGTAGAGAAGAAGAGGGAAGAAGATGATGTGAGGAGGAGAAAGAAAGGGAGGTGATGTCCCTTTATATACTAGGTTAACCTTAGACGTCGTTATAAACCGGTCGAAGAATATTTTAAGTTTCGCTCCTCCACAGATAAAATTACTCGGGTATTAAATGTATGACATATACTTAAATTATTGTGTCGCACTTACAGCTTAAAGTCAGAGAAAAGTTTCGTGATTTACGAAACACGAATTATCCGAGAAAACGACTCGACATAAAATATACCCGAAAACTCAAAAAGTAAACTTTTGAAAATCGTACTCGTAACGTAAAAGTAGTGTATATAGAAGTCGACGGAATCACGATTCTGTCTATCGAAACATAAAAATCAAATTCGGAAGATAAACCCAACCAAATAACCGAACATCCGATTTCTGAATTTAAAACGTGTAAATAGTTCTAAACTTACTCCATTAGTCAGAATTTTATTATTTGTGAATGCAAAACTCTAATGTCTCACTTGAGGTCATAATAATTCATGCATATAAAAGACCGGGGCATTACAACATAACTCTCAATATGACAATGAATCCACACGCAATTCTACTCGAAAAAAAACACCTTGAACGGGCCTAACTTTGTGGATTGGCTCTGCAATCTGATGATAGTCCTCAGTATAGAGGCACTGAGATATGTCTTGGAAATGGACATTCCAGCGCCTCCAGTGCGGACAAGAGCCAATCAGGAAGAGATTGAAAACCACAAAAAGTGGGTTAAGGATGACGTGAAAGTCCGTGCATATATGATGGCTTCCATGTCAAATGAGCTTCAGAGAGATCATGAGAAAATGACTTCTGCTAGGCAGATTCTATCTCACTTAACCGAGCTTTATGGTGAGCACAGTCGAACTGCTAGATATGAGATATCCAAGCAACTGTTCGGTGCAAGAATGAGTGAAGATGAGAAGGTTGGGGACCATGTCCTCAAAATGATATCCATGATCGAGAGATTGGAGGCTCTTGATTTTAAAATGGAGACTTCTCTCCAAACTGACCTTATCCTACAGTCTCTCCTTGATTCCTTCTCACAGTTTGTTATGAAATTCAACTGCAATGAGATTGCATGTAATTTAGCTGGGCTAATGAACAAACTTGTGACCGCTCAGTCTCAGATGAAGACTACGCGGATGAAGGAGTCTGCCCTTGTGATTTCTTCTGGATCTCGGAGGTCTAAGAACAAGAAGAAAAGGACCATGAAGCAGACGGGACGACAAGTCAAGGACTTCAAGGAAAAGGGCAAGGCCCCGATGGTTCCGAAGAGCAAGAAGAAGGATGCTTGTCTCAAGTGCGGTGAGCTGGGCCACTGGGCTAGAGACTATCCGATTCTTCATGGCACTTCAGGTACAGAACTTCTAGTTTTGGAAACAAATTGTTCTGCTACTGTATTTTCTACTTCCTGGATACTGGATTCTGGTGCTAGTTCTTATATTTGTACCGTGAATCAGGATCTGGAACAAAGTAGAAGGCTTGAAGCTGGAGAAGTTATGATCACTGTCAGAATCCGGTTTTGTTCTGACTTTAGAAGTTGTACTTTTTTTGCCCAAGGGGCATAAAAACATTGTATCCATTCCGGACATGGACCGGAAAGGCTTTTTAGTTTTCATTGGTGATGGTTCCTGCAAAATTTATTTCAGAAATAAACTAGTGGGTACTGCTACATTATTAAATGGATTGTATCATCTAAATCCCAGCAACAAAGTAGTTGCGAATACTATGACTAGAAAATGTGGTAGGGATAAAACCAATCAAGTTTTTTGAAATGGCATCTTAGACTTGGTCATGTTGGTCAGACCGAGGTATACAAGATGGAAAAAGATGGATTTATGGGTCCATTGGGATCAGATTCATTTCCTACTTGTGAAGCTTTCCTTAAAGGCAAAATGACTAAGTCCCCCTTCACAGGGACTTTTGAAAGAGCCGCTGATAAACTCGGATTAATCCATACCGACGTATGTGGTGCTTTGGAAGCAGCACGTGACGGATATCAATATTTCATTACGTTTACAGATGATCATACTAGGTATGGCTATGTATACTTATTGAAACATAAATCTGAGGCCTTTGAGAAATTCTAGGAATTTAAGGCCCTAGTCGAGAAACAAACTAGAAATCATATCAAAGCACTTCGGTCAGACTGAGGTGGCGAGGATATGAGTATGGAGTTTAACAAGTTCCTGAAGGAACATGGAATAGTATCACAACTAACACCTCCAGGCACTCCTTAGTTAAATGGTTTGTCAGAAAGAAGGAACCAGACCTTGTTGGACATGGTCCGTTCCATGCTAGGCTATACTGACTCACTGATTTACCTGTGGGGGTATACACTCCTGACTGATGCATATATCTTGAACAAATGTCCTTCCAAATCCGTTCCTAAAACTCCACATGAGATGTGGGAGGGCAGGAAACCAAGTCTTAATCATAATAGGATTTGGGGATGTCCCGCCTATGTCAAGAAGACTAAGGTGGAAAAGTTGGAAGCTAGGTCCGCGAAGGGACGTTTCATTGGATTCCCATCTGAGATGATGGGTTATCTATTCTACATTCCCAAAGATCGAAAGATCGTTGTTGCTTTGCATGCTCACTTCCTGAAGAAGAGTTCATCCAGAAAGGTGGAGCAGGTAGAAATATTTCTTTGGGAGAATACAATAAAACTCCTCAGGAGACACCTGTGCAAGAAAATGGAACCGAACCTTCTGAAACACAAGTACAACCACCTCGTAGGTCTAGTAGGGTGTCTCAATTACCTATGAGGTATACTTTTATGCACTTGGAGGAACTGGGTTTTCCACGAGGTTCCAGGTGATAAACAAGAGACCGACCCGTGACCAATGACCTAGCAATGGTGGATGTAGACTCCATGAAATGGACTGTAGCAGTCTTCATGTAGTTAGGACCTTCGTCTTAACGAGACAGTCAAAGGATTGACTACGTGCAAAATAAAGAGGAACCTTGTGTATACAAGAGGGTTAGTGGGAGCAAAATCGCATTCTTAGTACTATATGTAGATGACATTCTACTAATAGGAAATGATGTGGGAATGCTCAGTTGTGAAAGCTTGGCTTTCGAGTAATTTCTCCATGAAAGACTTGGGAGAAGAAACCAATATTCTTGGGATTCGACTCTACAGGGATAGAGCGAAGGGAATGATAAGTCTTTCCCAAGCCCTCTATATAGATAAAGTCTTAAAGCGATTTAAGATGGATGATTCTAAAAGAGGGTTCCTTCCGATGTGACATAGAATAAAACTCTCCTCGAAGATGTGTCCTCAAAGTGAGGAACAACGAAAGGAAATGAGTAATATACCATATGCTTCGGCCGTGGGTAGCCTTATATATACTTTATTGTGTACGAGACCTGACATTGCGTATGCTGGAGCGTGGTAAGTAGGTTTTGGGCTAACCCAGTTAGGGAACATTATACCACCGTAAAAGAACGTTCTCAAGTACTTTAGAAGGACTAGAGATCTGGTTCTTAAATATGGTGGTGGAGAACTTAATGTGGTGCGATTCACTAAATTGAACTTCCAATGACAGAAAGATGATTCAGTGTCTACTTCTGCTACATATTTACTCTTAATGGAAGTAAAAAAAACGCAGCGAACTGTGGGCGATTTACACGCTCAGTAGGTGCGAAATGAGGGCGTCTTTTTCTTCCCTTTTCTCGGCCGATTCTTCCTCTCTGTTCTTAAACTTGTGATTTTCTCCAGAGATTTAGCCTTTTCGATTGTGGTTCGGTTCTCTATTATCTTCCCAGCAATATTTTTTGGTGAATTTGTGACTTAATTTTGTCCTGCGCGATTTGAGCTCGTCGCCCTTTCTGGGTTTGGTGTTCCTCTCGCGTTCGTGGTTGGAATCCGATTTGGGGGTCGGCTTTTCCTTGCTGTGATTTTTCGCCGCCTTAACCATTCGGGTCGTGCGGTCTTTTTCTGTATTTTTCGTTCGCGAATTTGTGGTCGCGATTTGTCGTGGGTTTCTTTGTATGGTATGGCAACGTCTACAGCTTGCGGCTTGTTCTCTTCTTCTTCCCGGACGGTTGGAAGCTCCATTTCTCAGGGTTTTGATGCTCATGGTTTCTGTGAGTTAGGAAAGAAGGTGCTTGGTTCCTCCGACTCCGACCTGCTCAAGCTTAACATCGACGGGATTTTTGGTGGTCCTAGTGCGGAACCCCCTCCGGCTTCTTCTCTGACGGCGGCGGTTATGGCTTCTGGCGGTGGTGCTCCTCGTCTGCTGCCGATCGGGCCTTTGTCACGGGCCAGGCGTGACTTAGTGGGACCAAGATGCCCCATTTCTCAACCCGGGTGGTTTTTTGGCAAGCCCTGTCCGTGACCCGGTTCCTCTCCCTGGTGTTCCGGGGCTGGTTCCTGGTGTCGGCTCTTTGGCTGGGCCTATTCTTGTTGCTCCTGTGGAAATTCCTATTTGCTCTACAGCAAAGAATTCTTGTAATTCTATTGTGTCCCCATTGGATTATTGTGAGACTGTTGTTTCTTCTTTTGGTGATTCTTGTTGTATTGGAGAAAGTTATATAATGCCTAGTATAATTGATGATCATGGTGTTGATTATGGAAATGCTACGGTATCTATGAACTTTGGCTCTATCGCCACCCCTGTTTCTTTGGCTAATTCGGTATCGATTCCGAAGGCCGTGCATATTCCTCCTGTTGTGTTAGGAAATTTTAAAAAGAAAAGGGGCCTTCGGTATGTGCAACCTGAAATCCAAAATGGCGAGCTTATTGTGAAACCGGATGTTAGTGTTGGTCTTGAAGGTTCTAAGAAGTGGCTTTTCACATTAGTTGGTTATTTTTTGGGGAAAGCCCCTCCTCTTAGCTTGGTCAAGAATTACTTTATGTCGGCGTGGAAGGGGCTTAAGGAGGTGTTCTCCTCTGAGGGGGGGATTCTTTTTCTTCAAGTTTGATAGTGAGCGAGTTTTGTCCGAGGCGTTAGAGGGCGGGCCGTGGCTGATTCAGGGCCAGTCCATTTTCCTTACCCGGTGGAAGCTTGGTTTGTCCCTTACGAAGGTTCAACCTAAACATGTCCCTGTTTGGGTGAAACTTCGTGATGTCCCCCTCGAGTATTGACTCGAGGGGCTTAGTATTACCGCTAGTGCTTTGGGGGAGCCTCTTTTTGCCGATGTTTTCACCAGAACTGCGAAAGTGGATTATGCTAGAGTGTGCGTCATGTTAGACGCCGATACTAGCCCGATTCGCTCGTTCCTTATGGTTATTCCATCGATGGTGATTGTCCTGCCGTTAGGAGGATCCATGTTGACTATGAATGGTTACCTCATCGGTGTGGTGTTTGTAGAGTTTTCGGGCATCGTGATCGGAGTTTGCCCGAGCACTTCTAAGCCTCGGTTCGAAGGTGTTAAGCGTGCTCGTATTTATGTGGCTAAGCCTGCTCCCTCGGGCGCTCATGGTTTGGGGTCCTCGTTGGGTCTGGTTCCGGTTGGGGGCCGCCAGCCGGGTGGGTCTGCTGCCGCTCCGGGGCCTGGGATGTGGTGTTAGCCGGGGGCTCGGAGGTCGTGGCGGCCGGTTTGAGCCCGTTGAGTAGTGTCCCTACTTTCTCCTTGGTTACTACCGGCTCTCCTATCGTGTCGCCTAGGAGGACTTCTGGTATGTTTGAGCCGTCTCACAACAGTTTGCGGCTCTTTCTCGGTCTCACCGATGATATTGAGGTTGAGACTCCCGAGTTTATCGGCACGTCGCTTTGTTCTAGTTCTTCTTCTATGGGCCCTATATCCGATGCACCCTTCTCGAGGGTGTTAGATGATTCCGCTCGCAAAGGTGGAATGTCCGTGGCTCAACTGGCCCGACCATCGAACTCGGTCCGGAGGTCATTTCTTCTTTTAGTCTTCTTTGTGTTGCCTTTACCGAGACGAAAGTCTCGTTGGTAACTCGAGGCATATTGCTTCTTTGGTTAATGCTTCGTGGCGGGTTTTTTGATTATGGGAACGGGCCGTAAGCGGATTTGGGCCGGGATTCCGGCGTGGTCTCTGTTGATATTATTGCCATTGATCCTCGGCTTATTCACTTTGCCGGATTATTTCGCTTATTGACTCGTCCAGCTTCCTAGTTACTTTTGCTTATGGTTCTAATGATGCTATCCAGAGGAGACTTCTTTGGCAAGATTGACCGATTTTTCCGTCTCGCATGTTAGCGAGCCTTGGGTGATTATGGGCGACTTTAATGTCGTTTTGGATTGTAGCGAGATCTTAGGTGGAGAGGTGACTCATCATGATGATGAGCTCCTATGTTGGAGTTCGTGGAGTTCTCGCCGTGCCGATCTAGAGACGCTCCGATGTTGGGCTCCTGGTTCTCGTGGCATAATAAGAGCCCTTCTCCTAGATCCTTGTGGAAACGGTTAGATAGAGTCTGGGTAATCCGCGGGGTTTATTTCTCATTCGACTACTCCTATACTTGCGATTTGCCTCGGACCTCCGATCATAGCCCGCTTATCTTTGGTATTGGTAGCTTGCCCCGTCGGAGGGGTAAGATGTTCGTGTTTGATAACTTTCTCGCGCATTCGATGACTTTCGCTCTTGTCTTTGGTATTTGGCATCATCTTATTGTGGGAGCCCCCTTCTATGCGATTTGCCGGAAGTTAGATGCCCATAAGCATGTTTTTCGTGCTATGAGGAAGAGGAAAGGGGACTTGGCTATTAATGTGGCTTCAACGTCAGCTTTCCTTTCTCACGCCTACTATCCTTAGAGAGTTTCCTTTGTCGACTACGCTACGCTTAGAAGGGTGGTGCGGTGGGTGTTCTCTTCCATTGTTTCCAGAGCGATCCTCGCCAGTAACGGCCAAGCTTAGCGTGGCTCAAGGATGGGGACCGGTGTTCGCTTTCTTCTTCCGGAGGGTTGCCTCTAGGAGGGCTCGTTCGCGGATTTTTAGGCTGGTTTCTGAGGCTGGCATTGAGCTGTCAGATCCTGTTCTCATTCGGGATGAGGTAGTTGGGTTCTATGAGAGGTTATTGGGTTCTTCGGATCGGGTTCACCTATATCGTATAATCAGTGAGACCCTTTGTCTCTTCTTCTCTTCCTCCCGATGTTGCGTTACATATGATCGACCGGTTTCGATGAGGAGGTTCGCTCGCTTTCTTTGGGTTCGATATGAATTCGGCCCCAGGCCCTGATGGGTTTAATGCCGCTTTATATCGACGAGCCTGGCCGATTGTTGGGGGTGAGATTACTTACGCTATTAAAAATTTTTTCTCCTCGGGTCTATTCGTCAAGCAGATCAATAATACCCTTATATCTCTTGTTCCTAAAGTTGCCTTGCCGAGGAGCATGTCTGATTTTAGACCGATTTCTTGTTGTAACCTTTTATATAAGGCTATTTCTAAGATTATGGTCCATCGTATGCGTGATAGCCTTGATTCCTTGATTGATCCATTTCATCGCTTTTATTCCCGGGAGAAGGATTAGTGATAATATCCTTCTCGCCAGAGCTTCTTCATGGTTATGGGCAAAGAGGGATGCAGCCTCGGTGTGTCTTTAAGGTTGATCTTATGAAAGCTTACGACACCGTTGAATGGGATTTTGTCTTGATTGCTCGCAATGTATGGGGTTCCACCGACGTTTATCGCTTGGGTCGGGAGTGTATCACCACTCCGGCTTACTCGATCTCCTTGAATGGGGATGCCGAGGGTATCTTTAGGGGCCGTAGGGGGCTGAGGCAGGGTGACCCTATCTCTCCGTATCTGTTTGTTATTGTTATGGAGGTCCTCCATGGTATTATCGCCCATGATATCGCTCAGACTCCGGGGTTCAGATTCCACTGGAAGTGTTTGGCTACACGCACCTTCATGCTTGCTTTTGCCGATGACCTCCTCCTTTTCTGTAATCCTGATGTTGTCTCTGTCGGTGTTCTTAAGAAAAGTATTGAGATCTTTGCTTCCCTTTCTGGGCTACGGGCCAACCCGAGTAAGAGTAATATTTTTCTTTCAGCTAGTGCTCAGGTGCAGGGGGCCCAGGTCCAACAGTTGTTAGGGTTTCAGCTAGGTCAGCTTCCTGTGAGGTATTTGGGAGTTCCCTTGATTTCTTCCAAGCTGACAATTGCTATGTGTTCCCCTTTGATTGAATCGATTGATGGTCGTCTGAGTTCGTGGGCAAGTACTGCTCTTTCCATGGCAGGTCGGTGCCAGCTTATTCGCTCTGTCTTATCCTCTTTACATATTTATTGGGCTGGTAGTTTTATTTTGCCTAAGGGCGTTCTCTCTTTGATTGAGAAATGAGCAGTATCTTAGCATAGTTCCAAGTATAGCGCGACTGCTGGTTCCACCTGTTAGGCTGAGTATAAAGCGGCCTCGGAGGCCTTCAAAGGAAGGGTTAAGAAGTTACTGGGTAAACTTTACGTGACACCATGTGTTGCGCTGCCTATTTTTGTTTTTTATACGATAACAATAGAGCGGTAGCACAGGCCTAGGAGCCGAGGTTTCTTAACAGTACCAAACATATTGAGAGAGTGTCATCTCGTAGGAGAATTTGTTCGCAAAGAGATACATTGTGCTGCATAGAGTAGAGTCAGCCAACTACGTCGCTGATCCACTGACCAAGCCACATTCTCATATTAGCTTGGAGCGTAATCTGGAGAACATGGGTATTAGATACCATAGTGTGTGGCATTGAGTGCAAGTGGGAGATTGTTAGGAGTATGCCCTCGAATGCCACTCAGAGGATGTTGCGTGAGGGCATTGTACTTGTTATTATGTAAATCATTAATATAAGGCAATGGATGTTTTTTTATTTACTGGTAGTTACTGGCATTCCTAACCCATAAATATACATATAAAAATTAGTCCGTGTATTTTAGAGCAAAGCGTTCCACTCCTTATTGGATAAGGAAGTCGGCACTGGAAAGGTTTATTGCTCAAATACTTAATCGTTCGCAAGTCGATGAAACTTAACTGGGCGTTAAGTTTATGTGAAGACTTATATAACGTGTTCTTTGACATGGAGAGTGCCTGTCGAACACTAATGGTTAATGGGAGCACACGTTATAGGTATGCTAATTGGATTAGTATACTCGAATCGACTCACCCTCGATTCGTCACACGGATTTCACTCCGGGATAGTCAATGACGGAATCGAAAGGTTGTGATAGGTATTCGTGAAACTTCGACTTGAGGATTTAGTAGGGATGTGCTTGTGACGTCAAGATTTTCATTAGAGTAGTTCGACCCTGTAAAACGGAAGGCGGGGGTCAACCTCAACGTGCATCTTGATGGGCAAGTAGCAGGTCCTACTGAATACCAAGATAGAATTCTTTCTCCCGTTAGTGAGCGGGTTATATGTCCTATGCGGTTATTGGCAGATGAGATCATAAGTCTTTGGCCAAAGCATTGGAGCTAGTTGTATTAGATACACGAGAGCTCAATGATCTCGATTTGCATTAACGCATGCATAGCGTCAAGTACAGATAGGGTTTGACTAATCGTGACCCTATAACTTGATCGGGACATTTGGAAGAAGGGTTTATACGTATACTGGTATTCACGACAGAATGGTTTTTGAATGATCTCATCATTCGTTCTCAGTTGGGGTACAGTGTAGGCCGCCAGGCTGGCTAGGTGATGCTACTACTCTTTGGTTCCTCCCATTGCTGACTGAGACGGACCTACCGAGTTGCGCAATAGGATTGACGACTGAATGAATCAAGCTTATCATCTCATTACGAATATTAGATATTGGATATCTAAATTGGGACATTGGATGTCTAAATCGATTTATTAGATAAATTAATTTACGGTCTAATGAATTAAATATATCACTGGGTAATTAATTTAATTCATGAATATAATTATTTCTTGGAGAAATTAATTATGTTATTATTTATTTGATACGATTAATTAATTAGATTAATTAATCGATATAAATACATCGGAACGGAATCAGGGTTTATCTGTTTGGACTCTCGGGAGTCCGAAACGGACCGAACTTGTCCGACTCCTTCTAGATGGCTGCCCCAAGTCACCTACTCCCTCCATTGTCTTGGTCTTCACTTGGTGGGTTACTAGCTTTGTGACAATTCAAGGGGACAATATATCACTTTGGTGATTTTGTCAAATGGGAGGTGATTTGGTATGATATGATGAGAATATATGTGTGAAGACCATATCTCCTTGGCCATTAAATTCATCTCACATTTTTGGCAAGAGAAGAGGATAGAGGAAAAGTTTTTCCTAGGCTTCATCATATTCATTATCTTCTTCACTTCTCTTCCTAAATTTTTCTTGGAGAAAATATTTGTGAGATAGAGAGGTTTTAGATTAAACACTTAGAGTGTTGTAATCTTGAGTTGCATAGCTTCTATAACCCTGTTATAGCTGTATCCTTGGAGGATAACAAGGTTTAGTCGTTCCGATCATTGCTCCGGCGCGTGGCAAGTAGAGACGCGGTGCTTTCGGCGTTGGATCATCCAAGAACTTGGAGTATATTGAATCGTAGAGAATTCAACTAAAGCTTGGGGAATATCTTAAGAGAAGGAATCTATTTAATCAACAGACTACAAGGGTGAGTTCTTAAATCTCTTGTGTTTTCTTTTATATATTCGTATATACGTAGCTCGATCGATCCTCGTAGGGATTCGGATCGAATTAATTTTCATTACCGTTTCTGATGGGCCTTCGTTTTAGGCACCGAATCCCAACAAGTTCTTCATCAACAAGATTTTCCACATTGTCATTAGGATCACCAATAAGTTCTTCGTCAATACGATTTTTCATATTGTCATTAGGATTTTCAATGGGTTTTTCTTGTCTAACAAAAAATCTATGTAATGATCCATGTAAAGATTGGGCAATTTCTTTTTGTTTTTTCTTTATTTTTTGATTTTGAGCTCCGGATGGTTGTGATCTAAGAAATATTTTCAAACAAACAAGAATGCCAAGTAATCAAGCAACTAAGCAAAAATACCAAGTAAAATCGAAAATTTACTTGGAAGCAAAATCAAAAATTTAGAAAATAGAAAGACAACACCTGGGGAAGAATAAGGTAGGCAGTCGTTGCGTACTGCAGTGCTGATTACTGTTTGAATTTGATGATTGCGTATTGTTTCATTGTTTGTCAAAGAGGCGATAGCGACAAGTCGTCTGACGTCTACGTTCGACTTTCTCTTTCTGCTGTTTGCCCGGCTGCTACTCCTTGAACTCAAGAAGCCGGCTTGGTGAGTTTTCAGTGTCCTAAGACCGAATTGTGTTGGAAAGCGCTTTGATCGAATTCATTCCTGCAATTGAAGAAGAATCGGTGAGAGCGAGGGTTTAGGTGAAGAAGAACTGAAGAAGGCAGGCAGCCATCCCTGCCTCCTCTCTTCGATGTGGGCTGTGAGAGTCAAAGTCTCGCGAGGGTTTTTCTAAAAAAAAAGTAAAAAATGAACCTAAGTACTATGTGGGCTGGCCGGTGATGCCCTCTTGGGATATGCTGCCCTGGGCGGAAGCCCATCTTGCCCACTACATGGGCAGGCCCTGCAACAGACCTGGATTGGGTCAAACCGACCTGGATTTTTCGGCGGCTATTATGGACCAGTAGTTGAATTCAACGTGAGGATGCCTGACGACTTCAAGTATGAGTTCAGTTTCTTGTGAGTTGACCATATGGATTAGAATCTACGATTCGAGTCTTGAAGTGTCGGTGGTCCCATTTGTGTTTTAGTCGATTCGTGGACATGGCAGGTCTGAGCTTCGGGCTATTGCACAATGTCAGTTTAGGTTCCACTAACAATAGAGGTCAAGATTTCGAGTGATTGGCCTAGAACCGGTGGTTTCAAGTAAGATGAGTTGGTGGCTCGTAGAGTTTTTCCGTCGCATAAGTTCAAGTAGTGTCGGTGTTGGCGAATGATTTCTATTTCTGGAACCTTTCTGGCCATTCGAGATATAAGTAGGATCAACGATATCATACAATTTGTATGTAAAAGACGATGACTAGGAGATAGTCTTATTATTGCTTTGAACACGTGTTATGTGTAGTACATGAGCATTTCTCATATTTCGAAGGGTTGAACTATGGTTGTAGTTTGATTGAATTATGAAGCTTGGTATTTAATATAGTATAAATTAAAAATATGTATAAGATACACAATAAATACCATTGATATTATTACACTATCTTCTTTGTAATAAGTTGCATCATGCAACTTATAATATAACACGTCAAGGTACAAAATTTCAATTTCAAACTCCATTTTTCATTCAAACTCTACATTATGATCCTTATCACTCGACCATCGCCGAAGAATAACTTTGTTCCTTATTCTCAATCCATCTATCTTTCATCGTCAATCGATTCATAGCTGTTGCAATTCGAATACGAATATCATTAAGTACTTGAAATTGTGTCGCCCTTGATGCATCAAATTCACTTATCATTGCTCTTGAGAAACTCTTCGTCAAAGGTTTATAGTTATTCCCAACTAAATTTGTTTCAATTCAGCTAAAATTTCTCATTTTTATTGAACAATTCATCGGAGAACCATGAAGTTGCGCACCACCAGATTCTATCATGGTTTGTTCAACGAGAGTAGAAAAATATTACTTGCCTTGAAATATATTCAAATTATCCAATCATAGTTATATCTATTCTAATACTCAACATGTTAATCACTGTGCATCCCAATACATATCATATCCTTCAAAAATCTCTCTTGGTCGTAAAATCTTTCGATTCAATAGTATTGTATAAATCCCAAAATCTTACCATCATATAAATCTTCTCATCGAACTTACCATAATGCTCTCAAATCCATCTTAATATCGCATTAGACATCTATAATCTCAAAAACCATGTAAATCTTCTCATTCGTAGAACGCACGTTTAGTATCTCTATACTTTTTTCGGTTATCACTAGCATCAAATAAATCAGAAAAATTTCCAATCACCATCATCAATGTTCAATAATCTAAATGTCTCAAGATTAAATTATTTGATTAAAAGATATCCATGAATGTCATAAAATAGTTATATATTAAAATATCAAAATTATAGTTGGTCAAAGAATTTAAAACTAATTTTCAAAACATAGTATAAGTTTTTGGAATTTAACTCCAAAAATAATCAATTTGAAAACACTTTGTTTCCAAGGTTCAAAATTACACGAAAATAACTAAATATGACTTATTTTCAATGGTATTAGAACTAATATTCATAAAAAAGCATTTTGGCAAAAAAAAAAAAAAAGGAAGCTTGGAAAAGATACCATTTAGAATATAATGTGCCCATGTCCTCCAAATATTCATATCGCCTTCTGCACTTCATGTCTTTTCCATTTTAATCATCATATGCCAGGAATACTGAAATGATTTGTAATATTCGTGTCTTTCATGCGTATTTTGGTTTGGTATTTTTAGAACTTCCTCATGTGTTAATCAGAATACCCCAAAACCATCCTATATTACAGTCCGCTACGAACTCCACTGCGCTAAAAATCGTTACAAAACCAATTCAAAACGCTAAAAGCGATGACGGTAATATTTTAAATACTCAAATATTTTCAAAAGCATAGTTCTCAAATACCGTCATAAAATACCATTTGAAAATACAAGGCGAAGTGTCAATTCTCGATAGTTCAAAATGTACGTTAAGCTACCACTTAAACGTACCGATAAAATAATTTGGGAAAAGAGTTTGTGAAAATAACCCAAGTTCGTAAAATGCCCAAAAGGCCATTTTGAAAATATACACACGCAGTGGATAAAAACACAGTTCAAAATACACATTTGCAGCGGAAATGAATAACCAGAAAAGAAATACTCGATACTCCAAAACATGTCACTGCCAGTATCACATCGGGAAGCTCATCCCTTCACGACCGCTACTAGCTCGATCTCCGAGTACCTAAAAATAAAGCCCACGACGGGGTCAGCCACAATACTCGATAATGATAACGATCACGTCATCATAAATAATTACATACCAATGTAATAATACTGTAAGAATACTACCAATGTAAACTTACCGTCATAACCTTACCAATTGATAATAATCCAATCCTTACCATAATCCACATTTCGCATCCTCGAATGATGAAATGAACTTAACAACAATTATCTGTATTGAATTCCAAAAATACCAACAATCCTCAAAACATCATCATCACTCATAATCATGAAATAATTCATCTGTGCCAAATCATGTCCATCGGATTACACAATCAAAACTCAACCTTGATAAACCAACAGTACACAACATATCTGTAGATCAACTACCATATGATAATGATAACCAATCCCGAACATCGACGTACAGTCCGAATGCTTATACGATCAATAACCAGATCAACCAAAACATCACTGAGAATATCATCGACATGATAACTCCAATACGAGCAATAAAGGATCACGATAACTGAGAATACCATCAACAAGATAACTCCAACACGATCAACAAAGGATCAACAATAATCGAGAATACCATCAACAAGGTAAACTCCAAATGATCAACAAAAGACCAACAGTAACTGAGAATACCATCAACAAGATAAACTCCAAATGATCAACAA
Organism: Orobanche coerulescens; assembly: GCA_033398695.1. Taxonomy (NCBI): domain Eukaryota; kingdom Viridiplantae; phylum Streptophyta; class Magnoliopsida; order Lamiales; family Orobanchaceae; genus Orobanche; species Orobanche coerulescens. The sequence continues at coordinate 90,833,812 of CM065810.1, read as the reverse complement.
TAATGGATCTCAAAGAAATAACTCTGACTGTCGAACATACCCCTCGGGCGTATGAACAACCAGTCACAAACCGTCGAACATACCCAACCATAAATGGAGGATGAACGACCAAACAATATGGCTCAAAGATGGAAGTCATAGTACGCCCGATCCAGAAATGTGTCCGTGCACAAGCCACCCCGGGTATTGATCACATACACGTGTGGTCTTGTAGCTAATTAGCCTCACGAACTACGTCTCGTGTGCACGGTTCAATGTGGAAATATCAACACATAACCATCATGTGACCGACTAAAAATCCTACACAATAACCAATCGGCACGCAGATATGACTCCAGATATGTCACGATGCAACATGACAACGAAACTCAAAGAAACACATATCCAATAAGGATCAAAAGACTCACCGAAGTGAACAACAACAGACTGACAATGAGAAGTCGACACGACTAATCAATATCCAAAACATCAATCCTGGGATCATCATCCCTAAATGAATGACCAACATGATCTACGATCTTAATACAACAGTCCTGGGATCAACATCCCTCAACGAATAACCGATACGAAACTCATTACACGAAACTTCAACATATACAACAACTCAACATACTAATTATCCACATGACTGAACAAATACTTAGATTACCTCAAAGCCGAGGACCATATCCATCAACATCCCCCAATGAGACGATCAACACAACCATTAATACCAACAATAGTCCTGGGATCAACATCCCTCAACGAACAACCAGTACGAATCTCAATATACAAAGCCTCAACATACAACATATACAACAACTCAACGTAATAATTATCTCATAACTGAACAATACATAAATTACCTCAAGGCCGACGACAATATCCTTTCCACGAACAACATCTGTGAACGAATACACAGTTATACAAATAATCTCAAATAAAGTACCATCCATTCAATACCAAAAACCTTTATCCCGATACTTATGTCATCACGATAACTATCCTCGATATCCGATATTCTATATCCTTGACCAAAAATAACTCACGTCTTCCCTGAACACAATTAAATCATATACCTTATGATTTACCAGAGCACGATATACAAACCATTATCCCAACAACTTACATTTCTAACAACATTGCTATACGAATTATAAATGAAATGAAAACGAAACCATTCATCAAATATTATAAACTGAACAAGTATAAACTTGCCTCGATACCGATACCACGAAGCCGTTACCAAAATCCATTGCCTTAGTATACGAGCTCCTCAGCCCCGACCAAAATCAATTCTACGAACTCTTTAGCCTCAACCGCAACACAACGGTCATAATCCACGATCAAAACATATCAACCTATTGAAGTAATCAATCAACAACAATCCGATAACAATAAATAACTGACATAGCCAACCAACAAACTCAACGGTTCAACGAAACCTCGATCATAAACAAAACCGAACAATACAACTCAAACAATTACGAACCCATATCCACGATACAAGTCGCAACTCGATAATCAATATAACCGATCAATAAACCCAACGGTTCCACCGTATCCTGATTAGACACAAATCCGAACAACCAAATCAATCGATCACGAATTTAAAACCATAACACAATTCATAATCCGATAATCACATCAATAATCAATTTAACCAAGTCTAAGCATTACCGATTCCATATTCAATCTTAAATACAATTACAAGTTTCCTCCTTGTAAATTCATAATATAAACCGATTACCGATTATCATCATCAATCCGGACGATCCGATTAATTCAACATCATAGATAATCTTATTCCAAGAGTTTCAAATATTTCCATTATCCGAATGGAACACTTGTTCAATACTTGTAAATTCGTAGAAAACAATTTACCGATTATTATCGTGAATAACCACATTCCAAAATTATCCGAAATCCTTCCAAAATCATAACATGTGACTCAAGGGTTCTTCAAGAACACGAATTATCCAAATTCACGTTCACAATCCATAAAACAACATAACCCGATGTTTTCTAACATATAAACAACCCTTAATCATAATTCAAGGTGTATATAATCATGTTCTTCAACATATACTTCTCATAACATCATGAATCGCAACAAACTACCAAGAACATCGGGAATACTACGATTCCATAATCATAACAACATAATCGAATCATTTGATCACCAATTCATTATCTTCCCTTAACAAAATTCTCGTAAATACTAAGAATCATCACAACAATATCAATTCAACCATCATTCATACGAAAACGTGTAGAATTTTCCAAGTTCTACTCATTGAGACATTTCATCGAACACTTTGAAGGCATAGTCCAATTCAATCGATTATTCAAAGAAATACTCGAATTCGTCCCACAAAACTTCAAGAGTATTGAATGATCTCAAGAATACAACAAGGTTCCATCAATAATATGAGTTAAAACGAATCAAATCGGCCAAAACACCAAGAAACATCAAGAACATCCAAAAATCAAAAGTTTAGGTGTTCTTACCTTCGATCCGGGTGGAAGATGATGTTAATCCATGATTCCAACTTCCAAAACATGTTGCTAGATGATGTTTTTACTCAAATCCATCCATTTGCTGAAGAAATCGCGAAGAAACGAAGAGAAAACATGAAAATGGCCGGATGACTCGGTCCAGGCCTTTAAATAGGCGGGACCTGCCGGACCATTACGTACGTAACCGGCGGGTCCTTACGTACGTAGCCGGCCGCGGCCTACCCTACTGCCCAGTTCGTTCGGCACCCTTACGTACGTAACCGGCAGCTGGCTTACGTACGTAACTGGCCCTTACGGCCGTAATCGCCAACCGCTTACGTACGTGTCGGCGATCTAGCCATCCCCGCGAGTCACTGCCGACCGTGATCGGCCACCCCCACGAGTCACTGTCGACCATGCTCGGCCATTCCAACGAGTCACGATCGGCCATGCTCGGCCATCCAGGTCATCTCGGCCACGACTCGGCCAGCCGCCCCGTAACGTACGTAACACTTATTCCGTTGCGTACGTAATACGTATGTTGACTTGCTACAGTATAATACTCGTATTACGTACGTAATACACCCTGTATAACGTACGTAACTCCATCCGTTGACTCACCTGTCCACATCTGCGCCGAAAGTTGCCGACACCGGGCCCAACTGTCCGATTCCTCTTGTTATGTACGTTATGTACACTATATAACGTACGTAAGCTAACACATTTTACGTACGTAAGCTCCAAGGCTTAACGTACGTAATGGCTTTTATATTTAGCCAAAAATCCAACTGTTCGTGTCCGACGTATCGACGTACAAAATACAAACATACGGCATACTGAATACACATACTGAATCCAAAAATACTCTCATACGGTATACCTGATATCCAAATCAGTTTAACCTGATACAACATATCCTGAATATATCTGTCAATTAAAAACGATAATCACACCAGTATAACTGTCTCGGTTCTCAATTTATTTTATCTATACTGTATAGATACCAAACTATACAGTATATCTCAGATAAAATAACGCGAAAAATTTATACTGAAAATCCGGGTATTACATACTACCCCCCTTAAAATAAATTTCGTCCTCGAAACTTGCAACCAGTCACCAACAACAGATAAATCCAAAATTTCCAACTCATCACAAAAACAATCAAGCGTCGCCACAAGCAAAATAACCAAACCAATATACTTACTGGTACGTGAAGCCGATGATCTCCCGTGATACTAGCACACGACTCCCATACGAAGTCTCAACACAACCAACACACACCAATATCACAAATAGCAATTTGAAAAGAATCTCAAAAAATTTGGAAACTCCAAAAATCGATTTGACTCGAAAGTCAGAAAAGCTCATTTTCAAAAATCACGCTACTACCGTACCGGTAGAGCCACATAACACACACGCCTGGGTTTCACAAAACCCAAGCTCCGATACCATCTTCTGTAACACCCCCAAAACCATCCGGGATATTACAGCGCCGTGGGTCCCGTGCCGGAACCCACCAGGCTAAAAATTGTTTACAAAACCAATTCAAAAACGCCAAAAGGCTGATAACGGTAATATTTTAAATACTCAAATATTTTCAAAAGCATAGTTCTCAAATACCATCATAAAATACCATTTGAAAATACAAGGCGAAGTGTCAATTCTCGATAGTTCAAAATGTACGTTAAGCTACCACTTAAACGTACCGATAAAATAATTTGGGAAAAAGAGTTTGACGAAAATAACCCAAGTTCGTAAAATGCCCAAAAGGCCATTTTGAAAATATACACACGCAGCGGATAAAAACACAGTTCAAAATACACATTTGCAGCGGAAATGAATAACCAGAAAAGAAATACTCGATACTCCAAAACATGCCACTGCCAGTATCACATCGGGAAGCTCATCCTTCACGACCGCTATTAGCTCGATCTCCGAGTACCTAAAAATAAAGCCCACGACGGGGTCAGCCACAATACTCGATAATGATAATGATCACATCATCATAAATAATTACATACCAATGTAATAATACTGTAAGAATACTACCAATGTAAACTTACCGTCATAACCTTACCAATTCATAATAATCCAATCCTTACCATAATCCACATTTCGCATCCTCGAATGACGAAATGAACTTAACAACAATTATCTGTATTGAATTCCAAAAATACCAACAATCCTCAAAACATCATCATCACTCATAATCATGAAATAATTCATCCGTGCCAAATCCTGTCCATCAGATTACTCAATCAAAACTCAACCTGGATAAACCAACAGTACACAACATATCTGTAGATCAACTACCATATGATAATGATAACCAATCCCGAACATCGACGTACAGTCCGAATGCTTATACGATCAATAACCAGATCAACCAAAACATCACTGAGAATATCATCGACATGATAACTCCAATACGAGCAATAAAGGATCACGATAACTGAGAATACCATCAACAAGATAACTCCAATACGATCAACAAAGGATCAACAATAATCGAGAATACCATCAACAAGGTAAACTCCAAATGATCAACAAAAGACCAACAGTAACTGAGAATACCATCAACAAGGTAAACTCCAAATGATCAACAATAATGGATCTCAAAGAAATAACTCTGACTATCGAACATACCCCTCGGGCGTATGAACAACCAGTCACAAACCGTCGAACATACCCAACCATAAATGGAGGATGAACGACCAAACAATATGGCTCAAAGATGGAAGTCATAGTACGCCCGATCTGGAAATGTGTCCGTGCACAAGCCACCCCGGGTATTGATCACATACACGTGTGGTCTTGTACCTAATTAGCCTCATGAACTACGTCTCGTGTGCACGGTTCAATGTGGAAATATCAACACATAACCATCATGTGCCCGACTAAAAATCCTACACAATAACCAATCGGCACGCAGATATGACTCCAGATATGTCACGATGCAACATGACAACGAAACTCAAAGAAACACATATCCAATAAGGATCAAAAGACTCACCGAAGTGAACAACAACAGACTGACAATGAGAAGTCGACACGACTAATCGATATCCAAAACATCTATCCTGGGATCACCATCCCTAAATGAATGACCAACATGATCTACGATCTTAATACAACAGTCCTGGGATCAACATCCCTCAACGAATAACCGATACGAAACTCATTACACGAAACTTCAACATATACAACAACTCAACATACTAATTATCCACATGACTGAACAAATACTTAGATTACCTCAAAGCCGAGGACCATATCCATCAACATCCCCCAATGAGACGATCAACACAACCATTAATACCAACAATAGTCCTGGGATCAACATCCCTCAACGAACAACCAGTACGAATCTCAATATACAAAGCCTCAACATACAACATATACAACAACTCAACGTAATAATTATCTCATAACTGAACAATACATAAATTACCTCAAGGCCGACGACAATATCCTTTCCACGAACAACATCCGTGAACGAATACACAGTTATACAAATAATCTCAAATAAAGTACCATCCATTCAATACCAAAAACCTTTATCCCGATACTTATGTCATCACGATAACTATCCTCGATATCCGATATTCTATATCCTTGACCAAAAATAACTCACGTCTTCCCTGAACACAATTAAATCATATACCTTATGATTTACCAGAGCACGATATACAAACCATTATCCCAACAACTTACATTTCTAACAACATTGCTATAGGAATTATAAATGAAATGAAAACGAAACCATTCATCAAATATTATAAACTGAACAAGTATAAACTTGCCTCGATACCGATACCACGAAGCCGTTACCAAAATCCATTGCCTTAGTATACGAGCTCCTCAGCCCCGACCAAAATCAATTCTACGAACTCTTTAGCCTCAACCGCAACACAACGGTCATAATCCACGATCAAAACATATCAACCTATTGAAGTAATCAATCAACAACAATCCGATAACAATAAATAACTGACATAGCCAACCAACAAACTCAACGGTTCAACGAAACCTCGATCATAAACAAAACCGAACAATACAACTCAAACAATTACGAACCCATATCCACGATACAAGTCGCAACTCGATAATTAATATAACCGATCAATAAACCCAACGGTTCCACCGTATCCCGATTAGACACAAATCCGAACAACCAAATCAATCGATCACGAATTTAAAACCATAACACAATTCATAATCCGATAATCATATCAATAATCAATTTAACCAAGTCTAAGCATTACCGATTCCATATTCAATCTTAAATACAATTACAAGTTTCCTCCTTGTAAATTCATAATATAAACCGATTACCGATTATCATCATCAATCCGGACGATCCGATTAATTCAACATCATAGATAATCTTATTCCAAGAGTTTCAAATATTTCCATTATCCGAATGGAACACTTGTTCAATACTTGTAAATTCGTAGAAAACAATTTACCGATTATTATCGGGAATAATCACATTCCAAAATTATCCGAAATCCTTCCAAAATCATAACATGTGACTCAAGGGTTCTTCAAGAACACGAATTATCCAAATTCACGTTAACAATCCATAAAACAACATAACCCGATGTTTTCTAACATATAAACAACCCTTAATCATAATTCAAGGTGTATATAATCATGTTCTTCAACATATACTTCTCATAACAGCATGAATCGCAACAAACTACCAAGAACATCGGGAATACTACGATTCCATAATCATAACAACATAATCGAATCATTTGATCACCAATTCATTATCTTCCCTTAACAAAATTCTCGTAAATACTAAGAATCATCACAACAATATCAATTCAACCATCATTCATACGAAAACGTGTAGAATTTTCCAAGTTCTACTCATTGAGACATTTCATCGAACACTTTGAAGGCATAGTCCAATTCAATCGATTATTCAAAGAAATACTCGAATTCGTCCCACAAAACTTCAAGAGTATTGAATGATCTCAAGAATACAACAAGGTTCCATCAATAATATGAGTTAAAACGAATCAAATCGGCCAAAACACCAAGAAACATCAAGAACATCCAAAAACCAAAAGTTTAGGTGTTCTTACCTTCGATCCGGGTGGAAGATGATGTTAATCCATGATTCCAACTTCCAAAACATGTTGCTAGATGATGTTTTTACTCAAATCCATCCATTTGCTGAAGAAATCGCGAAGAAACGAAGAGAAAACATTAAAATGGCCGGATGAATCGGTCTAGGCCTTTAAATAGGCGGGACCTGTCGGACCATTACGTACGTAACCGGCGGGTCCTTACGTACGTAGCCGGCCGCGGCCTACCCTACTGCCCAGTTCGTTCGGCACCCTTACGTACGTAATCGGCGGTACTTACGTGCGTAATCGCTCCTACGGCCGTAACCGGCCACTGCCTTACGTACGTAATCGGCCAGTCCTAGCCATCCCCGCGAGTCACTGCCGACCGTGATCGGCCACCCCCACGAGTCACTATCGACCATGCCCGGCCATTCCAACGAGTCACGACCGGCCATGCTCGGCCATCCAGGTCATCTCGGCCACGAGTCGTCCAGCCGCCCCGTAACGTACGTAACACTTATTTCGTTGCGTACCTAATACGTACGTTGACTTGCTATAATATAATACTCATATTACGTACGTAATACACCCTGTATAACGTACGTAACTCCATCCGTTGACTCACCTGTCCACATCTGCGCCGAAAGCTGCCGACACCGGGCCCAACTGTCCGATTCCTCTTGTTACGTACGTTATGTACACTATATAACGTACGTAAGCTAACACATTTTACGTACGTAAGATCCAAGGCTTAACGTACGTAATGGCTTTTATACTTAGCCAAAAATCCAACTGTTCGTGTCCGACGTCTCGACGTACAAAGTACAAACATACGACATACTGAATACACATACTGAATCCAAAAATATTCTCATACGGTATACCTGATATCCAAATCAGTTCAACCTGATACAACATATCCTGAATATATCTGTCAATCAAAAACGATAATCACACCTGTATAACTGTCTCGGTTCTCAATTTATTTTATCTATACTGTATAGATACCAAACTATACAGTATATCTCAGATAAAATAACGTGAAAAATTTATACTGAAAATCTGGGTATTACATTAATGAGATATAATATACTTGGATTGATTATTGTGACATAAATGAACGTATTTCACTTACACTGAGTATCGAGAATTATAATTGAACATTTTAGGACGAGGCATATAACGTTGATTTTGGCTATGAAATGTACATGTTAAATGTGTGACTGGGTTTGGTGTAACGTACATAACCTTTACAACTTCGCATACGGAAGATTGTAATTTTAGCGTACATTAAGGGTAGATCGGATCATGAGTGACAGCCGTAGGAATCTTGCTTTCGGCCGAGTAGGTCCCATTACTTCTGGCGCATGCAGTCAGTTAAGTCAATATATTTTACGTACGCTAATTGCAGAGTCTAATGTACGTTAGATGTTGCCCGTTATGGTTGTAACTAATTGTTTTGCGTAAGAGTAACGTAAATAAGACAGTAAATACTGAAATTACCCAGTGTACGCTATAGGGAAGATTTAGCGTATTTTAATAACCTTAATATACATAACTCGTCCTAAATAGTGTATGTTAATAAATGTCCAATTTATAAAAATAGGTTGAGTCTTTCAATTCCCACGAGACATGTCACTCTAACACCTAGAAAACATCGTTTGAGTTTGGGATCACATTCCTGAGCTTCCTAAGAGCTAGGAGCTTGAAGAGGAGTTGATTGTGCTCAATCATTTGGAGTATTTGAGGGTTTTAGATGTTGTTCTTCATCTGAAAATTATCTTTAAGGTAAAGCTGATCTTTCCTTCATATGTTGGTATTATGGATGATTCTATCAAATTTTCGGTAGGAGTGGATGATCATGTTGAAGTTAGAATCATGATAGTTTGATTTTACAAAGGGTTCTTGATGTAAAATCAACATATATTGATGATTATGTCATTTAGAAGGACTAAATGATAAGAAGAGTATGTTGTGATGATAAGTATGAACTTGATGATGATGTTGTAAGGTTTTTGCTGTCTTTCATGTTAGTAAAGAGACACTTGAAGCTATTATCAGTAATAAGGGATTGATAAACACCTTTTGTATTATTACATGGATAAAGACCTCATGAATAAGGGATTGATAAAGATATATTATAACATGGAAATGGATATTGTTGGGATAAACAATCTTGTTTTGATAATTGCCATCATACAGCAAAGATGTCGAAAGAGTTAAAATGCCGCTAAGTATGAAAGCTGTCTGGAATCTCCATACAGCAGCATCGAAGATCTCATACAGTCTATCCTACAAAGCCTACAGCTACAACAAAAGACAGTGCGTCAGATACAGCAGTCAGGATGTAAGATGTTTTACTTGGGAAAAGTAAAACACATCAGACAGGCCTGATTAAAGAATGCTTTACACCGTTGTGAAATATACTTTGTTTATTCATAAAGTATTCACAGTTAAAGCAGCATTTATTGTTGATAGGACATCATTTAATGCAGCCGGAGTGAGAGCATTTAATGCGAAGTGAAAAAGAATGTCTGAAGTATTAAATGCAATCTGCTTTAATTTAAATATTCAACAATCCACCAATCAGAGATGTCAACATCTCACCTACCTACAACAGCTACATTTATAACAGATGTATTTTCCAAAGGTTATAAATACCCCCTACCAGAGGACTTAAACACACACACATACGAAGAATTCATACTCGCAAAAGCTCTGACAAAGATTCTGACAATATAAGCTATATCAAGAGAAAGTATATTTCGCAAGCATACATCAGTATCTACAACGAAGAAATATACTAAGTCCTCAATGAGAACGGCACAACATACAACAAACATATATCAAAGATCAAACTATTGTTCAGGGATTTGTTCTATCGTTACCTTTGAGTTAATCATCAGTCCTGTGTGGACTGAGGATCTGTGTGTATTCCGACCTGTGTGGTAAGAATAGCATTGTAGATGAAGCTGCAAACTGTGAGTGAAGAAGCGAGTCAAGAAAGAGCTCAAGCCAGTCTGTGTGACCGACAAAAAGCTTCGGTCTCTCTATCAATATGTGTGAACGATACAGAGACATGTTTAGTTATGGTCACGTAGTTGTGTACGTAGTATTATAATAAACGTTTTACTCCTGTGTGGAGGACCAGTGGACGTAGAGGGGTTTACCTCAAACCACTTTAAATTATGTGTCATTTACCTATTGTCTTTACTGTTTTTATAACTGTGATTTATCAAGTATACTGCCAAAACCCTGTATGCACTAAGCAAACAGGAGAACGCCTAGTTGCTGTATTTACAGTAACTCACACCTAAACTTCCGCTACGCAAACTAAACTTCGAAAATCGTACAGGTTAATGTGCTTCTATATTCTAAGCTGTCATTAGTATACTTAGTGGCCAACAAGTGGTATCAGAGCAGTTGATTCTAAAAAGAATCAGTTGTATTTTTAACCGAATCAGATCCAAATATCATTTATTTTTGAAAACAGTCTTATCTTTCCTATTTTCTCTAGTGGATACCTCAATGATAAACAAGGTTCCTATATTTTCCATTAACGAGTTTTATGACTGGAGAATCAGGATGAAAGCCCATCTTGCTGCCATCCACGAGGAGATGATATTTGTCATCCAAAAAGGTCCAATAAGATAATGAAGGTTAATCCTTCCGCAAGGTTAGAAAGACAACCTCATCCTGAAATGCTCGAGAAGGAGCACGAGCAATAGACTGTAGACGATCACAAGCGTGCGAACCTCGACAATGTTGCTAAGAGTATGCTGTTTGTCACTCTAGATAAAGGCACATTCTCAAAGGTAAATAGTTGTAAGACAGCTAAGGAAATTTGGGAGAAACTCAAGATGATTTGCGAGGGAGCTGAGCTCTCAAAAGAAAATAAAATTTCAAAACTTACTCGGCAATTTGAATCCTTAGAAATGAAATATTCCGAAACACTAGAGGAGCTTGACCTTAGATTCACTGGCATTGTCGGTGAACTTGAAGCATTGGGTAAAGTGTATACCCAAAAGGATAAAAACTTGAAAATCTTTAGATCAATCCCTGCCCGATGGGACATTAAGACTACCGCTATGCGTGTATCATGTAATCTTAATGATATTTCTACTTTTGATCCATTATCTGACCTCAAAGCTTTCGAGTATGATATTGACAGGAGAGAGAAGACCGGAGAGTCACATGCCAAGACACAGGGGCGTGTTCTATGTAGTACCAATATTAGATGCAGTACTTTACAGTACTAATTTATGCATGAGTTTTGTACTAATTATGCATGAAATATATGCATTTCGTGCATCAAAATTTCAATGCATTAAAATATGCAATATATGCACCAAAATATCGATGCATTAAAATATTGGATTATATGCATCAAATTTTTGTGAGAATTAATGCATTTAAATTTTGATGCACGAAATGCATATATTTCATGCATAATTAGTTCAAAACTCATGCATAAATTAGCACTGTAAAGTACTGCATCTAATATTGGTACTGCATAGAACACTCCCCTACAATATTCAACTTTTTACTCCCTCATCTCTCTACCCAATTTTTCTCTCCAGGACTACATAATCGGTACCAATATTTAACTTTTTACTCTTCGATCTCTCTACGAACTTTCTTACTCTAGAATTATCACTTCAAGTAATTGGTACCAACATTAAATTTTTACTCCATTATATCTCTATCCACTTTTTTACTCTAGAATTACCATCCTAAGTAATTGGTACCGACATTCAAACTTTTATTCCCCCATCTCTAAACCACTTTCTCTCTTTATGACTACCACCCCATTAATTATTACCAACATTCAATATTTTACTCCCCTATCTCTCTACGCATATTCTCTCGTCAAAGTTACTACTCCGAATAACCGGTATCAACATTCAACTTTTTACCACATCTCTCCACCCATATTTTCTCTCCAACATTACCACCTCAAGGATACCAATATTCAATTTTCAGTTCCCTCTCTCTACATTAACTTTCTCTCTCCAAAGTTACCACCCTAAGTAATGGGTATGTACATTCAACTTTTACTGCCTCATCTCTCTATCCACTTTCTCTCTCTACAGTCACCACCATGAGTAATTGGTACAATATTCAACTTTTTATCCTAGATCTCTTTATATATTTTCTCATTCTAGAATTATCCTCCCAAGTAATTGATACCAACATCCAATTTTTTACTCCCCCATCTCTCTACCCACATTCTCTCTCCCGGATTGCCAACCCAAGTAATCGTACCGATATGACTTTCTGCTCCCTCATCTCTCTACACGCTTTCTCGCTCTATATTTACTACCGCAAGCAATTGGTACTAATATTTAATTTTTTACTCCCCATACGCTCTACCCACTTTCCGACTCTACAATTACCAACTAAATAATTGGTATCAACATTCAACTTTTTATTCCATCTCTATACTCACTTTCTCTCTCCAAAATTACCACCCCAAGTAATCGATACCAGCATTCAACTTTTACTCCCCACCTCTCTAGCCCCTTTATCTCTCCAGGATTACCATCCCATGTAATCGGTACCCTATCTAAATTTTTACTTCCCCATCTCTCTATACACTATCTCAGCCTATAATTATCATCGCAAGTAATCGTTATCAAATTTTAACTTTTTACTCTCTAACTCTCAAGCCACTTTCGGACTCTAGAATTACCACACAAGTAATTGGTACAGACATTCAAAATTTTATTCTCCCATCTATCTACCCACTTTCTCTGTCTCTAATTACCACCCCCAAGTAATCGTTAACAACATTCTACATTTTACTCCCCATCTCTCTACCACATTCTCTCTCCAAATTTACCACTTCGAGTAATCGGTATCAACATTCAACTTTTTACTCCCTCATCTATCTACTTATTTTCTCTCTCTAAAATTACCACCCCCAGTAACTGGTACAAACATTCAACTTTCTACTCTATCTTTCTACCCACTTTTTCTCTCCAAAAGTACAACCCCAAGTAATCGGCTAACATTCAAATTTTTACATCCCCATCTCTTTTTTCATTTTCTCTATCTAAAATTCAAATTTTTACTCCCCTCTCTCTACACACGTTCTCTCTCTAGGATTACCACCCCCAACTAATCGGTACCATTTACTCTCTCTTCTCTTTATATATTTTATCACTCTAGAATTACCACCCCAAGTAATCAGTACCAATGTTTAACTGTTTACTCCATTATCACTCTTCACATTTCCTCACTCTAGACCTACACCCCAAGTAACCGATACCAACATCTAATTATTCACTCCTCCATCTCTCTACCCACTTTTCACTCTACAACTATCACCCCAAATAATTAGTATCAAAACATTCAAATTTATATTCCTCCATCTCTCAACTCACTTTCTCTCTATATAATTACCACCCAAATACTTAGTGCCAATATGCAGCTTTTTACCCCGATCTCTCTACCCACTTTCCCTCTCCAAAATTGCCACTCCAAGTATACTGTACCAAAATTCAACTTTTTATTCTTCCATCTCTACCCACTTTCTTTCTCCAGGATTACCACACATGTAACTGGTATCAATGTTTAACTTTTTACTCCTCGATCTCTGTACACACTTTCTCACTCTTGAATAACCATCCAAAGTAATCGGTACCAACATTCAATTTTTTTACTCTCTTATCTCCCTATCCGTTTTCTCACTCTAGAATTACCACCTAAGTAAATGATATAGATGTTCAACTTTTTATTTCCCCATCTATCTACCCACTTTCTCTCTTCATAAATACCAGTCCAAGTCATCTTTACCAATATTTAATATTTTACTCCCCCATCTCTCTACCACATCTTTTCTCCAAAATTACCACCCCTAGTAATCGGTGTTGTGTCGAGAATTATACTCTTCGACCGGCGATCGCCTCAGCGATCGGGCGATCTAGCCATAGCCGAGCGGCCGACCCAGAACTGCCGACCAGAGGCCAGCCGACCTCGCCATAGCCGAGCAGGCGAGGCAGAACTGCCGACCAGAGGCCAGGCGACCTAGCCATAGCCAAGCAGCCGAGATAGATCGGCCGACCGAAGGTCCCAGGACAAGTCCCAGTGCCGAGCGATCGACATCTAAGACGATCATCTCTCGGTACTTGGCGATCGACTCCTGGTGGCCGACTAGCAAACGATCATCTCTCGGCACTTGCCGATCGACCCTTGGTGACCGACGGATGCCGACCCCTGGTGACCGACCAATGACGATCGCCTCATGCCGCTCAAAGCCGATGGTCATCCAGTCGGCAATGGCCGGAGCTCAGGACAGCACCCACGTGCAGATCCACAAAAGGCGCTGACAGATAAGACCTTTGACCCCAGAGTGTCACCTACCTCACCTACTGACAGGGCCGCCGAAAGTTACGAAGTGGGACCGGCCGTGACAGCAACTCCGGACGTGTGTTGGCTCCTCATTGGACCGCACAGCTGGCTGCCAGCAGCAACCTTGGACTTTAGGCAGACATCCCATGTGACTTAAAGACTCACATCGAGCAATTGCCCTCATTTCAAGAATTAGCATGTGAGGACCCGTTGTCATTCATCCGAGACTTCTATGTGGCGATTGACAACTTCCCATTAAATGGGTTGAGCGAGGATCAACTAAGAATGAAGTGCTTCCATTATACACTCAAGAATGGGGCGAAACAATGGTTGATGACTTTGGCACCGGGCTCACTAAGAACGTGGGATGAAGTTTACGACAAATTCATTACCAAGTATGTTGGGATAACAAATGCCCGGTATCGAAACTGTTGGGATAAACAATCCCTGTATCGAAAGTGCTGATAGAATGTTTTGACAATATGCCAATCCAGCGTACAGCAGGCAGCTGTATCGAAAAGCTGATCAAAGGTGTCAACCTGTATCGAAGACTTCTCGTAGCCCCAGTATACAGTGAATCAACCATACAACAAAGGAGTCTCATAAACACTAAGTATGAAAGCTGTCTCGAATCGACAATACAGCTATCATTCCATACAGTATCCAAACAGGACAAGAAGAATCTTTGTTATTCGATAAAGTCAAAGTCCTGTTTAAGAAGATATATTTAAATACTAAAGGATAAAGCATTTAAATATCAAGCTGTCAGAGTTCTTCAATCTAGCGTAAAATCCGGATCGTGTTTTATTCAAACACATCATCCCGTTGGAACGGAGTCTTGCTAAACGGATTTATACCAACGGATATATTTCAGAAGGCTATATATATCTCCAGAGCTTGAAGATCATACATCGATAATATACGCAAGTGAAACAAGTGCTTACATGAATATTCAGAGCAAAACATATCTCCCAAAAGCATACTGCTATTTTGAAAGAAGAGATATACAAGTGCTCAAACCGTGAACAACACATCATCAGCTAAAATCTCAGAAAGTCAAAGCTGTTGTTCAATCATTGTTCTACCCTTGAACAAAACCCATCAGCCCTGTGTGGACTGAGAAAGCATTGCTCTTCCCGAACTGTGTGTGATGGACTTGCATTGAAGAAGACAAAGCTTCGGAACTGTGTGTGAAGAAGTTAGTCAAGTGAAAGATCAAACCAATCTGTGTGAAGGGTTGAAGGCTAAAATCTTTGTATCAATCTGTGTGAACGAAACATTGATTAGGTTTGATTATAAATATGTAGTTGTGTACATAGTATTTATAATAAACATTTTCACTCCTGTGTGGAGGACCAGTGGACGTAGAGGGGTTTACCTCGAACCACTTTAATTACCGTGTCAGTTACCTTCTGCATTTACTGTTTTAATATTGTGATTATCTTTAAGTATACACTTCATATCTTGTTGCTGTATTTACAGCAACTTACTTTGACAAGACTTCCGCTACACACTCAGATTTGAATATCATACAGTTTGTTGTTTAAAACATTCTCCAAACTGTATTTTGTATACTTAGTGGCCAACAAAGTACTTCTCTCATTCGAAGACTACACAATTGAGAACTCAAATCTCAACATTTGGACAACAAGAGGGAGAGGCATTTCACGAAGCATGGGACTGATTCAAAATGGTCCTCATTCAATGCCCACACCATCACTATCCACTTCAACTACTTAATCAATTCTTCTATGATGGGTTAACTCAATATTGCCAAGGTGCGGTGGATAACGCAGCCAGTGGTTCGTTTTGGGGGTTAAAGGAGAGACAAGCTTATGATGTGTATGAAATATTGGGAACTAATTCACAACAAAAAAGTGTACGTGTTCGTAGGGGAGCTGTGAACCAAGTAAGCGAGAAGGACGAGATGCAATCTAAAATCGATGAGTTAACAAGGGAATTAAGACAACTCAAGACTCAAAATAAATCTTCGAGCTCATGAGTTTGCGAGATTTGCGGAGCACCTGGACATGATGCTAATTCTTGCCCACATACTTTTCTGGAAGAACAAACCGAACAAGTGAATTGGGCTATGGGACAAAGCACGGTAAGGCCCAAATAGGAGGGGAGGAGAAATAATTATGGCGGAAATGTAAGAAATGCACCTCTCCCGAAAATGTATCATCCTGGGCTAAGAAACCATCCATAGAGAAACAACAACCCGATGCCATACGACACAAGCGCCCAGGCTCAATACAACGGAGAAAACCGAGCCCAACAAACAACGCAAAGTGAACCACCTCCACAACAAAGGAACTCTCTTGAGGAGAGTATTGCCGCATTCATTAAAGAAAGCAATAAAAGGTTCAAATATTTAGAAGCTTCAATGAAGAAAATAGAGATTCAATTGGGCAACCTGCTACCGAGGCACCCAGACAAGAAAGGGGTAAACTACCAAGTCAGCCCGAGCAAGCTCAAGCTATTACCACCCTCCGAAATAGTAAAGTGATAAATAAATAACAATGATTTTCGAAGAGAGAGAGGGGCGGTGAGAAAGACAATGGGTCGGGAAAGCAAGAAAAGAGAGTAGACGAAGCAACTTTGACTTCCAAGCTTCATAAATCTTCTCAACCATATAAGCCAACGGTCCCTTTTCCGAGCCGACTTAGAAAAGTAAAGCAAGATGGGCAATTTTTCAAAATCTATGATATGATTTCGAAGGTTCATGTCAACTTACCTCTCTTGGATGTTGTGAAGAACATTCCCGCTTACACAAAATTTTTCAAAGAGTTTACCTCCAACAAAAGATGATATTTTGTAAACGAGAAAGTGGTGCTCTACGAGGTAGAAGCAAAGAGTCAAAAAAGGGTGATCCCGGAAGTTTTATGATCGACATCACTATGGGAGATAAGAAAGTGGCTCGTGGGATGCTCGATTTGGGAGAAAGTGTGAATCTCATGCCATACTCGACTTATTTGAGGCTTGGAATCAGGGGAATCAAACCAATAAGAATGACTCTTCAAATGGCGGATAGGTCGAGTCATTGAAGACCTGTTAGTGCAAGTGAACAAGTTGGTGATTCCGGCCGATTTTGTTATCTTAGAGATGAGCGATTTCGCAACAAGCAAAAATGAAGGGACAATACTTCTAGGATGGCCATTCATGCGTACAACGAAAACAATCGTCTATGTTGATGAAGGAAAGGTCACCATGACCGTCTTGGGCGAAACTGTGGAAATCGACGTGTTCGGTTCATCTCCTATCCCTTCTCATATTTATGCTGCCCATGATTATAATTTTATTGATTGCATTAATTCTTTGGTTGATGATACATATTTGCATGACGATGTAGGGGACACGTTGCATGATGCTCTAACCGTTGAGCATGATATGGGGCTGAATAATTTAGAAATTGAAGAATATGTTGCATTGTTAGATAATTCCGAACCCACCGATGAGGTCGATGATCTTAATATGCCTTTGGAATTAAATTTCGAGGAGCCCGTTGAAATTACCCAGCCCCAACTTGAATTGAAAGAACTTCCAGCACATCTTAAATATGTTTTCTTAGACAAAAGTGACACTTATCCTGTAATTGTCTCTTCCGAATTAACTCCTTTGCAAGAAAATAAATTAGTAGAAGTTTTGACTAAATTAAAGAAAGCGATTGGGTGGAGTATTTCTGATATCAAGGAGATAAGTCTTGTAAGGTGCATGAATAAAATAATTCTTGAGGATAATGTTAAACCTGTTAGGCAAGCCCAAAGGCGTTTGAATCCGAACATGCAGGATGTAGTTAAAAAGGAAGTTTTGAAGTTACTAGATGTCGGAGTTATCTACCCGATATCCGACAGTAAGTGGATTAGTCCTGTGCATGTAGTGCCTAAGAAATCTGGAATAACAGTGGTTCGTAATGATCAAAATGAATTAGTGCCCACCGGAATAGTAACTGGTTGGAGAATGTGCATTGATTATCGGAAATTAAATGCCGTAACGAAAAAAGATCATTTTCCCCTCCCTTTCATTGATCAAATGTTGGAACGTTTAGTTGGGCATGATTATTACTATTCTCTAGATGGTCTTTCAGGTTTCTATCAGATTCCCATTGCTCCGGAGGATCAAGAGAAGACCACTTTTACTTGCCCTTTTGGCACTTTTGCCTTTAGGAGGATGCCGTTTGGTCTTTGCATTGCTCCCGCTACTTTCCAAAGGTGCATTCTTTCCATATTCTCTAACTTGTTGGAAAAGTCCATTGAGTTATTCATGGACGATTTTTCTGTGTTTGGAACCACTTTCGATGATTCTTTACATAATTTGACTGTTGTGCTCGAACGATGTATTGAGTGTAATCTTACACTTAGTTGGGAAAAGAGTCATTTCATGGTTAAACAAGGGCTTGTTTTGGGTCATGTGGTTTCTAATAAGGTAATGGAGGTTGATAAGGCTAAAGTTGATTTAATTGTTAAATTACCTCCGCCTTCGTGTGTAAAATAAGTTCGAAGCTTCTTAGGGCATGCCGGGTTTTATAGGCGTTTCATTAAAGATTTTTCAAAAATTGCCCACCCTTTAAGTAATCTTTTGTGTAAGGATGCTAAATTCGATTTTACCGAGGAATGCTTGGTTGGTTTTAATGCTTTGAAAGAAAAGTTAACTTCCGCGCCTATTGTTGTTACTCCCGATTGGTCTTTACCATTTGAAATTATGTGCGACGTGTCCAATTTTTCTATTGGTTCCGTTTTGGGGCAGAGAGTGAATAAATTTTTCCATGTAATTTACTATGCTAGCAAGACACTCAATGAAGCCGAGACCAATTATACCACCACCAAAAAGAATATTTAGCTGTTGTGTTTTCTTTAGACAAGTTTCAATCCTATTTGGTTGGTTCGAAAGTAATTGTGCATACGGATCACGCCGCATAGAAATATTTGTTAAGAAATCCGATGCCAAGCCAAGATTGATTCAGTGGGTTCTTTTGTTGCAAGAATTTGATTTGGAGTTTAAGGATAAAAAGGGTTCGGAAAACGTAGTTGCTGACCATTTATCTAGATTAATCGAGGGAGATAATTTTAAGCTCGATAGCTCTTTGCCGATTGTTGAAACTTTCCCTGACAAACAATTGTTTGATGTGACTAAGACACCTTGGTATGCCAATATTGTTAATTATATTGTTAGTTGTGTTTTACAGCCTGACATGACCTTTCAGGGGAAGAAGAGATTTATTTCCATATGCAGGCATTACTACTAGGACAACCCCTACTTATTCAAGTTGGGGCCCGATCAAGTATTCCGACGTTGTATCCCGGAAGAAGAGTACGAGAGCATCTTGTCATTTTGTCATGACTTGCACTGTAGGGGACATTTTAGTGTGAAGAAAACAGCACACAAGGTTCTTCAATCTGGATTCTATTGGCCGACATTATTTAAGGACGCTTATTCCTATTGCAAGAGTTGCGCACGTTGTCAACGAACGAGGAACATAAGCAAAAGAAATGAGATGCCGTTGACGAACAATCTTCTAGTAGAACTTTTCCACGTTTGGGGAATTGATTTCATGGGTCCCTTTATACCTTCATTTGGCTTTGAATATATTTTAGTTGCTGTGGATTATGTTTCTAAGTGGGTGGAAGCAATTCCAACTCGGACTAACGATGCTAACGTGGTTTGTAATTTCTTTAAGGATCTGATTTTTTGCAGGTTTGGGATGCCTAGAGCTGTGATTAGCGATATAGGCACACACTTTTGCAACAGACAACTTGCATGGTTGCTCAAGAAGTATAGCGTGACGCATAAGGTTGAAGTGAGTAATCGAGAGATAAAGGCAATACTTGAGAAGACAGTGAAGCCGACAAGGAAAGATTGGGCATTGAAGTTGAACGACGCCTTATGGGCATATCGCACGGCTTACAAAACTCCGATTGGAATGAGCCTGTATCGCCTCGTTTTTGGGAAGGAATGCCACCTACCTGTTGAGTTAGAACATAAGGCATATTGGGCTATCAAAGCGCTAAATTTAGATCAAGAAAAGGCGGGGGAAGAACGACTTCTACATTTGAATGAGTTGGAAGAGATGCGATACGAGGCATACGAAAATGCTAAGCTCTACAAGGAACGGACAAAACGGTATCGTGACAAGCGTATCATTCGCAAATCTCTTGAGCCTTGGATGGATGTTCTACTACATAATTCTCGTCTTAGGCTCATGCCGGGAAAATTAGTGTCGCGATGGGGCGGATCTTTCAAATTCGTTCAAGTATGGCCACACGGAGCGGTAGAACTCCTTGATCCACGGAAGAATGAGCATTTTAAGGTGAACGGACATAGAGTGAAGCCATACTTTGGGCAAAGTGAAGAAATCAATGTGTTTGAATGCATAGAGGTGCATGATGTCGAAAATTGAGTAAGACAGGAAGAAGTCGAGCTAATGACTATAAAAAAGCGCTACTGGGGAGGCAACCCAACGGCTTAGTTAGATTTTCATCTTTTTGTTTTTCGAATTTATTTTCCTTATTCGTTTTTGCTTGGTTCGAGACTGACCGCTTCGACTTTAGGTGTTAAAAATGCAGAGAAATGAGAGCGTTATCAAAAATTCACATTCTGGGTAGGTTGGACACGAGCCGTGTCACATGACACGGCCAGGTTAGCAATACAGTGAGTTTTTGCAATTCTGGGCAGGTTGGACATGGGCCGTGTCACAAGACACGGTTGGGTTAGCAATATAGTGAGTTTTTGCAATTCTGGAGGAGTTGGACACGGGCCGTTTCACAGGACACGGCCGGGTTAGTAAGGCAGAATGTTCTTTTTAATTTTCGAGCAGGTACGACACGGGCCGTGTTCTATGGCACGGGCCATGTCTGTCGGGGGTATATAAGGGACACCAGGTTGTGTCCCTTCATTCTTCGTCTTCCCCCAAAAAAAATTTTCCCCTATCCCGTACCCTAGCGCCGATTTCTCCATTTTTCTTCATTTTCAAAGGGAATTTGTACAAAATCAAGGAAAGAAACAAGAACTATTTACAATATCATCATTATTCCACCGATTTCATTACTCCAAGCAGCGAATCGGACGAATCAGGCACCTGGTCTTCAATTTTTTTTCTCTTCAAAATCTCCGAATCCAAGGTATATTTTTCATGTTTGTGATGATTCTTCTTGTTTATGAACATGCTATGATATTTGAATTACACGTTTTTTATTATCTAGAGTTCATGAATTAAATTGAAGATGATAATTTGGGGATTTTTGATTGTTCTTGATTTTTGATGATTAAATTACTTGATTGGAAATTCTTGTAGTTAAGGGTTGTTTTGCATGATGAAAATGATGAATTCTAGAGGATTCGGATGATAAATTTTACTTGGGGAGTTGTTTTGATCGATAAATGGTTATATTGGGGCTATTTCGTAGTTTATTATAAGTTTGGGGGAGGAATGCGTTATTAATTCTTGAACAAATAATAAATTGAAACTTTCTGCAGAAAATGGCTAGAAAACGTGGACGTAGAAACTCTCAACGGGGAAGGGGTAGGGACACGATAGAACAACAGCAACCGGCAAGAGTACCGATCCAAGGGGCTGTCGAAACCCCCGAATCGTATGGAATTGATATCCCCGAAACACGAAGCTAGGTGGGAGATCGTAGGCCAGAAAAAAATGCTTCCTACTTGATTACCCGATGATGAATGCATGACCGCAATGGGTATAAAGGATGACGTGATGAAATTTCTAGAGAGAGTTAGTTGGGTCTGGATGATGACGCAAAAATGGGCCAAATACAGATGCCTTACAATGGAGTTCCTTAGAACTCTTACAGTCAGACGAGATCCTGTCACTAGAGAACCGGCCGCAATAATATTCCGGATTAACAATCACGACGAGAGGCTAACCATGAACCAGCTGGAAAACATTTATCATGCGACAAACGACGGATATTACCAAATAAACCGGTTCGAGTGTGAAACATATTGGCGGGCTATGGTGGAATATCCGGGGAGCCCGACACAGTATTACATTGCAAAGTCGGCCAAAGGATTGAGTCTTCGCAATCCTATACTCCGATACCTATAAAAACTGATTGCAAACACTGTTTATGGCCGAAAGGAGACCGGGCCAATTACACTGCGAGAATTATACATCCTGACCCACATGCTCGATAATACAACTCCAGCTACCAGGGCAACATACCCGAACATTTTGAGGATGTTGCGACGAAGCCGAAAGGGGAGATTTGTATGGGGGTTTGATTACCCCTATCGCACTTCATTATGGGATTTCCTTAGATCACAGGACTCCCCTACCAGGAAACAAGCTGCTCTCTCTCTCTCTCTCTCTCTCTCTCTCTCTCTCTCTCTCTCTCTCTCTCTGTGCTGAAAGTTATGAATATCCTGGATTACGAATCGCGCATAGTATTCCTCCAGAATGACAATGACCATTTCCTTCTCCCGAATACGCCTCTGAAGACCATAAATAGTATTCGGGACATAGAAAATTTGCAGATGGCCACGGAAGTGCACAGACGTGCACGAATGGAAGCTGGATTTGCCCCCCGGGTCACAGCCCTCTTGACCAAAATGTTCGACCTTGGTGCACGGTAGATGAAGACAGATCCAAGAGAATGGAAAAGGAAGAGGCGTATGAAAGAGGCCCGGATGAATAAGAAGAAGACGATGAAGAAGGGAGGCATTCGTAGCTTTCCGAGAGGAGACTAGACAGAAGCAGGATGAGATGTTACAGAAGTAGGACGAGATGTTGTCTCTTTTGAGACAAATGCACGAGTGGCATGTCCAGCAAGGCCACTTCCCCCCACCCGACCAGTAGAACCGGTTGTAAGTATTTCTTGACCCATGAAATTCTTTTATTTAAATACTATACCCCCTTTGTGCTATATTCTTCAATTCAAGTTTGGGGGAGATTGGGTCAAGAAATACTTTGTTACCTTTGTTTTGTTTGTTTTTGGATATTATTTTGCTTGTTTGGTTATTTTTGCTTGTTTTTGTCGGTAGACTTTAATTGATATAAATACATCATAACGGAATAGGAGTTCATCTGTTTGGACTCACGGGAGTCCGAAACGGACCGAACTTGTCCGGATCCTTCTAGATGGCCTCCACAATCACCTACTCCGTCCATGGTCTTGGTCTTCACTTGGTGGGGTACTAGCCTTTTGACCAATCAAGGGTACAAAAGATTACCTTTGGTGATATTGTCAAAGGTAGGAGATCATGAGGGGATTTGAAGGAGAATAAAATGTGATGACCAAATCTCTCTTGCTACACATTCAATCTCACAGTTTTGGCAAGGAGAAGAGAGAGGAAAAAGGTTTTCCAAGGCTTCACAATATTCTTCATCATCTTAAAATATTCATTTCAAGTTTTTCTTCGAGAAAAATAGAGTGATATAGAGAGATCAAAGATTATATACTTAGAGTGTTATAATCTTGATAAACAAGCTTCTACAACCTTGTTCTAGCCGTATCCTTGGAGGATAATGAGGTTTAGTCGTTTCGGTCATTTCTCCGGCGCATGGCAAGTAGAGACGTGGTACTTTCGGCGTTGGATCATCCAAGAGCTTGGAGCATTTGGATCGTAGAGAAATCAACTAAAGCTTGGGGAATATCTCAAGAGAAGGACACCATCTAAATCAACAGACTACAAGGGTATGTTTCTCGTATCTATTGCGTTTCGTTTAATATTCGTATATGCGTAGTTCGATCGATCCTCGTAGGGATGAGGATCGAATTAATTTTCGCTTTACCGCTTCCGTTGGGCCTTCGATTTAGGCACCGAATCCCAATAGTGGTATCGGAGCGTAGGTCTTGAGATCGTATATACGATATTGGCATTTAGAATGCTTGATTAGATGATAAATGATTTGAAATCATTTATAGTCATAATCATGGTGTATGTTTTTCGTTCGTTGTAGTTGTATTTTTCATAAGTTTATATCTAAATATAAATCTTTAATTTCTGGGAAATGTGATTTATATTGAAGATATGAAAGTCGGAAAATATTGATATTATGATATCCGGTCGAAAATCTAGCTCCGAATCGTCGTCGGACGACTTTTCGGACAAGGGGCAGGAAGCTGCCGGGCTGACCCGACCGTGTCAGGTGACACGGGCTGTGCCAGCCGGCCAGTCTCGGCAGACTGCCGGGATGACCCGAGCGTGCCATTCGGCACGGGCCGTGTCTGGCTGGCAGGCTCTCGTGACATCCCGACCGTGTTATTTGACATGGCCGTGTCTGGCAGGCCAGCTTTAGAAGCTATCGGGGTAACCCGACCATGCCATTCGGCACGGGCCATGTCTGGCCGACAGACTGCCGATGGTGACTTGGCCAAGGCAGGCCAGTTTCGCCCCGGCTCAATTATTCCGTGTATTCTAGAAAATAAATCTCCCACATGTTAAATTGGATTTAATATGATTAAAATGATTTATGGTATTTCATTTTATAAGGGAAATTTGATTAATTGGAATACTTGTAGATGGCTGAATTATTTTGAACATTTTCATATTACTGGTTGTGTGAATTGATTGGATCGATTCTATTTATCGTTTGTATGTTGATTGGATCAATGTATCTCTACGCAATATTTTTATATAGTATTTATTGGATGAATGCTTTTGAATGGGGATGTAGTTCATGGACTTAGTCTTGAATCGTTCGGTTTTATTCGATTGGGTTGTAAAGGCTGTTTTGAGCCTATTTATTTTACTATAATTATTTGTATCTAGGATGCAATTTTTCAATGTAAAAATTATATGTAATGACGAAGACCGTAGGAAGATCCGTTTCGAGAATACGAAGATTCAAGACGAAGACTTGTAATTAGATTACGGAGTTTCGTTTCTAGGAACGGTCCATGAACTACATGTTGGTAGCAATTAGGTTGTGAATGCTTGTTCATATTGTTTGAATGCTACAAACGCGCTTAAATGGATTAATGTGCAAAGTGTAACATTAATCGCGAAAATTCTCCAACAAATTATTAAGTTTATAAGGTTTCAAGGTTTTCCTTCCCTCCATCGAGCTTTCGGGAAATTGAAATCCAAACCGGATATGCTATGCTTCCGAGTTATCGGGGTAGTCGTTTGGGGAGGATGGATAAATTACCGGGAGCGCATTGGATGCCTTCGGTTGGAGCAAATTTTATCCCTAGAAACCTGATAGGTTGCCGGATAAGATTCAATTGTGAAACTGATTTGCGTCGATGGTGTAAACTTAACTTGTTCACAAACCATAGAAACCGTATAGGTTGAGGGGAGTGAACAAGGGAAAAAGAAGATCGAATCATCCATTAGATGGGTTGGTGTTGGACACCACTTTATGAAAATTAATAGACTATAAACCTATTCGGTTGCCCTCTATTAAGATTATATTGTATATTTTATACAAGAAGTTTGACCCCCTATAATTTTGGGAATCATTTCATTTTTGGATCTAGGACCAAGAGGTTCAAGAGATGAGAGAATTAAGGATACCGATCAGAAATACCCAATCCATAATGATGTATCGGAATATTTTATTATCGTGTCGTAAGAAAAAACGAATAGAAAATATTTTTTATTGAACATGTTTCACTACCAAAAAAAGTACTTTAGCCGACAACCCGAAAAAAAACGGCTGACGACTATAAAGTGTCGTCGGCTAAACTTCGCACTTTAGCCGACGACTCGTTTTACCGTCGGCTAAAGGGTTTTAGCCGAAGACTTGGTGCAGGTCGTCGGCTAAAGTTCGAAATAGTCGTCGGCTATATTAAAGAGGTTTAGACGACGACCGAGATAACGTTTAGCCGACCGAAGAAAAAAAGAAATTAGCCGACGACTTGCGGTCGTCGGCTAAATCCCTTTCGAAAAAAAAAATAATATTGCAACGGTTTAGCCGACGACATATATCTAGGTCGTCGGTTAAACACTTTTTTAAAAAAAAATGGTAATATACTTTAGCCGACGACCTCGATCTAGGTCGTCGGCTAAACTCCTTCCGAAAAAAAAATAATATTGTAATAGTTTAGCCGACGACCTAGCTCGAGGTCGGCGGCTAAACACTTTTTTGAAAGAAAAAAAATAATCTGCTTTAGCCGACGACCTCGATCTAGGTCGTCGGCTAAACTCCTTCCGAAAAAATAACATTGTAATAGTTTAGCCGACCTAGATCGAGGTCGGTCTAAACCCTTTTTCCAAAAAAAAAGAAAATAATATAATTTAGCCGACGACATCGATCTAGGTCGTCGGCTAAACTCCTTTCGAAAAAAAAATAATAGTTTAGCCGACGACCTAGA
Organism: Orobanche coerulescens; assembly: GCA_033398695.1. Lineage (NCBI taxonomy): Eukaryota > Viridiplantae > Streptophyta > Magnoliopsida > Lamiales > Orobanchaceae > Orobanche > Orobanche coerulescens. The sequence goes on along the minus strand of CM065810.1, from coordinate 90,806,622 downwards.
TCGAGGTCGTCGGCTAAACCCTTTTTCAAAAAAAAAAAATTAATATGCTTTAGTCGACGACCTCGATCTAGGTTGTCGGCTAAACCTCCAAGTGAAAATTATTTATAGTTCAGGGAACACCAACCCAATCTTTCCCCTCTCCCCGCTAAAGAGCACATTTCTATTCCCGATCCTGTCAGTTATTCCCGAAAAAAGATTGTGAGTTGCTACTTTGAGTTGTGCTAGCTGGAGTGACGAAGGTTTTACCGGTTGTTATAATCACCATTTCGATTAAGGTATGTATTTTATTGTATTTTTTATTGTGATTTCGAAACTTTGTATTATTCATGTTACATTCGATAGCTTTTATGTAAAACGATTAAGTTTTATGATGATAATCATTATGATTAATTGTTTGTTGTGATTTCATTTATAATTTGAACAATATTGAAAAATGTATACATTTTCAGGATGGACAAGAGTTAGATTGGGTTACGAAAATGGGATCCAAGTGTAATGGATGGGATGAAGCAGTTTATGATATTTGTAAAAGAGCACGACAGTGGTAATACGTTGCACTACTGTCCATGTAATAAATGTAGATGTCGCAGTGATATGTTTCGTTTTCCATTTGATGAGGTCTGGGAACACCTAAAGAAGAATGATTTTTGGAGTAAATATACATGTTGGATATACCACGGTGAAGCACCGAATTCTGTTATTCCGTATGATCACGGACAATTTAGTGGTAACGACGGGTTCACCGATCCGAAGAGGAGGTTGATTGATGATGTGTTTGGTTTTTCCGAGACGTTTGTACCAACTGAGCAAATCCCACGACCGCGTAGACCGTTGCCTTGCAATACTGCTGGGCTTGACAGGTACAACAAGTTAATTCAACTCCAACAGACCCCTCTATACCCAAGGTGTAACATGACTGTTCTTGATTGTGTCATGGAAACGATAAGATTAAAAGTGGAAAACAAATCATCCATCAAGTCTGTAGATGATTACTTGGAGCTTACGAGTAATATGCTTCCACAGGGTCATCATCTTCCTAATACATATTAAAAAATGAGACGAATTTTGAAAGATCTTGGTCTTTCCTACATTAAGATCCACGTCTGCATGTATGATTGTGTTCTATTCTGGGGGCATCCTAATGAAGACCTCACGAGATGTCCTGTATGTGATACATAGAGATATAGGATCACTTCTTCTGGAAAAGGGAAACCGGTGAAGGTACTTTGGTATTTTCCACTGAAGGACAGGTTGGAACGGCTTTTTATGTCTCCTCACACGGCAAAAGCAATGAGATGGCATGCCGAGCCGCGCACTAATGACAGGGATACTATGATACACCCTTCAGATGGAGAAGCGTGGAAGCATATAGATAGGGAGTATCCGAATTTTCCTTCAGATATCCGAAATGTGAGGCTCGGGATTGCATCTGATGGTTTCAACCCTTTTGGTAACATGAGTCTTTCATATACCATATGGCCTGTTGTAGTGATTCCTTACAATCTTCCTCCGTGGATGTGTATGCGGAAGGAGTATAATATGTTGACCTTGTTAGTCCCGGGGCCGGGATATCCGGGAAAGTGTATCGATGTGTATATGAGACCTTTGATAGAGGAGCTGAAATTGTTGTGGGAGCAAGGTCATCCCACGTACGACAGTTATTCGTCCGAGACGTTCTACTTGCACGCCATGTGTATCGGCACTATTAGTGATTTTCCTGCATATGGAATGCTGTCTGGATCTGTTATTAGCGGATATAGAGGTTGTCCAGTGTGTTTGAATGCAGATTGTGCTAGGTACCACTGTAGGAAAGTTATCCGAATGCGTCATCGGATATGGCTTGAGAGGGAACATGAGTGGCGTATGGATGCTGCAACATTTGATGGCACTGTAGAAATGGGCGAGCCACCACGACAGTGGACAGGTGATGAAATACTATCAATTCTTAATGAGTACGATTTTGGTCAGCTTAGCAACCATCCTGTTGTGATTGCAGCAACCCCTATACATATCTCAGAGCAGCATTCGTGCCCGCCAGATACTAGAAGCTACCGGCATGAACGCTGACGATTTTTATAGGGCGACAGATGAGCCCACTGCACTAGCACGGCGTTTATCGTTTCAGACACCACGGCCGACCCCCTCGCAGCCGGAGACTCGTATGCCTCCCATCCACCGACCCACGTCTAGCCCTCACACATCATGAGATGTACGGAGTTCCTCGTCCGCGGTGCCCCACGGTCCGCCGCCGACTCTATTCATGCCTCTGATGGTTCCCACTATTCCAGAGGTCGATGAGACGGGAACCCGAGTTCCCATTCGATTGATTAGCCCTGACGAGGCGTACGTCTACGAGTCTTGGCCAGACAACATGTTTTGGCGGAGCTATCGGGTTTTAAAGACGTAACTGTACGAGGAGATAGAGAGGGAGAAGGAGAAGGGGAAAAATGTAGTCGATGAGGAGAAGAAAAAGAAGAAGACTCGTGGCCCAGCAAAGGGCCTGGCGCTCGATTCGTACGTAAGTAAGCATGGCCATTATGAGATTCCTCTAGACAGACACGGCCGGCCGGTGATGTCTTCTGACGCTGCGGCGTCATATAGCCGTAACGTTGACTTTGTCATTCGGGACAGAGTCCCCGTTTTGTGGCCCGATTGGGGGGACGTGCCGCAGTGCGTGAAGGATGCTTTGAATAATACTATGTCGGTAAGTTAATAAATATTTAATAAGTGTTTTTCAATCAACACGTAGTTCTTGAAAATGCAATATGTGATGTTTTTAAATTATTGCGTATTTATGCTGTTCATAGGTGTGGTTTGTCATTCCCGACTCTCTACTACGTACTTGGTGTGACGAGGTGCAGTCTACCAAGTAAGTCATTTTAATTATTTTGTATCTACATTGTTTGCGTAATTTTTTTTCTTACGAATGATATATGTTGTGCAACGTGTGTTGTAGGTACAAATCTTGGAAAAATGAGATGCACATGTTCTGGACAGCCTGGGGTGATACCCGAGAGGCTACCCCGGAAGAATTCAAGTTTCGGGAGTACGAGTGGAAGTGGCTACGCGCCCATTTTCGCGACCCAGAGTTCATGGTATGACTAAAATACCCTCATTTCATTCTTCCTCCTTCAGTTTTTATTTTTTTGAATTCTAAATATAAACTCCATTTTTTTAAATTAATGTTTCAGAATATAAAATACTTGAAGTTCCGGTTTTTAAATTAGAAAAATCGGAACTTCATGTATTTTTTAAAATTCGAATATTATTAATATTAAAAATCGGAATTTTTTATTCAAAAGTGGAAATAAATTGTTTTAATAAAAATAAAAACTAGAATATTATTTTCCATAAAAAAATATAAATCTGAATATTGTATTTTATTTATTAAAAAAAATGCTAGTATTTAATAAAAAATAATAATATTTCAGTTTTTATTTTTTTTTGAATTCTAAATATAAACTCGATTCTAAATAATATTTTTTTTGAAGGCGACTAGCTTGACTAACACGACCAATCGTGCTGGTCTGACTGACCACCACAGTCTGGATTCCCAGTCGTTAGCCAGATTTGCGCACGAGGCCATTTCTTCTGATTCGTTGGACGCATTTGCCTACATGACTCAGAAAGCATTTCCGAACCGTCCCGAGGAGCATATAAGTCTTTTTTTATTTTATTTTAGTAATAAAATAAATGGCTTTGTATCATACTTTTATTGATATTCAAATATTTATTTTCATATTAACTTAGGAGCGTGTGCGGGAGGAGTCTCAAAGGATGCTTGCCGAGATTGCTCGGGAGCAGATCCGGACTTAGCGGAGACCGACCTCGATTCTGCCATCGACGGATCGATCGTGCCGATCCTTATGTTCGCTAGGGTGTGGGTACCGTCTACCCTCCTAGAGGTAGTCGGTACCGCACTAAGATGATGGGAGTCGAGGGTCACCATGTATTGAAAGATACCCCGGCCTAGCCGCCTTCATGACGGATGCACGGACTGCCTATCTTGAGGAGCAGTTGAGGGCGGAGAGGGAGCTCCGAGCTGAGAATGAAAGGAGGACTCAGACGCGGTTACATGAGAGCGAGCAGAGGACTGAGTCGCGGTTAGAGAGTTTCCATAGACAGCAGCAGGCCATGATGGACTATATGATGACGCTGACTCAGACCATTACTCAGCCGATCGCAGCACCGCCCACCGCCTTCTCTCTTCGGACAGACCCCATCTTCACAGCCTCGTGACGAGGATCTAGGGGATGATGGTAATCCTTCTACTACTACATTTCGACATTTAGATGATTTTGGCAGTGGATTGTAGTTGTGTTGTTGTAATACTCTTGTATATTTATATTTGTGTTACAATTGTGTAAGTGATTTTATTGACGCTACTAGTATATTGATGAAATTAATGTTCTTGAATGTGTTGTGTGTTGTGATGCATATAATGTTGGGCATATTATTAATGGTATTAGTTAAATGTGTTGCGCGTTGATTGTTGTTGATAATGAGAGCTGGTGTATAAAAATTGCAGGTGAAAAAAATACAGGTTTTGGGATCCCAAAATCTGAATTAAATTTTTTTTTAAAAAAGGGTTTTAGCCGACGACATATAAGACGGTCGTCGGCTAAAGTAATTTATTTTTTTTTAAAAAGGGTTTTAGCCGACGACATATAAGACGGTCGTCAGCTAAAGTAATTTATTTTTTCTTTTTTAAAAAAGGGTTTTAGCCGACGATCTATAAGACGGTCGTCGGCTAAAATAATTTAATTTTTTTTTTAAAAAATGGTTTTAGCCGACGACATATAAGACGGTCGTCGGCTAAACTCTATTTTTTTTTTTTTTAAAAAACTGGTTTTAGCCAGACCGGCTCGTTAAGATCGTCGGCTAAATTTTTTTTTTCCCAAAAGGTTTAGCCGACGACCGTGTAGTAGTGGTCGTCTAAACGTTGAACTTTAGCCGACGACTGCACAAAAGTCATCGGCTAAGCCTTGGCCGACGAATATCGGCCGACGGTTTTTTAGCCGACGGCTGGCATGATTAGCCGACGACTTTGGGGTTTAGCCGACCACTTTAAGTCGTCGGCTAAAGTCTGATTTTTGGTAGTGTCATTTGGATTCTCCATTTCTTAGTTCTGAACTCTTATTTCAAATTTTTCATACCTGAATAGCTTCTTTCAAAAGGGTTCCTGCTTCCCCGAACGGCCACTTTCTTTTTCTTCTTTTTTCAAGTCGAAAAAGGTTTGATCAATTACAACAAGTTTTCTAATAAAGAACTCGATCACTACTATGAAGTAGAGCGAATGATACTTCCGGATTTCACATGGGAGTGTGTTATTCCGATAAAAATAGTGGGAGCTGGGTAACAAGAATAGAAAAGACCTTAATTCTATACTAAGATCATAATTAAACGAGTCACTAATTAAATCTTTCATACTTAATGCAGACATAACTCTCTACATGACAATGAACCCACTCGCAATTATACTCGAAAATAACACCTTGATCGGACCTAACTTTGTGGATTGGCTCCGCAATCTGATGATTGTCCTCAGTATAGAGGCACTGGAATACGTCTTGGAGACGGACATTCCGGCACCTCCGGTGCGCACTAGAGCCAATCAAGAAGAGATTGAAAACCACGAAAAGTGGGTTAAGTATGACGTAAAAGTCCATGCATACATGATGGCTTCTATGTCTAATGAGCTTCAGAGAGCTCATGAGAAAATGACTTCTGCTACGCAGATTCTATCTCACTTAACCGAGCTTTATGGTGAGCACAGCAGAACTGCTAGATATGAGATATCCAAGCAACTGTTCAGTGCAAGGATGAAGGAAGGTGAGAAGGTTGGGGACCACGTCCTCAAAATGATATCTATGATCGAGAGATTGGAGGCTCTTGATTTTAAGATGGATACTTCTCTGCAGACCTACCTTATCCTACAGTCTATCCCTGATTCCTTCTCACAGTTTGTAATGAATTTCAAATGCAATGAGTTTGCGTGTAATTTAGCTGGGCTAATGAACAAACTCGTGACCGCTCAGTCTCATATGAAGACTCCGTGGATGAAAGAGTCTGCCCTTGTGACTTATTTTGGATCTCGGAGGTCCAAGAATAAGAAGAAAAAGAACAAGAAGTGGATGAGACCACAAGTCAAGGACCCCAAGGGTAAGGGCAAGGCCCCGATTGTTCCGAAGAGCAAGTAGAAGTACGCTTGTCTCAAATGCGGTGAGCTGGGCTACTGGGCTAGAGACTGTCCCATTCTTCATGGCACTTCAGGTACAAAACTTTTAGTTTGGAAACAAATTGTTCTGCTACTGTATTTTCTACTTCATTGATACCGGATTCTGGTGCTAGTTCTCATATTTGTACCGTGAATCAGGATTTGGAACAAAGTAGGAAGCTTGGAGCTGGGGAAGTGATGATCATTGTCAGAAGAGGGCATAGTGTCAAGGAAACCGACATAGGATCACTTATTTTGGGTTTAGAATCCGGTTTTGTTCTGAATTTAGAAGATGTTCTTGTTCTGCCCAAGTGGCATAAAAACATTGTATCCATTCCGGTCATGTATTGGAAAGGCTCTTCATTTTTCATTGGTGATGGTTCCTGCAAAATTTATTTTAGAAATAAACTAGTGGGCACTGCTATATTGTTGAATGGACTGTATCATTTAAACCTCAGTAACAAAGTCGTTGTGAATACTATGACTAGGAAGCGTGGTAGGGATGAAACCAATCAAGTTTTGAAATGGCATCTTAGACTTGGTCATGTTGGTCAGACCAAGGTTTACAAAATGGAAACTATGACTAACAAAGTCATGTTGGTCATCTTAGAGTAACAAAGTCATTGTGATTACTATGACTTGTGAATCTTGCCTTAAAGGCAAAATGACTAAGCCATCCTTCATAGGGACTTTTGAAAGAGCCGCTGATAAATTGGGATTAATCCATACCGATGTATGTGGTGCTTTGGAAGCAGCATGTGATGGATATCAGTATTTCATTACGTTTACAGATGATCATACGAGGTATGGTTATGTATACTTAATGAAACATAAATCCAAGGCCTTTGAGAAATTCCAGGAATTTAAGGCCCTAGTCGAGAAACAAACTGGAAATCATATCAAAGCACTTCGGTCCGACCGAGGTGTCGAGTATATGAGTATGGAGTTTGACGAGTTCCTTAAGGAACATGGAATAGTACCGCCGCTAACACCTCCAGGTACTTCTCAGTTAAATGGTGTGTCAGAAAGAAAGAACCGGACCTTGTTGAACATGGTCCGTTCCATGCTAGGCTATACTGACTTACCAATTTACCTGTGGGGGTATGTACCTCAGGAAGAATACAATGAAACACCTTAGGAGACACCTGTACAAGAAATTGGAACCGAATCTTCTGAAACACAAGTACAACCACCTCGTAGGTCTAGTAGTGTCGTATTTTACCTGATAGGTATGGCCTTGCACCTGGAGGAGCTGGGTCTCCATGAGTTTCCAAATGATAGCCAAGAGACCGACCCCACGACCTATGACCAAGCGATGGTGGATGTAGACTCCATGATATGGTCTGTAGCAGTCTTTACGTAGTTGAGACCATCGTTTTGGCGAGACAGTCATAGAGTTTGACTTTGTGCAAAATAAAGAGGAACCTTGTGTATACAAGAGGGTTAGTGGGAGCAAGATCGCACTCTTAGTACTATATGTAGATGTCATTCTACTAATAGGAAATGATGTGGGAATGCTCAGTTCTGTGAAATCTTGGCTTTCGAGTAATTTCTCCATGAAAGACTTGGGAGAAGAATCCTATATTCTTGGGATTCGACTCTACTAGGATAGAGCGAAGAGAATGATAGGTCTTTCCCAAGCCCTCTATATAGATAAAATCTTAAACGATTTAAGATGGATGATTCTAAAATAGGGTTCCCTCCGATGCGACATGGAATAAAACTCTCCTCGAAGATGTGTCCTCTAGGTGAGGAACAACGAAAGAAAATGAGTAATATACTATATGCTTCGGCTGTGGGTAGCCTTATGTATGCTTTGTTGTGTACAAGACCTGACATGACGCATGCTGGAACCGTGGTAAGTAGGTTTCAGGAAAACCCAGGCGGGGAACATTGGACCGCCATAAACAACGTTCTCAAGTACTTTGTAAGGACTAGAGATCTGGTTCTTAAATATGGAGATAGAGAATTGAATGTGATGGGCTTCATTTCCAAGGACATAAAGACGACTCAATGTATATTTCTGGCTAAGATTTTACTCTTAATGGAGGACCAGTAACTTGGCATAGTACCAAGCATAGCGCGACTGCTGATTCCACCAGTCAGGTTGAGTATCAAGTAGCCTCGGAGGCTTCTAAGGAAGGGTTTTGGATTTAGAAGTTACTGGGCGAACTTCAAGTGACACCATGTGTTGCGCTGCCTGTTTTCATTTTTGTGCGATAACGATGGAGCAATGGAGCAGTCCTATGTGTTGAGGTTTCATAATAGTTCAAAACATATTGATAGATAGTATCATCTCGTAAGAGAATTTGTTCGCAAGAGATACATTGAGCTGCGTAGAGTAGACTCAGCCGAATACGTCACTGATCCACTGACCAAGCCACTTCCTCAGATTAGCTTGGAGCGTTATCTGGAGAACATAGGTATTTGAGTGAGTTTGAGTGAGGGCATTGTACTTGTTATTATGTAAGTCATTATCATAAGGCAAATGGATGTTTCTTTATTTACTGGTAGTTACTGGCATTCCTAACACGTAAATATACATATGGAAACTAGTCCGTGTATTTGAGAGCAAAACGTTCCACCCTTATTGGATAAGGGGGTCGGCACTAGAAAGGTTTATAGCTCAAATACTTAATCGTTCGCAAGTCGATGAAACTTAATTGGGCGTTAAGTTTATGTGAAGACTTGTATCACGTGTTCTTTGACATGGATATTTCTGTCGAACACTAATGGTTAGTGGGAGCACACATTATAGGTATGCTAATTGGATTAGTATACTCGAACCGACTCACCCTCGATTTGTCACACGAATTTCACACCGGGACAGTCAATGACGGAATCGAAAGGTTGTGATAGGTATTCGTGAACCTTCGACTTGAGGATTTAGTAGGGATGTGCTTGTGACGTTAAGATTTTCATTAGAGTAGTTCGACTCTGTAAACTGGAAAGTGGGGGTCAACCTCGGCGTGCATCTTGACGGGAGAGTAGAAGGTCCTACTGAATACCAAGATAGAATTCTTTCTCCTATTAGTGAATGGGTTATATGTCCTAGATGAGATCATAAGTCTTTGGCCAAAGCATTGGAGCTAGTTGTATTGGATACACGAGAGCTCTATGATCTCAATTTGCAATAACTCATGCATAACGTCAAGTACAGATAGGTTTGACTGACCGTGACCCTATAACTTGATCGGGACATTTGAAAGAAGGGTTTATACATATACTGGTATTCACGACAGAATGGTTCTTGAATGATCCCAATCATTCGTTCTCAGTTGGGGTACAGTGTAGGCCGCCAGGCTGGCTAGGTGGTGCTACTACTCTTTGGTTCCTCCCATTGCTGACTGAGATGAACCTACCGAGTCGCACAATCAGATTGACGATGGAATGAATCGAGCTTATTCTCTCATTATAAATATTAGATATTGGATATCTAATTTATTGGGACATTGGATGTCTAAATTGATTTATTGGATAAATCAATTTATGGCCTAATGAATTAAATAAATTTCTGGGAGATTAATTTAATTGATGAATATAATTATTTCTTGGATAAATTAATTATGTTATTATTTATTTGATATGATTAATTAATTGGATTAATTAATTGATACAAATACATCGGAACAGAATAGGAGTTTATCTGTTTAGACTCACGGGAGTTCGAAATGTATCGAACTTGTTCGGCTCCTTCTAGATGTTCGCCCCAATCACCTACTCCCTCCATGGTCTTGGTCTTCAATTGGTGGGGTACTAGCCTTGTGACCAATCAAGGGGACAAAAGATCACCTTTGGTGATATTGTCAAAGGTAGGAGATCATGAGGGGATTTGAAGGAGAATAAAATGTGAAGACCAAATCTCCCTTGCTACATATTCAATCTCACGGCAAGGATGAGAGGAAAAAGGTTTTCCAAGGCTTCACAATATTCTTCATCATCTTCAAATATTCATTTCAAGTTTTTCTTGGAGAAAAATAGAGTGATATAGAGAGATCAAAGATTATATATTTAGAGTGTTATAATCTTGATAAACAAGCTTCTACAACATTGTTCTAGCCGTATCCTTGGAGGATAACGAGGTTTAGTCATTTCGGTCGTTTCCCCGGCGCACGGCAAGTAGAGACGCGGTGCTTTCGGTGTTGGATCATCTAAGAGTTAGAGCATTTGGATCGTAGGGAAATCAACTAAAGCTTGGGGAATAGCTCAAGAGAAGGACACCATCTAAATCAACGGACTACAAGGGTATGTTTCTCGTATCTATTGTGTTACGTTTAATATTCGTATATACGTAGCTCGATCGATCCTCATAGGGATTCAGATCGAATTAATTTTTGTTTTACCGCTTCCGTTGGGCCTTCGATTTAGGCACTGAATCCCAACATGCTAGCCCCCAAGTAGCCATATGGCATGATGCCGACATCGTATATTTGGGCCGCCAAATCGCTCGTGGCCATACTTGTAATACCCGGTTGTGAATTCATTATTATCATTCAGTAATTTTCATTCATAATTTTTTTTCACACTTTAATAATCATTCATCATTCATGTTCATTCAATTGTGTTCATCGTTCGGCGTATCTTTCAGCCGTGTATCAGTTATCATTCGTCATTTAACCCCGTTTGGGAATCGAGATGAGAATATTATCAGGATCGTTGTAATTGTTCAGTAAGTTGATGTTGATGTTGGAGTTCTTATCATTTCAAAATTTCTCTTTCTTGTTCGGTTCGTGCTATTTTGGACTAACTCTCGTAATCACTGCTCGGAACCGCCGTTTTGGGGTTCCCGCAATTCCATTTCGCGTTATTATTCCCAAGTTTTGAGTTCTATTACGTTTATTCTCTTTCCGAGTCATTTTTCTTCACTTTTTGGGCACGAGCAATGTGCGCCGCGAAGACAGGAGTGTGCGCGCGACACACTTCTTGCAGACCACTGCACGGCCAGTACAGCGCCCGCGCCACCATCGCTGAGCCGCGGTACCAACTGGGGGTTGCTCAAATTTTTTTCGGCCGCGTGCCGCGGCACACTCAGTCCGGGCCGCGGCACGCGAATCAGATTACCCTTTCTCAGCGGATTTTTGAGGAGAGAAGCTCATTTCATCCTCTTCTTCATTCCTCCTCTCCTTGGGCGACTTTTGAGCGAATTTTGGGCAATTTATCATCATCAATCTCAGAGATTTCATCCTCCTTGAGTTCTTGGTGTGGATTAACAACATCTTTTTGGATTCTTCATCCTAATACTAGGTAACTTCTTCAACCCTAGATTCGATTTTGAATTGGAGCATGATGTTTTGGATGATATAATCATGATATGTGAAGGGATATACGTATGATTATGAGTTTTTATGATTATCATTAGATTGTTGGAGGATTATTCAAGAACACTTTGGATGTTGGTTTTGGAATTGGGGGTTTCGATTAGATGTTGTTGGAATCCCGTATTGTGTCTTCCTTTTGAATTATTGAGTGTATTGAGGATGTTTTGCTGGTTTGAATCACTCATTTGGAGGTTGGTTTTCGATATAATTAAGATTAGTTGTAAACAATTGAAGATTGTTTCTGACATGTTTGTTAAATTGCCCCAATGAGTTGGGTAATGTTGTATCGACCTTTTGATTTGGTTATGACTATACGTGGATATGTATATTAAGCAAATCGTTGGTAATTGTGTTATTCAAGGTTGTTCAAGCGATCGATAATTCCATAAAGAACGTTGATCGTGGAAGGACTTTCTCGCCGTCGGTTTGAGGCAAGTTTTATACTTGTACTGGTCAATGAGATTAATGTTATTACATATATGTATGAATGTGTTGTATCATTCCGAGACGTAGTCTATTCATGAGTTCATTGATATTAAGGGATCGTTTGATACGTTACTCTTCGGCAATTATGCCAAATGATTATTGTTTTTCGTTAATGGCCAGTTAAAGGCATTGAGATAGTTGTCATTAATGTTATTGTCGATAGCCGGTTCACGGTATTGATGCATCGATTGTTGTTGTTGATATTGATGTCGATCTAAGACATTATTGTAATCGTTGTTATTGATGTTGTTGTTTTATCATTAATGTTGTATTGGCCGATTGAAGGCATTGCCATATTCATTTCTCATCTCCATCGTCGGTAACCGATTAAAGGTGTCGAGGCATTCGTTGTATCTTTGTTATCGGTTGGCCGTTCTAAGGCAATCGAGGTATTGAATCATCAGTTGTATAATTGTTATCGGTTGGCCGTTCTAAGGCAATCAAGGTATTGAATAATTCGTTGTATCATTGTTATCGATTGGCCGGTCTAAGGCAATGGAGGTATTGAATTGGGATTATCGCGGATAGTTCCCATCCATTTTGTCGATTGGCCATTCTAAGGTAATCGAGGTATTGAATTGGAACCGCCGAGGACGGTGCCCATCCGTGAGTCATTGTTGTCGTGTTGGCCTACTCAAGGCGGCATACTATCATTCTTGTGAAATTGATAATCTTAGAATCATTGACGTTTATGATTAATTGTGCTTTGGAGGCTAGTCTCGGCTAGTGCTCGATGGGTACGTTTGGGGCTTGAACCTTCGCGGTTGGTTTCCCAACACCTACATCTCAGTAGGTCAAGATCACTGGGTGATCTCATTATAGGTAAGTTTGGGGATTCAACCTTCGCGGCTGGTTTCCCAACACCTATTTCTCAGTAGGTCACGGTCACTGGGTGATCTCATTATGGGTAAGCTTGGGGCTTGAACCTTCGCGGTTGGTTTCCCACACCTGCAATTTAGCAGGTCACGATCATTGGATGATCTCATTGCGATACGGCTTCGTGCCGTGGCTTCGGCCCTCATTGTGATACGGCTTCGTGCCGTGGTTTCGGCCCTCATTGATACAGCTCGGGCTGTTTTGGCTTCTGGCCATTATGATGATTGACAGTTTCGGCTGATGTAACTTTCAGGTGATTGTGATATTTGGCAGCTTCGGCTGAGTGGCTTTCAGTCCTTTGTGATGTCTTGGTATTTTCGTTGGAGCCTTCGGGAATTGTGATTCATATTTAATTCAGTTCTGGTTTGGTTCATTTTCGTGAAATTCATTGTGGTGTTCTATATCGATGATTCTCCGTTAGGCGATTATGTTCTAACCTGTTGAGCAGGTATGGATTATATGACGTGAGCATAGTGTTTCACGAATGCTTGGTTCTTATGTTTTGTGAGCATCTCGTATTACCAATGTTGTACTGTTCATTCTGCCTTTGGATGCATATTATGTTGTACATATCTTTGATATTCTTTATCTGGATGACTGGCCCCATGGGGGCGGAATATGTTTTCATGTTTTAGGTGCTTGCGAGGAGAGAGTTGAGACACAGGGGCATGACGATGGCGACAAGGCATTCGAGCGATACTAGTCTGAGTTGTTCATGTCGGTCAGACAGTTTGGAGTACTCCAGTTTTGTCAGTTGTTGTATTTTCATTTTTGGCCATGTAGGCCCATCATTGTCGTTGAAATTCCTTATCGGAATATTGTGTTGGTTATCATAGTAAGGACTGTGGTTTCCCATGTTGGTTAATTTGATGTATTTTCAATCGTGTTCGCCTGGTGGAACTCCTAGTGTGGGGTCCACGGCACTATAATGACCCAATGGAATTTAGGGGTGTTAGAGAAGATGGTATCAGAGATTTGGGTTGTGAGATACCCTTATATGTAAGTATATGGCTCTACCGACGCGGTAGTAGTGGGACTGTCAGGTTATGACAATCTGAACAGTCGGGTTTGTGAGTCATGAAATTTGTACGACTGCACGAGTCATTCATTCATCGAGTCGTCGTCAGTGAAGACTAGTATCGCAAGACCTCGAAGCTTCGTATGACCTGTGTAAGGACTCAATTCTCTTTATGTTCATACATTCATTATGTCATTGATTCTACATGTTTTGTTGAAACCTATATGTGACATAAGTATTACGATTGATTCATGACTAATTGTTTTGGAGCACTTGTGACCTGTGCAAAGTTCCTCAGACTAAAAGAACGGTATAATTTCTGGCGATAAGGATCAACTAATTCATCAGTCAACAATCCTCAATCATCATTTTCGATCTCATCGATCATTTTAATTCATTAATCACTCAGTCAGCCTCATTACTCAGTTGTTGATCTTGTGGATCGAATTATCAATCTTGTTAACTTGTTCAATATAATCATTTCAGGAATTAATTTTAAGTGAGGGCATTGTACTTGTTATTATGTAATTTATAATCGTAAGTAAAATGGATGTTTCTTTATTTACTGGTAGTTACTGGCATTCCTAACTCGTAAATATACATATGGAAACTAGTCCGTGTATTTGAGAGCAAAACATTCCACCCTTATTGGATAAGGGGGTCAGAACTAGAAAGGTTTATAGCTCAAATACTTAATCGTTCGCAAGTCGATGAAACTTAACTGGGCGTTAAGTTTATGTGAAGACTTGTATGACATGTTCTTTGACATGGAGAGTGTCTTTCGAACACTAATGGTTAGTGGGAGCATACGTTATAGGTATGCTAATTGGATTAGTATACTCGAACCGACTCACCCTCGATTCGTCACACGAATTTCACGCCGGGACAGTCAATGACAGAATCGAAAGGTTGTGATAGGTATTCGTGAACCTTAGATTTGAGGATTTAGTAGGGATGTGCTTGTGAGGTTAAGATGTTCATTAGAGTAGTTCGACTCTGTAAACTGGAAGGTGGGGGTCAACCTCGACGTGCATCTTGACGGGAAAGTAGCAGGTCCTACTGAATACCAAGATAGAATTCTTTTTCCTGTTAGTGAACGGGTTATATGTCCTAGATGAGATCATAAGTCTTTGGCCAAAGCATTGGAGCTAGTTGTATTGGATACACGAGAGCTCTATGATCTCGATTTACAATAACTCATGCATAACGTCAAGTACAGATAGGGTTTGACTGACCGTGACCCTATAACTTGATTGGGACATTTGAAAGAAGGGTTTATACGTATACTGGTATTCACGACAGAATGGTTCTTGAATGATCCCAATCATTCGTTCTCAGTTGGGGTACAGTGTAGGCCGCCAGGCTGGCTAGGTGGTGCTACTACTTTTGGTTCCTCCCATTGCTGACTGAGACGAACCTACCGAGTCGCGCAATAAGATTGACGACGGAATGAATTGAGCTTATTCTCTCATTATAAATATTAGATATTGGATATCTAATTTATTGGGACATTGGATGTCTAAATTGATTTATTGGATAAATCAATTTACGGCCTAATGAATTAAATAAATTACTGGGAGATTAATTTAATTCATAAATATAATTATTTCTTGGAGAAATTAATTATGTTATTATGTATTTGATATTATTAATTAATTGATACAAATACATCGAAACGGAATAGGAGTTTATCTGTTTGGACTCACGGGAGTTCGAAATGTATCGAACTTGTCCGGCTCCTTCTAGATGGTCGCCCCAATCACCTACTCCCTCCATGGTCTTGGTCTTTAATTGGTGGGGTACTAGCCTTGTGACCAATCAAGGGCACAATATTGTCAAAGGTAGGAGATCATGAGGGAATTTGAAGGAGAATAAAATGTGAAGACCAAATCTCCCTTGCTACACATTCAATCTCACGGCAAGGATAAGAGAGAGGAAAAAGGTTTTCCAAGGCTTCACAATATTCTTCATCATCTTCAAATATTCGTTTCAAGTTTTTCTTGGAGAAAAATAGAGTGATATAGAGAGATCAAAGATTATATACTTAGAGTGTTATAATCTTGATAAACAAGCTTCTACAACCTTGTTCTAGCCGTGTCCTTAGAGGATAATGAGGTTTAGTCGTTTCGGTCGTTTCTCCGGCGCATGGCAAGTTGAGACGTGGTACTTTCGGCGTTGGATCATCCAAGAGCTTGGAGCATTTGGATCGTAGAGAAATAAACTAAAGCTTGGGGAATATCTCAAGAGAAGGACACCATCTAAATCAACGGACTACAAGGGTATGTTTCTCGTATCTATTGTGTTTCATTTAATATTCGTATATGCGTAGTTCGATCGATCCTCGTAGGGATGATGATCGAATTAATTTTCGCTTTACCGCTTCCATTGGGCCTTCGATTTAGGCACCGAATCCCAACACGCCAGCCCATAAGTAGCCACATGGCATGATGCCGACGTCGTAGATTTGGGCCGCCAAATCGCTCGTGGCCGTACTTGTAATACCCAGTTGTGAATTCATTATTATCATTCAGTAATTGTCACTCAGAAATTTTTTTCACACTTTAATAATCATTCATCATTCATGTTCATTCAATTGTGTTCATCGTTCGGCGTATCTTTGAGCCATATATCAGTTATCATTCGTCATTTAACCCCGTTTAAGAATCGAGATGAGAATATTATCAGGATTGTCGTAATTGTTCAGTAAGTTGATGTTGATGTTGGAGTTCATATCATTTCAAAATTTCTCTTTCTTGTTCGGTTCATGCTATTTTGGACTAACTCTCGTAATCACTGCTCAGAACCGCCGTTTTGGGCTTCCCGCAATTCCATTTTGTGTTATTATTTCCATGTTTTGAGTTCTATTACGTTTATTCTCTTCCCGAGTCATTTTTCTTCACTTTTTGGGCACGAGCAATGTGCGCCGCAGCACAGGGGAGTGTGCGCCGCGGCACACACTTCTTGCAGACTACTGCACCAGACTGTACGCGCACCGCAGCCCCATCGCTCGGGCCGCACCAACCGGGGTTGCTCGAATTTTTTCGGCCACGTGCCGCGGCACACTCAGTCCGGGCCGCGGCACGCGAATCAGATTACCCTTTTTCAGTGGATTTCTGAGGAGAGAACCTCATTTCATCCTCTTCCTCATTCCTCCTCTCCTTGGGCGACTTTTGGGCGAATTTTGGGCAATTTATCATCATCAATCTCAGAGATTTCATCCTCCTTGAGTTCTTGGTGTGGATTAACAACATCTTTTTGGATTCTTCATCCTAATCCTAGGTAACTTCTTCAACCCTAGATTCGATTTTGAATTGGAGCATGATGTTTTGGATGATATAATCATGATATGTGAAGGGATATATGTATTATTATGAGTTTCTATGATTATCATTGGATTGTTGGAGGATTATTCAACACTTTAGATGTTGGTTTTGGAATTGGGGGTTTCGATTAGATGTTGTTGGACTCTCGTATTGTGTCTTCCTTTTAGATTATTGAGTGTATTGAGGATGTTTTGATGGTTTGAATCACTCAGTTGGAGGTTGGTTTTCGATATAATTAAGATTAGTTGTAAACAATTGAAGATTGTTTATGACATGTTTGTTAAATTGCCCCAATGAGTTGGGTAATATTGTATCGACCTTTTGATTTGGTTATGACTATGCGTGGATATGTATATTAAGCGAATCGTTGGTAATTGTGTTATTCAAGGTTGTTCGAGTGATCGATAATTCCATAAAGGACGTTGATCGTGGAAGGATTTCTCGCCGTCGGTTTGAGGCAAGATTTATACTTGTACTAGTCAATGAGATTAATGTTATTACATATGTGTATGAATGTGTTGTATCATTCCGAGACGTAGTCTCTTCATGAGTTCATTGATATTAAGGGATCGTTTGATACGATACTCTTCGGCAATTATGCCAAATGATTATTGTTGTTCGTTAATGTCCAGTTCAAGGCATTCAGATAGTTGTCATTAATGTTATTGTCGATAGCCGGTTCGCGGTATTGATGCATCGATTGTTGTTGTTGATATTGATGTCGATCTAAGACATTATTATAATCGATGTTATTGATGTTGTTGTTTTATCATTAATGTTGTATTGTCCGATTGAAGGCATTGCCATATTGGTTTCTCATCTCCATCGTCGGTAACCGATTAAAGGTGTTGAGGCATTCGTTGTATCATGGTTATCGGTTGGCCGTTCTAAGGCAATCGAGGTATTGAATCATCAGTTGTATAATTGTTATCGGTTGGCCGTTCTAAGGCAATCGAGGTATTGAATCATTCGTTGTATCATTGTTATAGATTAGCCGGTCTAAGGCAATCGAGGTATTGAATTGGGATTATCGCGGATAGTTCCCATCCATTTTATCGATTGGCCATTCTAAGGTAGTCTAGGTATTGAATTGGGACCGCCGAGAACGGTTCCCATTCGTGAGTCATTGTTGTCGTGTTGGCCGACTCAAGGCAGCACACTATCATTCTTGTGAAATTGATAATCTTAGAATCGTTGCCGTTTATGATTAATTGTGCTTTGGAGGCTAGTCTCGGCTAGTGCTCGATGGGTAAGTTTGGGGCTTGAACCTTCGCGGTTGGTTTCCCAACACCTATATCTCAGTAGGTCACGGTCACTGGGTGATCTCATTATAGGTAAGTTTGGGTCTTGAACCTTCGCGGTTGGTTTCCCAACACCTACATCTCAGTAGGTCACGGTCACTGGGCGATCTCATTATGGGTAAGCTTGGGGCTTGAACCTTCGCGGTTGGTTTCCCACACCTGCAATTCAGCAGGTCACGGTCATTGGATGATCTCATTATGATACGCCTTCATGCCGTGGCTTCGGCCCTCATTATGATACGGCTTCGTGCCGTGGCTTCGGCCCTCATTGATACAGCTCGGGCTGTTTTGGCTTCGGGCCATTATGATAATTGACCGTTTCAGCTGATGTAACTTTCAGGTGATTGTGATATTTGGCAGCTTCGGCTGAGTGGCTTTCAGTCCTTTGTGATGTCTTGGTATTTTCGTTGGAGCCTTCAGGAATTGTGATTCATATTTAATTCAGTTCTGGTTTGGTTCATTTTCGTGAAATTCATTGTGGTGTTCTATATCGATGATTCTCCGTTGGGCGATTATGTTCTAACCTGTTGAGCAGGTATGGATTATATGACGTGAGCATAGTGTTTCACGAATACTTGGTTCTTACGTTGGTTTGTGAGCATCTCGTATTACCAATGTTGTACTGTTCATTCTGCCTTTGGATGCATATCATGTTGTACATATCTTTGATATTCTTTATCTGGATGACTGACCCCGTGGGGGCGGAATATGTTTTCATATTTTAGGTGCTTGCGACGAGAGAGTTGAGACACAGGGTCATGACGATGGCGACAACGCATTCGAGCGATACTAGTCTGAGTTGTTCATGTTGGTCAGACAGTTTGGAGTACTCCAGTTTTGTCAGTTGTTGTATTTTCATTTTTGGCCATGTAGGCCCATCATTGTCGTTGAAATTCCTTATCGGAATATTGTGTTGGTTATCATAGTAAGGACCGTGGTTTCCCTTGTTAGTTAATTTGATGTATTTTCAGTCGTGTTACTTTGGTGGATCTCCTAGTGTGGGGTCCACGGCACTGTAATGACCCAATGGGATTTGGGGGTGTTAGAGAAGATGGTATCAGAGATTTGAGTTGTGAGATACCCTTATATGTGAGTATGTGGCTCTACCGATGCGGTAGTAGTGGGACTGTCACGTTATGACAATCTGGAAAGTCGGGTTTGTGAGTCGTGAAATTTGTACAACTGCACGAGTCATTCATTCATCGAGTCGTCGTCAGTGAAGACTAGTATCGCAAGACCTCGAAGCTTCTTATGACCTGTGTAAGGACTCAATTCTCTTTATGTCCATACATTCATTATGTCATTGATGCTACATGTTTTGTTGAAACCTATATGTGACATAAGTATTACGACTGATTCGTGACTAATTGTTTTGGAGCACTTGTGACCTGTGCAAAGTTCCTCAGACTAAAAGAACGGTATAATTTCTGGCGATAAGGATCAACTCATTCATTAGTCAACAATCCTCAATCATCATTTTCGATCTCATCGATCATGTTAATTCATTAATCACTCAGTCAGTCTCATTACTCCGTTGTTGATCTTGTGGATCGAATTATCAATCTTGTTAACTTATTCAAGATAATCATTTCAGGAATTAAGTTTGAGTGAGGGCATTGTAATTGTTATTATGTAATTCATTATCATAAGGCAAATGGATGTTTCTTTATTTACTGGTAGTTACTGGCATTCCTAACTCATAAATATACATATGGAAACTAGTTCGTGTATTTGAGAGCAAAACGTTCCACCCTTATTGGATAAGGGGGTCGGCACTAGAAAGGTTTATAGCTCAAATACTTAATCGTTCGCAAGTCGATGAAACTTAACTGGGCGTTAAGTTTATTTGAAGACTTGTATGACGTGTTCTTTGACATGGAGAGTTCTGTCGAACACTAATGGTTAGTGGGAGCACACGTTATAGGTATGCTAATTGGATTAGTATACTCGAACCGACTCACCCTCGATTCGTCACACGAATTTCACTCCAGGACAGTCAATGATGGAATGGAAAGGTTGTGATAGGTATTCGTGAACCTTCAAATTGAGTATTTAATAGGGATGTGCTTGTGATGTTAAGATTTTCATTGGAGTAGTTCAACTTTGTAAACTGGAAAGTGGGGGTCAACCTCGACGTGCATCTTGACGGGAAAGTAGCAGGTCCTACTGAATACCAAGATAGAATTCTTTCTCCTATTAGTGAACGGGTTATATGTCCTAGATGAGATCATAAGTCTTTGGCCAAAGTATTGGAGCTAGTTGTATTGGATACACGAGATCTCTACGATCTCGATTTGCAATAACTCATGCATAACGTCAAGTACAGATAGGGTTTGACTGACCGTGACTCTATAACTTGATCGGGGCATTTGAAAGAAGGGTTTATACGTATACTGGTATTCACGACAGAATGGTTCTTGAATGATCCCAATCATTCGTTCTAAGTTGGGGTACAGTGTAGGCCGCCAGGCTAGCTAGGTGGTGCTACTACTCTTTGGTTCCTCCCATTGCTGACTGAGACGAACCTACCGAGTCGCGCAATAAGATTGACGACAGAATGAATCGAGCTTATTGATATTGGATATCTAATTTATTGGGACATTGGATGTCTAAATTGATTTATTGGATAAATCAATTTACGGCCTAATGAATTAAATAAATTACTGGGAGATTAATTTAATTCATAAATATAATTATTTCATGGAGAAATTAATTATGTTATTATGTATTTGATATTATTAATTAATTGATACAAATACATCGAAACGGAATAGGAGTTTATCTGTTTGGACTCACGGGAGTTCGAAATGTATCGAACTTGTCCGGCTCCTTCTAGATGGTCGCCCCAATCACCTACTCCCTCCATGGTCTTGGTCTTTAATTGGTGGGGTACTAGCCTTGTGACCAATCAAGGGCACAATATTGTCAAAGGTAGGAGATCATGAGGGAATTTGAAGGAGAATAAAATGTGAAGACCAAATCTCCCTTGCTACACATTCAATCTCACGGCAAGGATAAGAGAGAGGAAAAAGGTTTTCCAAGGCTTCACAATATTCTTCATCATCTTCAAATATTCGTTTCAAGTTTTTCTTGGAGAAAAATAGAGTGATATAGAGAGATCAAAGATTATATACTTAGAGTGTTATAATCTTGATAAACAAGCTTCTACAACCTTGTTCTAGCCGTGTCCTTAGAGGATAATGAGGTTTAGTCGTTTCGGTCGTTTCTCCGGCGCATGGCAAGTTGAGACGTGGTACTTTCGGCGTTGGATCATCCAAGAGCTTGGAGCATTTGGATCGTAGAGAAATAAACTAAAGCTTGGGGAATATCTCAAGAGAAGGACACCATCTAAATCAACGGACTACAAGGGTATGTTTCTCGTATCTATTGTGTTTCATTTAATATTCGTATATGCGTAGTTCGATCGATCCTCGTAGGGATGAGGATCGAATTAATTTTCGCTTTACCGCTTCCATTGGGCTTTCGATTTAGGCACCGAATCCCAACACGACATCCCATAAGTAGCCACATGGCATGATGCCGACGTCGTAGATTTGGGCCGCCAAATCGCTCGTGGCCGTACTTGTAATACCCAGTTGTGAATTCATTATTATCATTCAGTAATTGTCACTCAGAAATTTTTTTCACACTTTAATAATCATTCATCATTCATGTTCATTCAATTGTGTTCATCGTTCGGCGTATCTTTGAGTCATATATCAGTTATCATTCGTCATTTAACCCCGTTTAAGAATCGAGATGAGAATATTATCAGGATTGTTGTAATTGTTCAGTAAGTTGATGTTGATGTTGGAGTTCATATCATTTCAAAATTTCTCTTTCTTGTTCGGTTCATGCTATTTTGGACTAACTCTCGTAATCACTGCTCGGAACCGCCGTTTTGGGCTTCCCGCAATTCCATTTCGTGTTATTATTTCCAAGTTTTGAGTTCTATTACGTTTATTCTCTTTCCGAGTCATTTTTCTTCACTTTTTGGGCACGAGCAATGTGCGCCGCAGCACAGGGGAGTGTGCGCCGCGGCACACACTTCTTGCAGGACCCGGCACTGCACGGCCAGATTGCACCGCAGCCCCATCGCTTTACGGGCCGGCACCAACTGGGGGTTGCTCGAATTTTTTCGGCCACGTGCCGCGGCACACTCAGTCCGGGCCGCGGCACGCGAATCAGATTACCCTTTTTCAGTGGATTTCTGAGGAGAGAACCTCATTTCATCCTCTTCCTCATTCCTCCTCTCCTTGGGCGACTTTTGGGCGAATTTTGGGCAATTTATCATCATCAATCTCAGAGATTTCATCCTCCTTGAGTTCTTGGTGTGGATTAACAACATCTTTTTGGATTCTTCATCCTAATCCTAGGTAACTTCTTCAACCCTAGATTCGATTTTGAATTGGAGCATGATGTTTTGGATGATATAATCATGATATGTGAAGGGATATATGTATTATTATGAGTTTCTATGATTATCATTGGATTGTTGGAGGATTATTCAACACTTTAGATGTTGGTTTTGGAACTGGGGGTTTCGATTAGATGTTGTTGGACTCTCGTATTGTGTCTTCCTTTTAGATTATTGAGTGTATTGAGGATGTTTTGATGGTTTGAATCACTCATTTGGAGGTTGGTTTTCGATATAATTAAGATTAGTTCTAAACAATTGAAGATTGTTTATGACATGTTTGTTAAATTGCCCCAATGAGTTGGGTAATATTGTATCGACCTTTTGATTTGGTTATGACTATGCGTGGATATGTATATTAAGCGAATCGTTGGTAATTGTGTTATTCAAGGTTGTTCGAGTGATCGATAATTCCATAAAGGACGTTGATCGTGGAAGGATTTCTCGCCGTCGGTTTGAGGCAAGTTTTATACTTGTACTAGTCAATGAGATTAATGTTATTACATATGTGTATGAATGTGTTGTATCATTCCGAGACGTAGTCTCTTCATGAGTTCATTGATATTAAGGGATCGTTTGATACGATACTCTCCGGCAATTATGCCAAATGATTATTGTTGTTCGTTAATGTCCAGTTGAAGGCATTCAGATAGTTGTCATTAATGTTATTGTCGATAGCCGGTTCGCGGTATTGATGCATCGATTGTTGTTGTTGATATTGATGTCGATCTAAGACATTATTATAATCGATGTTATTGATGTTGTTGTTTTATCATTAATGTTGTATTATCCGATTGAAGGCATTGACATATTGGTTTCGCATCTCCATCGTCGGTAATCGATTAAAGGTGTTGAGGCATTCGTTGTATCATTGTTATCGGTTGGCCGTTCTAAGGCAATCGAGGTATTGAATCATCAGTTGTATAATTGTTATCGGTTGGCCGTTCTAAGGCAATCGAGGTATTGAATCATTCGTTGTATCATTGTTATAGATTAGCCGGTCTAAGGCAATCGAGGTATTGAATTGGGATTATCGCGGATAGTTCCCATCCATTTTATCGATTGGCCATTCTAAGGTAGTCTAGGTATTGAATTGGGACCGCCGAGAACGGTTCCCATTCGTGAGTCATTGTTGTCGTGTTGGCCGACTCAAGGCGGCACACTATCATTCTTGTGAAATTGATAATCTTAGAATCGTTGCCGTTTATGATTAATTGTGCTTTGGAGGCTAGTCTCGGCTAGTGCTCGATGGGTAAGTTTGGGGCTTGAACCTTCGCGGTTGGTTTCCCAACACCTATATCTCAGTAGGTCACGGTCACTGGGTGATCTCATTATAGGTAAGTTTGGGGCTTGAACCTTCGCGGTTGGTTTCCCAACACCTACATCTCAGTAGGTCACGGTCACTGGGTGATCTGATTATGGGTAAGCTTGGGGCTTGAACCTTCGCGGTTGGTTTCCCACACCTGCAATTCAGCAGGTCACGGTCATTGGATGATCTCATTATGATACGCCTTCATGCCGTGGCTTCGGCCCTCATTATGATACGGCTTCGTGCCGTGGCTTCGGCCCTCATTGATACAGCTCGGGCTGTTTTGGCTTCGGGCCATTATGATAATTGACCGTTTCAGCTGATGTAACTTTCAGGTGATTGTGATATTTGGCAGCTTCGGCTGAGTGGCTTTCAGTCCTTTGTGATGTCTTGGTATTTTCGTTGGAGCCTTCGGGAATTGTGATACATATTTAATTCAGTTCTGGTTTGGTTCATTTTCGTGAAATTCATTGTGGTGTTCTATATCGATGATTCTCCGTTGGGCGATTATGTTCTAACCTGTTGAGCAGGTATGGATTATATGACGTGAGCATAGTGTTTCACGAATACTTGGTTCTTACGTTGGTTTGTGAGCATCTCGTATTACCAATGTTGTACTGTTCATTCTGCCTTTGGATGCATATCATGTTGTACATATCTTTGATATTCTTTATCTGGATGACTGACCCCGTGGGGGCGGAATATGTTTTCATATTTTAGGTGCTTGCGACGAGAGAGTTGAGACACAGGGTCATGATGATGGCGACAAGGCATTCGAGCGATACTAGTCTGAGTTGTTCATGTTGGTCAGACAGTTTGGAGTACTCCAGTTTTGTCAGTTGTTGTATTTTCATTTTTGGCCATGTAGGCCCATCATTGTCGTTGAAATTCCTTATCGGAATATTGTGTTGGTTATCATAGTAAGGACCGTGGTTTCCCTTGTTAGTTAATTTGATGTATTTTCAGTCGTGTTCGCCTGGTGGATCTCCTAGTGTGGGGTCCACGGCACTGTAATGACCCAATGGGATTTGGGGGTGTTAGAGAAGATGGTATCAGAGATTTGAGTTGTGAGATACCCTTATATGTGAGTATGTGGCTCTACCGATGCGGTAGTAGTGGGACTGTCACGTTATGACAATCTGGAAAGTCGGGTTTGTGAGTCGTGAAATTTGTACAACTGCACGAGTCATTCATTCATCGAGTCGTCGTCAGTGAAGACTAGTATCGCAAGACCTCGAAGCTTCTTATGACCTGTGTAAGGACTCAATTCTCTTTATGTTCATACATTCATTATGTCATTGATGCTACATGTTTTGTTGAAACCTATATGTGACATAAGTATTACGACTGATTCATGACTAATTGTTTTGGAGCACTTGTGACCTGTGCAAAGTTCCTCAGACTAAAAGAACGGTATAATTTCTGGCGATAAGGATCAACTCATTCATTAGTCAACAATCCTCAATCATCATTTGCGATCTCATCGATCATGTTAATTCATTAATCACTCAGTCAGTCTCATTACTCCGTTGTTGATCTTGTGGATCGAATTATCAATCTTGTTAACTTATTCAAGATAATCATTTCAGGAATTAAGTTTGAGTGAGGGCATTGTAATTGTTATTATGTAATTCATTATCATAAGGCAAATGGATGTTTCTTTATTTACTGGTAGTTACTGGCATTCCTAACTCATAAATATACATATGGAAACTAGTCCGTGTATTTGAGAGCAAAACGTTCCACCCTTATTGGATAAGGGGGTCGGCACTAGAAAGGTTTATAGCTCAAATACTTAATCGTTCGCAAGTCGATGAAACTTAACTGGGCGTTAAGTTTATTTGAAGACTTGTATGACGTGTTCTTTGACATGGAGAGTTCTGTCGAACACTAATGGTTAGTGGGAGCACACGTTATAGGTATGCTAATTGGATTAGTATACTCGAACCGACTCACCCTCGATTCGTCACACGAATTTCACTCCAGGACAGTCAATGATGGAATTGAAAGGTTGTGATAGGTATTCGTGAACCTTCAACTTGAGTATTTAATAGGGATGTGATTGTGACGTTATGATTTTCATTAGAGTAGTTCAACTTTGTAAACTGGAAGGTGGGGGTCAACCTCGACGTGCATCTTGACGGGAAAGTAGCAGGTCCTACTGAATACCAAGATAGAATTCTTTGTCCTATTAGTGAACGGGTTATATGTCCTAGATGAGATCATAAGTCTTTGGCCAAAGTATTGGAGCTAGTTGTATTGGATACACGAGAGCTCTACGATCTCGATTTGCAATAACTCATGCATAACGTCAAGTACAGATAGGGTTTGACTGACCGTGACTCTATAACTTGATCGGGGCATTTGAAAGAAGGGTTTATACGTATACTGGTATTCACGACAGAATGTTTCTTGAATGATCCCAATCATTCGTTCTAAGTTGGGGTACAGTGTATGCCGCCAGACTAGCTAGGTGGTGCTACTACTCTTTGGTTCCTCCCATTGCTGACTGAGACGAACCTACCGAGTCGCGCAATAAGATTGACGACAGAATGAATCGAGCTTATTCTCTCATTATAAATATTAGATATTGGATATCTAATTTATTAGGACATTGGATGTCTAAATTGATTTATTGGATAAATCAATTTACGGCCTAATGAATTAAATAAATTACTGGAAGATTAATTTAATTCATGAATATAATTATTTCTTGGAGAAATTAATTATGTTATTATGTATTTGATATGATTAATTAATTGATACAAATACATCGGAACGGAATAGGAGTTTATCTGTTTGGACTCACGGGAGTTCGAAATGTATCGAACTTGTCCGGCTCCTTCTAGATGGCCGCCCCAATCACCTACTCCCTCCGTGGTCTTGGTCTTCAATTGGTGGGTACTAGCCTTGTGACCAATCAAGGGGACAAAATATCACCTTTGGTGATATTGTCAAAGGTAGGAGATCATGAGGGGATTTGAAGGAGAATAAAACGTGAAGACCAAATCTCTCTTGCTACACATTCAATCTCACGGCAAGGATAAGAGAGAGGAAAAAGGTTTTCCAAGACTTCACAATATTCTTCATCATCTTCAAATATTCATTTCAAGTTTTTCTTGGAGAAAAATAGAGTGGTATAGAGAGATCAAAGATTATATACTTACAGTGTTATAATATTGATAAACAAGCTTCTACAACCTTGTTCTAGCCGTATCATTGGAGGATAACGAGGTTTAGTCATTTCGGTCGTTTCTCCGGTGCATGGCAAGTAGAGACGCGGTGCTTTCGGCGTTGGTTCATCCAAGAGCTTGGAGCGTTTGGATCGTAGGGAAATCAACTAAAGCTTGGGGAATAGCTCAAGAGAAGGACACCATCTAAATCAACGGACTATAGGGGTATGTTTCTCGTATCTATTGTGTTTCGTTTAATATTCGTATATACGTAGCTCGATCGATCCTCATAGGGATTCGGATCGAATTAATTTTTGTTTTACCGCTTCCGCTGGGCCTTCGATTTAGGCACCGAATTCCAACACGCCAGCCCCCAAGTAGCCACACGGCATGATGCCGATGTCGTAGATTTGGGCCGCCAAATCGCTCGTGGCCGTACTTTTTATATCCGATTGTGAATTCATTATTATCATTCTGTAATTGTCACTCAGAAATTTTTTTCACACTTTAATAATCATTCATCATTCATGTTCATTCAAATGTGTTCATTGTTCGGCATATCTTTGAGCCGTGTATCACTTATCGTTCGTCATTTAAACCCGTTTGGGAATCGAGATGAGAATATTATCAGGATCATTGTAATTGTTCAGTAAGTTGATGTTGATGTTGGAGTTCATATCATTTCGAAATTTCTCTTTCTTGTTCGGTTCGTGCTACTTTGGACTAACTCTCGTAATCACTGCTCAGAACCGCCGTTTTGGGGTTCCCGCAATTCCATTTCGCGTTATTATTCCCAAGTTTTGAGTTCTATTATGTTTATTCTATTTCCGAGCCATTTTTCTTCACTTTTTGGGCACGAGCAATGTGCGCCGTAGCACAGGGGAGTATGCGCCGCGGCACACACTTCTTGCAGACCCACTGCACGGCCAGACGTGCGCCGCAGCCCACTGCTTTTTGGGCCGCGGCACCAACTAGGGGTTGCTCGAATTTTTTTCGGCCGCGTGCCGCGGCACACTCAGTCCGGGCCACGGCACGCGAATCAGATTACCCTTTTTCAGCGGATTTTTGAGGAGAGAAGCTCATTTCATCCTCTTGCTCATTCCTCCTCTCCTTGGGCAACTTTTGGGTGAATTTTGGGCAATTTATCATCATCAATCTCAGAGATTTCATCCTCCTTGAGTTCTTGGTGTGGATTAACAACATCTTTTTGGATTCTTCATCCTAATCCTAGGTAACTTCTTCAACCCTAGATTCGATTTTGAATTGGAGCATGATGTTTTGGATGATATAATCATGATAAGTGAAGGGATATACGTATGATTATGAGTTTTTATGATTATCATTGGATTG
Organism: Orobanche coerulescens; assembly: GCA_033398695.1. NCBI lineage: Eukaryota > Viridiplantae > Streptophyta > Magnoliopsida > Lamiales > Orobanchaceae > Orobanche > Orobanche coerulescens. Next base: position 90,777,834 of record CM065810.1, on the reverse strand, counting down.
TTAGAGGATTATTCAAGAACACTTTGGATGTTGGTTTTGGAATTGGGGGTTTCGATTAGATGTTGTTGGAATCTCATATTGTGTCTTCCTTTTAGATTATTGAGTTTATTGAGGATGTTTTGTTGGTTTGAATCACTCATTTGGAGGTTGGTTTTCGATATAATTAAGATTAGTTGTAAACAATTGAAGATTGTTTATGACATGTTTTTTAAATTGCCCTAATGAGTTGGGTAATGTTGTATCGACCTTTTGATTTGGTTATGACTATACGTGGATATGTATATTAAGCGAATCGTTGGTAATTGTGAGCGATCGATAATTCCATAAAGGACGTTGATCGTGGAAGGACTTTCTCGCCGTCGGTTTGAGGCAAGTTTTATACTTGTACTAGTCAATGAGATTAATGTTATTACATATGTGTATGAATGTGTTGTATCATTCCGAGACGTAGTCTCTTCATGAGTTCATTGATATTAAGGGATCGTTTGATATGATACTCTTCGGCAATTATGCCAAATGATTATTGTTGTTCGTTAATGGCGAGTTCAAGGCATTCAGATAGTTGTCATTAATGTTATTGGCGATAGCCGATTCGCGGTATTGATGCATCGATTGTTGTTGTTGATATTGATGTCGATCTAAGACATTATTGTAATCGTTGTTATTGATGTTGTTGTTTTATCATTAATATTGTATTGGCCGATTGAAGGCATTGCCATATTCTTTATCTGGATGACTGACCCCGTGGGGCCGGAATATGTTTTCATATTTTAGGTGCTTGCGACGAGAGAGTTCAGATACAGGGGCATGACGATGGCGACAAGGCATTCGAGCGATACTAGTCTGAGTTGTTCATGTTGGTCAGACAGTTTGGAGTACTCCAGTTTTGTCAGTTGTTGTATTTTCATTTTTGTCCATGTAGGCCCATCATTGTCGTTGAAATTCCTTATCGGAATATTGTGTTGGTTATCATAGTAAGGACCGTGGTTTCCCTTGTTAGTTAATTTGATGTATTTTCAGTCGTGTTCGCCTGGTGGATCTCCTAGTGTGGGGTCCACGACACTGTAATGACCCAATGGGATTTGGGGGTGTTAGAGAAGATGGTATCAGAGATTTGGGTTGTGAGATACCCTTATATGTGAGTATGTAGCTCTACCGACGCGGTAGTAGTGGGACTGTCAGGTTATGACAATCTGGAAAGTCGGGTTTGTGAGTCGTGAAATTTGTACAACTGCACGAGTCATTCATACATCGAGTCGTCGTCAGTGAAGACTAGTATCGCAAGACCTCGAAGCTTCTTATGACCTGTGTAAGGACTCGATTCTCTTTATGTTCATACATTCATTATGCCATTGATTCTACATGTTTTGTTGAAACCTATATGTGACATAAGTATTACGACTGATTCATGACTAATTGTTTTGGAGCACTTGTGACCTGTGCAAAGTTCCTCAGACTAAAAGAACGGTATAATTTCTGGCGATAAGGATCAACTCATTCATTAGTCAGCAATCCTCAATCATCATTTTCGATCTCATCGATCATGTTAATTCATTAATCACTCAGTCAGTCTCATTACTCCGTTGTTGATCTTGTGGATCGAATTATCAATCTTGTTAACTTATTCAAGATAATCATTTCAGGAATTAAGTTTGAGTGAGGGCATTGTAATTGTTATTATGTAATTCATTATCATAAGGCAAATGGATGTTTCTTTATTTACTGGTAGTTACTGGCATTCCTAACTCATAAATATACATATGGAATCTAGTCCATGTATTTGAGAGCAAAACGTTCCACCCTTATTGGATAAGGGGGTCGGCACTAGAAAGGTTTATAGCTCAAATACTTAATCGTTCGCAAGTCGATGAAACTTAATTGGGCGTTAAGTTTATTTGAAGACTTGTATGACGTGTTCTTTGACATGGAGAGTTCTGTCGAACACTAATGGTTAGTGGGAGCACACGTTATAGGTATGCTAATTGGATTAGTATACTCGAACCGACTCAACCTCGATTCATCACACGAATTTCACTCCAGGACAGTCAATGATGGAATCGAAAGGTTGTGATAGGTATTCGTGAACCTTCAACTTGAGTATTTAATAGGGATGTGCTTGTGACGTTAAGATTTTCATTAGAGTAGTTCAACTTTGTAAACTGGAAGGTGGGGGTCAACCTCGACGTGCATCTTGACGGGAAAGTAGCAGGTCCTACTGAATACCAAGATAGAATTCTTTGTCCTATTAGTGAACGGGTTATATGTCCTAGATGAGATCATAAGTCTTTAGCCAAAGTATTGGAGCTAGTTGTATTGGATACACGAGAGCTCTACGATCTCGATTTGCAATAACTCATGCATAACGTCAAGTACAGATAGGGTGTGACTGACCGTGACTCTATAACTTGATCGGGGCATTTGAAAGAAGGGTTTATACGTATACTGGTATTCACGACAGAATGGTTATTGAATGATCCCAATCATTCGTTCTAAGTTGGGGTACAGTGTAGGCCGCCAGGCTAGCTAGGTGGTGCTACTACTCTTTGGTTCCTCCCATTGCTGACTGATACGAACCTACCGAGTCGCGCAATAAGATTGACGACAGAATGAATCGAGCTTATTCTCTCATTATAAATATTAGATATTGGATATCTAATTTATTAGGACATTGGATGTCTAAATTGATTTATTGGATAAATCAATTTACGGCCTAATGAATTAAATAAATTACTGGAAGATTAATTTAATTCATGAATATAATTATTTCTTGGAGAAATAAATTATGTTATTATGTATTTGATATGATTAATTAATTGATACAAATACATCGGAACGGAATAGGAGTTTATCTGTTTGGACTCACGGGAGTTCGAAATGTATCGAACTTGTCCGGCTCCTTCTAGATGGCCGCCCCAATCACCTACTCCCTCCGTGGTCTTAGTCTTCAATTGGTGGGTACTAGCCTTGTGACCAATCAAGGGGACAAAAGATCACCTTTGGTGATATTGTCAAAGGTAGGAGATCATGAGGGGATTTGAAGGAGAATAAAACGTGAAGACCAAATCTCTCTTGCTACACATTCAATCTCACGGCAAGGATAAGAGAGAGGAAAAAGGTTTTCCAAGACTTCACAATATTCTTCATCATCTTCAAATATTCATTTCAAGTTTTTCTTGGAGAAAAATAGAGTGGTATAGAGAGATCAAAGATTATATACTTACAATGTTATAATCCTGATAAACAAGCTTCTACAACCTTGTTCTAGCCGTATCATTGGAGGATAATGAGGTTTAGTCATTTCGGTCGTTTCTCCGGTGCATGGCAAGTAGAGACGCGGTGCTTTCGGCGTTGGTTCATCCAAGGGCTTGGAGCGTTTGGATCGTAGGGAAATCAACTAAAGCTTGGGGAATAGCTCAAGAGAAGGACACCATCTAAATCAACGGACTATAGGGGTATGTTTCTCGTATCTATTGTGTTTCATTTAATATTCGTATATACGTAGCTCGATCGATCCTCATAGGGATTCGGATCGAATTAATTTTTGTTTTACCGCTTCCGCTGGGCCTTCGATTTAGGCACCAAATTCCAACACGCCAGCCCCCAAGTAGCCACACGGCATGATGCCGATGTCGTAGATTTGGGCCGCTAAATCGCTCGTGGCCGTACTTTTTATATCCGATTGTGAATTCATTATTATCATTCTGTAATTGTCACTCAGAAATTTTTTTCACACTTTAATAATCATTCATCATTCATGTTCATTCAAATGTGTTCATTGTTCGGCATATCTTTGAGCCGTGTATCACTTATCGTTCGTCATTTAACCCCGTTTGGGAATCGAGATGAGAATATTATCAGGATCATTGTAATTGTTCAGTAAGTTGATGTTGATGTTGGAGTTCATATCATTTCGAAATTTCTCTTTCTTGTTCGGTTCGTGCTACTTTGGACTAACTCTCGTAATCACTGCTCAGAACTACTGTTTTGGGGTTCCCGCAATTCCATTTCGCGTTATTATTCTCAAGTTTTGAGTTCTATTACGTTTATTCTCTTTCCGAGTCATTTTTCTTCACTTTTTGGGCACGAGCAATGTGCGCCGCAGCACAGGGGAGTGTGCGCCGCGGCACACACTTCTTGCAGGACCAGCCTGGCACGGCTGTACCGCGCACCGCAGCCCACTGCTTTCTGGGCCGCGGCACCAACTGGGGGTTGCTCGAATTTTTTCGGCCACGTGCCGCGGCACACTCAGTCCGGGCCGCGGCACGCGAATCAGATTACCCTTTTTCAGTGGATTTCTGAGGAGAGAACCTCATTTCATCCTCTTCCTCATTCCTCCTCTCCTTGGGCGACTTTTGGGCGAATTTTGGGCAATTTATCATCATCAATCTCAGAGATTTCATCCTCCTTGAGTTCTTGGTGTGGATTAACAACATCTTTTTGGATTCTTCATCCTAATCCTAGGTAACTTCTTCAACCCTAGATTCGATTTTGAATTGGAGCATGATGTTTTGGATGATATAATCATGATATGTGAAGGGATATACGTATGATTATGAGTTTTTATGATTATCATTGGATTGTTAGAGGATTATTCAAGAACACTTTGGATGTTGGTTTTGGAATTGGGGGTTTCGATTAGATGTTGTTGGAATCTCATATTGTGTCTTCCTTTTAGATTATTGAGTTTATTGAGGATGTTTTGTTGGTTTGAATCACTCATTTGGAGGTTGGTTTTCGATATAATTAAGATTAGTTGTAAACAATTGAAGATTGTTTATGACATGTATTTTAAATTGCCCTAATGAGTTGGGTAATGTTGTATCGACCTTTTGATTTGGTTATGACTATACGTGGATATGTATATTAAGCGAATCGTTGGTAATTGTGAGCGATCGATAATTCCATAAAGGACGTTGATCGTGGAAGGACTTTCTCGCCGTCGGTTTGAGGCAAGTTTTATACTTGTACTAGTCAATGAGATTAATGTTATTACATATGTGTATGAATGTGTTGTATCATTCCGAGACGTAGTCTCTTCATGAGTTCATTGATATTAAGGGATCGTTTGATACGATGCTCTTCGGCAATTATGCCAAATGATTATTGTTGTTCGTTAATGGCGAGTTCAAGGCATTCAGATAGTTGTCATTAATGTTATTGGCGATAGCCGATTCGCGGTATTGATTCATCGATTGTTGTTGTTGATATTGATGTCGATCTAAGACATTATTGTAATCGTTGTTATTGATGTTGTTGTTTTATCATTAATATTGTATTGGCTGATTGAAGGCATTGCCATATTCTTTATCTGGATGACTGACCCCGTGGGGCCGGAATATGTTTTCATATTTTAGGTGCTTGCGACGAGAGAGTTCAGATACAGGGGCATGACGATGGCGACAAGGCATTCGAGCGATACTAGTCTGAGTTGTTCATGTTGGTCAGACAGTTTGGAGTACTCCAGTTTTGTCAGTTGTTGTATTTTCATTTTTGTCCATGTAGGCCCATCATTGTCGTTGAAATTCCTTATCGGAATATTGTGTTGGTTATCATAGTAAGGACCGTGGTTTCCCTTGTTAGTTAATTTGATGTATTTTCAGTCGTGTTCGCCTGGTGGATCTCCTAGTGTGGGGTCCACGACACTGTAATGACCCAATGGGATTTGGGGGTGTTAGAGAAGATGGTATCAGAGATTTGGGTTGTGAGATACCCTTATATGTGAGTATGTAGCTCTACCGACGCGGTAGTAGTGGGACCACAAAGTTATGACAACTGGAAAGTCGGGTTTGTGAGTCGTGAAATTTGTACAACCGCACGAGTCATTCATACATCGAGTCGTCGCCGGTGAAGACTAGTATCGCAAGACCTCGAAGCTTCTTATGACTCGTAAGGACTCGATTCTCTTTATGTTCATACATTCATTATGCCATTGATTCTACATGTTTTGTTGAAACCTATATGTGACATGAGTATTACGACTGATTCATGACTAATTGTTTTGGAGCACTTGTGACCTGTGCAAAGTTCCTCAGACTAAAAGAACGGTATAATTTCTGGCGATAAGGATCAACTCATTCATTAGTCAGCAATCCTCAATTATCATTTTCGATCTCATCGATCATGTTAATTCATTAATCACTCAGTCAGTCTCATTACTCCGTTGTTGATCTTGTGGATCGAATTATCAATCTTGTTAACTTATTCAAGATAATCATTTCAGGAATTAAGTTTGAGTGAGGGCATTGTAATTGTTATTATGTAATTCATTATCATAAGGCAAATGGATGTTTCTTTATTTACTGGTAGTTACTGGCATTCCTAACTCATAAATATACATATGGAAACTAGTCCGTGTATTTGAGAGCAAAACGTTCCACCCTTATTGGATAAGGGGGTCGGCACTAGAAAGGTTTATAGCTCAAATACTTAATCGTTCGCAAGTCGATGAAACTTAACTGGGCGTTAAGTTTATTTGAAGACTTGTATGACGTGTTCTTTGACATGGAGAGTTCTGTCGAACACTAATGGTTAGTGGGAGCACACGTTATAGGTATGGTAATTGGATTAGTATACTCGAACCGACTCACCCTCGATTCATCACACGAATTTCACTCCAGGACAGTCAATGATGGAATCGAAAGGTTGTGATAGGTATTCGTGAACCTTCAACTTGAGTATTTAATAGGGATGTGCTTGTGACGTTAAGATTTTCATTAGAGTAGTTCAACTTTGTAAACTGGAAGGTGGGGGTCAACCTCGACGTGCATCTTGACGGGAAAGTAGCAGGTCCTACTGAATACCAAGATAGAATTCTTTGTCCTATTAGTGAACGGGTTACATGTCCTAGATGAGATCATAAGTCTTTAGCCAAAGTATTGGAGCTAGTTGTATTGGATACACGAGAGCTCTACGATCTCGATTTGCAATAACTCATGCATAACGTCAAGTACAGATAGGGTGTGACTGACTGTGACTCTATAACTTGATCGGGGCATTTGAAAGAAGGGTTTATACGTATACTGGTATTCACGACAGAATGGTTCTTGAATGATCCCAATCATTCGTTCTAAGTTGGGGTACAGTGTAGGCCGCCAGGCTAGCTAGGTGGTGCTACTACTCTTTGGTTCCTCCCATTGCTGACTGAGACGAACCTACCGAGTCGCGCAATAAGATTGACGACAGAATGAATCGAGCTTATTCTCTCATTATAAATATTAGATATTGGATATCTAATTTATTGGGACATTGGATGTCTAAATTGATTTATTGGATAAATCAATTTACGGCCTAATGAATTAAATAAATTACTGGAAGATTAATTTAATTCATGAATATAATTATTTCTTGGAGAAATTAATTATGTTATTATGTATTTGATATGATTAATTAATTGATACAAATACATCGGAACGGAATAGGAGTTTATCTGTTTGGACTCACGGGAGTTCGAAATGTATCGAACTTGTCCGGCTCCTTCTAGATGGCCGCCCCAATCACCTACTCCCTCCGTGGTCTTGGTCTTCAATTGGTGGGTACTAGACTTGTGACCAATCAAGGGGACAAAAGATCACCGGTCAAAGGTAGGAGATCATGAGGGGATTTGAAGGAGAATAAAACGTGAAGACCAAATCTCTCTTGCTACACATTCAATCTCACGGCAAGGATAAGAGAGAGGAAAAAGGTTTTCCAAGACTTCACAATATTCTTCATCATCTTCAAATATTCATTTCAAGTTTTTCTTGGAGAAAAATAGAGTGGTATAGAGAGATCAAAGATTATATACTTACAGTGTTATAATCCTGATAAACAAGCTTCTACAACCTTGTTCTAGCCGTATCATTGGAGATAACGAGGTTTAGTCATTTCGGTCGTTTCTCCGGTGCATGGCAAGTAGAGACGCGGTGCTTTCGGCGTTGGTTCATCCAAGAGCTTGGAGCGTTTGGATCGTAGGGAAATCAACTAAAGCTTGGGGAATAGCTCAAGAGAAGGACACCATCTAAATCAACGGACTATAGGGGTATGTTTCTCGTATCTATTGTGTTTCGTTTAATATTCGTATATACGTAGCTCGATCGATCCTCATAGGGATTCGGATCGAATTAAGTTTTGTTTTACCGCTTCCGCTGGGCCTTCGATTTAGGCACCAAATTCCAACACGCCAGCCCCCAAGTAGCCACACGGCATGATGCCGATGTCGTAGATTTGGGCCGCCAAATCGCTCGTGGCCGTACTTTTTATATCCGATTGTGAATTCATTATTATCATTCTGTAATTGTCACTCAGAAATTTTTTTCACACTTTAATAATCATTCATCATTCATGTTCATTTAAATGTGTTCATTGTTCGGCATATGTTTGAGCCGTGTATCACTTATCGTTCGTCATTTAACCCCGTTTGGGAATCGAGATGAGAATATTATCAGGATCATTGTAATTGTTCAGTAAGTTGATGTTGATGTTGGAGTTCATATCATTTCGAAATTTCTCTTTCTTGTTCGGTTCGTGCTACTTTGGACTAACTCTCGTAATCACTGCTCAGAACCGCCGTTTTGGGGTTCCCGCAATTCCATTTCGCGTTATTATTCCCAAGTTTTGAGTTCTATTATGTTTATTCTATTTCCGAGCCATTTTTCTTCACTTTTTGGGCACGAGCAATGTGCGCCGTAGCACAGGGGAGTATGCGCCGCGGCACACACTTCTTGCAGGACCAGCCTGGCACGGCTGTACCGTGCGCCGCAGCCCACTGCTTTTCGGGCCGCGGCACCAACTAGGGGTTGCTCGAATTTTTTTCGGCCGCGTGCCGCGGCACACTCAGTCCGGGCCGCGGCACGCGAATCAGATTACCCTTTTTCAGTGGATTTTTGAGGAGAGAAGCTCATTTCATCCTCTTGCTCATTCCTCCTCTCCTTGGGCAACTTTTGGGTGAATTTTGGGCAATTTATCATCATCAATCTCAGAGATTTCATCCTCATTGAGTTCTTGGTGTGGATTAACAACATCTTTTTGGATTCTTCATCCTAATCCTAGGTAACTTCTTCAACCCTAGATTCGATTTTGAATTGGAGCATGATGTTTTGGATGATATAATCATGATATGTGAAGGGATATACGTATGATTATGAGTTTTTATGATTATCATTGGATTGTTAGAGGATTATTCAAGAACACTTTGGATGTTGGTTTTGGAATTGGGGGTTTCGATTAGATGTTGTTGGAATCTCATATTGTGCCTTCCTTTTAGATTATTGAGTTTATTGAGGATGTTTTGTTGGTTTGAATCACTCATTTGGAGGTTGGTTTTCGATATAATTAAGATTAGTTGTAAACAATTGAAGATTGTTTATGACATGTTTTTTAAATTGCCCTAATGAGTTGGGTAATGTTGTATCGACCTTTTGATTTGGTTATGACTATACGTGGATATGTATATTAAGCGAATCGTTGGTAATTGTGAGCGATCGATAATTCCATAAAGGACGTTGATCGTGGAAGGACTTTCTCGCCGTCGGTTTGAGGCAAGTTTTATACTTGTACTAGTCAATGAGATTAATGTTATTACATATGTGTATGAATGTGTTGTATCATTCCGAGACGTAGTCTCTTCATGAGTTCATTGATATTAAGGGATCGTTTGATACGATGCTCTTCGGCAATTATGCCAAATGATTATTGTTGTTCGTTAATGGCGAGTTCAAGGCATTCAGATAGTTGTCATTAATGTTATTGGCGATAGCCGATTCGCGGTATTGATGCATCGATTGTTGTTGTTGATATTGATGTCGATCTAAGACATTATTGTAATCGTTGTTATTGATGTTGTTGTTTTATCATTAATATTGTATTGGCTGATTGAAGGCATTGCCATATTCTTTATCTGGATGACTGACGCCGTGGGGCCGGAATATGTTTTCATATTTTAGGTGCTTGCGACGAGAGAGTTCAGATACAGGGGCATGACGATGGCGACAAGGCATTCGAGCGATACTAGTCTGAGTTGTTCATGTTGGTCAGACAGTTTGGAGTACTCCAGTTTTGTCAGTTGTTGTATTTTCATTTTTGTCCATGTAGGCCCATCATTGTCGTTGAAATTCCTTATCGGAATATTGTGTTGGTTATCATAGTAAGGACCGTGGTTTCCCTTGTTAGTTAATTTGATGTATTTTCAGTCGTGTTCGCCTGGTGAATCTCCTAGTGTGGGGTCCACGGCACTGTAATGACCCAATGGGATTTGGGGGTGTTAGAGAAGATGGTATCAGAGATTTGGGTTGTGAGATACCCTTATATGTGAGTATGTAGCTCTACCGACGCGGTAGTAGTGGGACTGTAAGGTTATGACAATCTGGAAAGTCAGGTTTGTGAGTCGTGAAATTTGTACAACTGCACGAGTCATTCATATATGGAGTCGTCGTCAGTGAAGACTAGTATCGCAAGACCTCGAAGCTTCTTATGACCTATGTAAGGACTCGATTCTCTTTATGTTCATACATTCATTATGCCATTAATTCTACATGTTTTGTTGAAACCTATATGTGACATAAGTATTACGACTGATTCATGACTAATTGTTTTGGAGCACTTGTGACCTGTGCAAAGTTCCTCAGACTAAAAGAACGGTATAATTTCTGGCGATAAGGATCAACTCATTCATTAGTCAGCAATCCTCAATCATCATTTTCGATCTCATCAATCATGTTAATTCATTAATCACTCAGTCAGTCTCATTACTCCGTTGTTGATCTTGTGGATCGAATTATCAATATTGTTAACTTATTCAAGATAATCATTTCAGGAATTAAGTTTGAGTGAGGGCATTGTAATTGTTATTATGTAATTCATTATCATAAGGCAAATGGATGTTTCTTTATTTACTGGTAGTTACTGGCATTCCTAACTCATAAATATACATATGGAAACTAGTCCGTGTATTTGAGAGCAAAACGTTCCACCCTTATTGGATAAGGGGGTCGGCACTAGAAAGGTTTATAGCTCAAATACTTAATCGTTCGCAAGTCGATGAAACTTAACTGGGCGTTAAGTTTATTTGAAGACTTGTATGACGTGTTCTTTGACATGGAGAGTTCTGTCGAACACTAATGGTTAGTGGGAGCACACGTTATAGGTATGGTAATTGGATTAGTATACTCGAACCGACTCACCCTCGATTCATCACACGAATTTCACTCCAGGACAGTCAATGATGGAATCGAAAGGTTGTGATAGGTATTCGTGAACCTTCAACTTGAGTATTTAATAGGGATGTGCTTGTGACGTTAAGATTTTCATTAGAGTAGTTCAACTTTGTAAACTGGAAGGTGGGGGTCAACCTCGACGTGCATCTTGACGGGAAAGTAGCAGGTCCTACTGAATACCAAGATAGAATTCTTTGTCCTATTAGTGAACGGGTTATATGTCCTAGATGAGATCATAAGTCTTTGGCCAAAGTATTGGAGCTAGTTGTATTGGATACACGAGAGCTCTACGATCTCGATTTGCAATAACTCATGCATAACGTCAAGTACAGATAGGGTGTGACTGACCGTGACTCTATAACTTGATCGGGGCATTTGAAAGAAGGGTTTATACGTATACTGGTATTCACGACAGAATGGTTCTTGAATGATCCCAATCATTCGTTCTAAGTTGGGGTACAGTGTAGGCCGCCAGGCTAGCTAGGTGGTGCTACTACTCTTTGGTTCCTCCCATTGCTGACTGAGACGAACCTACCGAGTCGCGCAATAAGATTGACGACAGAATGAATCGAGCTTATTCTCTCATTATAAATATTAGATATTGGATATCTAATTTATTGGGACATTGGATGTCTAAATTGATTTATTGGATAAATCAATTTACGGCCTAATGAATTAAATAAATTACTGGAAGATTAATTTAATTCATGAATATAATTATTTCTTGGAGAAATTAATTATGTTATTATGTATTTGATATGATTAATTAATTGATACAAATACATCGGAACGGAATAGGAGTTTATCTGTTTGGACTCACGGGAGTTCGAAATGTATCGAACTTGTCCGGCTCCTTCTAGATGGCCGCCCCAATCACCTACTCCCTCCGTGGTCTTGGTCTTCAATTGGTGGGTACTAGACTTGTGACCAATCAAGGGGACAAAAGATCACCTTTGGTGATATTGTCAAAGGTAGGAGATCATGAGGGGATTTGAAGGAGAATAAAACGTGAAGACCAAATCTCTCTTGCTACACATTCAATCTCACGGCAAGGATAAGAGAGAGGAAAAAGGTTTTCCAAGACTTCACAATATTCTTCATCATCTTCAAATATTCATTTCAAGTTTTTCTTGGAGAAAAATAGAGTGGTATAGAGAGATCAAAGATTATATACTTACAGTGTTATAATCCTGATAAACAAGCTTCTACAACCTTGTTCTAGCCGTATCATTGGAGGATAACGAGGTTTAGTCATTTCGGTCGTTTCTCCGGTGCATGGCAAGTAGAGACGCGGTGCTTTCGGCGTTGGTTCATCCAAGAGCTTGGAGCGTTTGGATCGTAGGGAAATCAACTAAAGCTTGGGGAATAGCTCAAGAGAAGGACACCATCTAAATCAACGGACTATAGGGGTATGTTTCTCGTATCTATTGTGTTTCGTTTAATATTCGTATATACGTAGCTCGATCGATCCTCATAGGGATTCGGATCGAATTAAGTTTTGTTTTACCGCTTCCGCTGGGCCTTCGATTTAGGCACCAAATTCCAACACGCCAGCCCCCAAGTAGCCACACGGCATGATGCCGATGTCGTAGATTTGGGCCGCCAAATCGCTCGTGGCCGTACTTTTTATATCCGATTGTGAATTCATTATTATCATTCTGTAATTGTCACTCAGAAATTTTTTTCACACTTTAATAATCATTCATCATTCATGTTCATTTAAATGTGTTCATTGTTCGGCATATCTTTGAGCCGTGTATCACTTATCGTTCGTCATTTAACCCCGTTTGGGAATCGAGATGAGAATATTATCAGGATCATTGTAATTGTTCAGTAAGTTGATGTTGATGTTGGAGTTCATATCATTTCGAAATTTCTCTTTCTTGTTCGGTTCGTGCTACTTTGTACTAACTCTCGTAATCACTGCTCAGAACCGCCGTTTTGGGGTTCCCGCAATTCCATTTCGCGTTATTATTCCCAAGTTTTGAGTTCTATTATGTTTATTCTATTTCCGAGCCATTTTTCTTCACTTTTTGGGCACGAGCAATGTGCGCCGTAGCACAGGGAGTATGCGCCGCGGCACACACTTCTTGCAGACCACTGCACGGCCAGATCGTGCGCCGCAGCCCCATCGCTGGGCCGCGGCACCAACTGGGGGTTGCTCGAATTTTTTCGGCCACGTGCCGCGGCACACTCAGTCCGGGCCGCGGCACGCGAATCGATTACCCTTTTTCAATGGATTTTTGAGGAGAGAAGCTCATTTCATCCTCTTGCTCATTCCTCCTCTCCTTGGGCAACTTTTGGGTGAATTTTGGGCAATTTATCATCATCAATCTCAGAGATTTCATCCTCCTTGAGTTCTTGGTGTGGATTAACAACATCTTTTTGGATTCTTCATCCTAATCCTAGGTAACTTCTTCAACCCTAGATTCGATTTTGAATTGGAGCATGATGTTTTGGATGATATAATCATGATATGTGAAGGGATATACGTATGATTATGAGTTTTTATGATTATCATTGGATTGTTAGAGGATTATTCAAGAACACTTTGGATGTTGGTTTTGGAATTGGGGGTTTCGATTAGATGTTGTTGGAATCTCATATTGTGTCTTCCTTTTAGATTATTGAGTTTATTGAGGATGTTTTGTTGGTTTGAATCACTCATTTGGAGGTTGGTTTTCGATATAATTAAGATTAGTTGTAAACAATTGAAGATTGTTTATGACATGTTTTTAAATTGCCCTAATGAGTGGGTAATGTTGTATCGACCTTTTGATTTGGTTATGACTATACGTGGATATGTATATTAAGCGAATCGTTGGTAATTGTGAGCGATCGATAATTCCATAAAGGACGTTGATCGTGGAAGGACTTTCGCCGTCGGTTTGAGGCAAGTTTTATACTTGTACTAGTCAATGAGATTAATGTTATTACATATGTGTATGAATGTGTTGTATCATTCCGAGACGTAGTCTCTTCATGAGTTCATTGATATTAAGGGATCGTTTGATACGATGCTCTTCGGCAATTATGCCAAATGATTATTGTTGTTCGTTAATGGCGAGTTCAAGGCATTCAGATAGTTGTCATTAATGTTATTGGTGATAGCCGATTCGCGGTATTGATGCATCGATTGTTGTTGTTGATATTGATGTCGATCTAAGACATTATTGTAATCGTTGTTATTGATGTTGTTGTTTTATCATTAATATTGTATTGGCTGATTGAAGGCATTGCCATATTCTTTATCTGGATGACTGACCCCGTGGGGCCGGAATATCTTTTCATATTTTAGGTGCTTGCGACGAGAGAGTTCAGATACAGGGGCATGACGATGGCGACAAGGCATTCGAGCGATACTAGTCTGAGTTGTTCATGTTGGTCAGACAGTTTGGAGTACTCCAGTTTTGTCAGTTGTTGTATTTTCATTTTTGTCCATGTAGGCCCATCATTGTCGTTGAAATTCCTTATCGGAATATTGTGTTGGTTATCATAGTAAGGACCGTGGTTTCCCTTGTTAGTTAATTTGATGTATTTTCAGTCGTGTTCGCCTGGTGGATCTCCTAGTGTGGGGTCCACGGCACTGTAATGACCCAATGGGATTTCGGGGTGTTAGAGAAGATGGTATCAGAGATTTGGGTTGTGAGATACCCTTATATGTGAGTATGTAGCTCTACCGACGCGGTAGTAGTGGGACTGTCAGGTTATGACAATCTGGAAAGTCGGGTTTGTGAGTCGTGAAATTTGTACAACTGCACGAGTCATTCATACATCGAGTCGTCGTCAGTGAAGACTAGTATCGCAAGACCTCGAAGCTTCTTATGACCTATGTAAGGACTCGATTCTCTTTATGTTCATACATTCATTATGCCATTGATTCTACATGTTTTGTTGAAACCTATATGTGACATAAGTATTACGACTGATTCATGACTAATTGTTTTGGAGCACTTGTGACCTGTGCAAAGTTCCTCAGACTAAAAGAACGGTATAATTTCTGGCGATAAGGATCAACTCATTCATTAGTCAGCAATCCTCAATCATCATTTTCGATCTCATCGATCATGTTAATTCATTAATCACTCAGTCAGTCTCATTACTCCGTTGTTGATCTTGTGGATCGAATTATCAATCTTGTTAACTTATTCAAGATAATCATTTCAGGAATTAAGTTTGAGTGAGGGCATTGTAATTGTTATTATGTAATTCATTATCATAAGGCAAATGGATGTTTCTTTATTTACTGGTAGTTACTGGCATTCCTAACTCATAAATATACATATGGAAACTAGTCCGTGTATTTGAGAGCAAAACCTTCCACCCTTATTGGATAAGGGGGTCGGCACTAGAAAGGTTTATAGCTCAAATACTTAATCGTTCGCAAGTCGATGAAACTTAACTGGGCGTTAAGTTTATTTGAAGACTTGTATGACGTGTTCTTTGACATGGAGAGTTCTGTCGAACACTAATGGTTAGTGGGAGCACACGTTATAGGTATGGTAATTGGATTAGTATACTCGAACCGACTCACCCTCGATTCATCACACGAATTTCACTCCAGGACAGTCAATGATGGAATCGAAAGGTTGTGATAGGTATTCGTGAACCTTCAACTTGAGTATTTAATAGGGATGTGCTTGTGACGTTAAGATTTTCATTAGAGTAGTTCAACTTTGTAAACTGGAAGGTGGGGGTCAACCTCGACGTGCATCTTGACGGGAAAGTAGCAGGTCCTACTGAATACCAAGATAGAATTCTTTGTCCTATTAGTGAACGGGTTATATGTCCTAGATGAGATCATAAGTCTTTGGCCAAAGTATTGGAGCTAGTTGTATTGGATACACGAGAGCTCTACGATCTCGATTTGCAATAACTCATGCATAACGTCAAGTACAAATAGGGTGTGACTGACCGTGACTCTATAACTTGATCGGGGCATTTGAAAGAAGGGTTTATACGTATACTGGTATTCACGACAGAATGGTTCTTGAATGATCCCAATCATTCGTTCTAAGTTGGGGTACAGTGTAGGCCGCCAGGCTAGCTAGGTGGTGCTACTACTCTTTGGTTCCTCCCATTGCTGACTGAGACGAACCTACCGAGTCGCGCAATAAGATTGACGACAGAATGAATCGAGCTTATTCTCTCATTATAAATATTAGATATTGGATATCTAACTTATTGGGACATTGGATGTCTAAATTGATTTATTGGATAAATCAATTTACGGCCTAATGAATTAAATAAATTACTGGAAGATTAATTTAATTCATGAATATAATTATTTCTTGGAGAAATTAATTATGTTATTATGTATTTGATATGATTAATTAATTGATACAAATACATCGGAACGGAATAGGAGTTTATCTGTTTGGACTCACGGGAGTTCGAAATGTATCGAACTTGTCCGGCTCCTTCTAGATGGCCGCCCCAATCACCTACTCCCTCCGTGGTCCTGGTCTTCAATTGGTGGGTACTAGCCTTGTGACCAATCAAGGGGACAAAAGATCACCTTTGGTGATATTGTCAAAGGTAGGAGATCATGAGGGGATTTGAAGGAGAATAAAACGTGAAGACCAAATCTCTCTTGCTACACATTCAATCTCCCGGCAAGGATAAGAGAGAGGAAAAAGGTTTTCCAAGACTTCACAATATTCTTCATCATCTTCAAATATCCATTTCAAGTTTTTCTTGGAGAAAAATAGAGTGGTATAGAGAGATCAAAGATTATATACTTAGAGTGTTATAATATTGATAAACAAGCTTCTACAACCTTGTTCTAGCCGTATCATTGGAGGATAACGAGGTTTAGTCATTTCGGTCGTTTCTCCGGTGCATAGCAAGTAGAGACGCGGTGCTTTCGGTGTTGGTTCATCCAAGAGCTTGGAGCGTTTGGATCGTAGGGAAATCAACTAAAGCTTGGGGAATATCTCAAGAGAAGGACACCATCTAAATCAACGGACTATAGGGGTATGTTTCTCGTATCTATTGTGTTTCGTTTAATATTCGTATATACGTAGCTCGATCGATCCTCATAGGGATTCAGATCGAATTAATTTTTGTTTTACCGCTTCCGTTGGGCCTTCGATATAGGCACCGAATTCCAACATGCCAGCCCCCAAGTAGCCACACGGCATGATGCCGATGTCGTAGATTTGGGCCGCCAAATCGCTCGTGGCCGTACTTTTTATATCCGATTGTGAATTCATTATTATCATTCTGTAATTGTCACTCAGAAATTTTTTTTCACACTTTAATAATCATTCATCATTCATGTTCATTCAAATGTGTTCATTGTTCGGCATATCTTTGAGCCGTGTATCACTTATCGTTCGTCATTTAACCCCGTTTGGGAATCGAGATGAGAATATTATCAGGATCATTGTAATTGTTCAGTAAGTTGATGTTGATGTTGGAGTTCATATCATTTCGAAATTTCTCTTTCTTGTTCGGTTCGTGCTACTTTGGACTAACTCTCGTAATCACTGCTCAGAACCTCCGTTTTGGGGTTCCCGCAATTCCATTTCGCGTTATTATTCCCAAGTTTTGAGTTCTATTATGTTTATTCTATTTCCGAGCCATTTTTCTTCACTTTTTGGGCACGAGCAATGTGCGCCGTAGCACAGGGGAGTATGCGCCGCGGCACACACTTCTTGCAGGACCAGCCTGGCACGGCTGTACCGTGCGCCGCAGCCCACTGCTTTTCGGGCCGCCGCACCAACTAGGGGTTGCTCGGATTTTTTTCGGCCGCGTGCCGCGGCACACTCAGTCCGGGCCGTGGCACGCGAATCAGATTACCCTTTTTCAGCGGATTTTTGAGGAGAGAAGCTCATTTCATCCTCTTGCTCATTCCTCCTCTCCTTGGGCAACTTTTGGGTGAATTTTGGGCAATTTATCATCACCAATCTCAGAGATTTCATCCTCCTTGAGTTCTTGGTGTGGATTAACAACATCTTTTTGGATTCTTCATCCTAATCCTAGGTAACTTCTTCAACCCTAGATTCGATTTTGAATTGGAGCATGATGTTTTGGATGATATAATCATGATATGTGAAGGGATATACGTATGATTATGAGTTTTTATGATTATCATTGGATTGTTAGAGGATTATTCAAGAACACTTTGGATGTTGGTTTTGGAATTGGGGGTTTCGATTAGATGTTGTTGGAATCTCATATTGTGTCTTCCTTTTAGATTATTGAGTTTATTGAGGATGTTTTGTTGGTTTGAATCACTCATTTGGAGGTTGGTTTTCGATATAATTAAGATTAGTTGTAAACAATTGAAGATTGTTTATGACATGTTTTTTAAATTGCCCTAATGAGTTGGGTAATGTTGTATCGACCTTTTGATTTGGTTATGACTATACGTGGATATGTATATTAAGCGAATCGTTGGTAATTGTGAGCGATCGATAATTCCATAAAGGACGTTGATCGTGGAAGGACTTTCTCGCCGTCGGTTTGAGGCAAGTTTTATACTTGTACTAGTCAATGAGATTAATGTTATTACATATGTGTATGAATGTGTTGTATCATTCCGAGACGTAGTCTCTTCATGAGTTCATTGATATTAAGGGATCGTTTGATACGATACTCTTCGGTAATTATGCCAAATGATTATTGTTGTTCGTTAATGGCGAGTTCAAGGCATTCAGATAGTTGTCATTAATGTTATTGGCGATAGCCGGTTCGCGGTATTGATGCATCGATTGTTGTTGTTGATATTGATGTCGATCTAAGACATTATTGTAATCGTTGTTATTGATGTTGTTGTTTTATCATTAATGTTGTATTGGCCGATTGAAGGCATTGCCATATTCTTTATCTGGATGACCCGACTTGCAATGGAATATGTTTTCATATTTTAGGTGCTTGCGACGAGAGAGTTCAGACACAGGGGCATGACGATGGCGACAAGGCATTCGAGCGATACTAGTCTGAGTTGTTCATGTTGGTCAGACAGTTTGGAGTACTCCAGTTTTGTCAGTTGTTGTATTTTCATTTTTGGCCATGTAGGCCCATCATTGTCGTTGAAATTCCTTATCGGAATATTGTGTTGGTTATCATAGTAAGGACCGTGGTTTCCCTTGTTAGTTAATTTGATGTATTTTCAGTCGTGTTCGCCTGGTGGATCTCCTAGTGTGGGGTCCACGGCACTGTAATGACCCAATGGGATTTGGGGGTGTTAGAGAAGATGGTATCAGAGATTTGGGTTGTGAGATACCCTTATATGTGAGTATGTGGCTCTACCGACGCGGTAGTAGTGGGACTGTCACGTTATGACAATCTGGAAAGTCAGGTTTGTGAGTCGTGAAATTTGTACAACTGCGCGAGTCATTCATTCATCGAGTCGTCGTCAGTGAAGACTAGTATCGCAAGACCTCGAAGCTTCTTATGACCTGTGTAAGGACTCGATTCTCTTTATGTTCATACATTCATTATGTCATTGATGCTACATGTTTTGTTGAAACCTATATGTGACATAAGTATTACGACTGATTCATGACTAATTGTTTTGGAGCACTTGTGACCTGTGCAAAGTTCCTCAGACTGAAAGAACGGTATAATTTCTGGCGATAAGGATCAACTCATTCATTAGTCAACAATCCTCAATCATCATTTTCGATCTCATCGATCATGTTAATTTATTAATCACTCAGTCAGTCTCATTACTCTGTTGTTGATCTTGTGGATCGAATTATCAATCTTGTTAACTTATTCAAGATAATCATTTCAGGAATTAAGTTTGAGTGAGGGCATTGTAATTGTTATTATGTAATTCATTATCATAAGGCAAATGGATGTTTCTTTATTTACTGGTAGTTACTGGCATTCCTAACTCATAAATATACATATGGAAACTAGTCCGTGTATTTGAGAGCAAAACGTTCCACCCTTATTGGATAAGGGGGTCGGCACTAGAAAGGTTTATAGCTCAAATACTTAATCGTTCGCAAGTCGATGAAACTTAACTGGGCGTTAAGTTTATTTGAAGACTTGTATGACGTGTTCTTTGACATGGAGAGTTCTGTCGAACACTAATGGTTAGTGGGAGCACATGTTATAGGTATGCTAATTGGATTAGTATACTCGAACCGACTCACCCTCGATTCGTCACACGAATTTCACTCCAGGACAGTCAATGATGGAATCGAAAGGTTGTGATAGGTATTCGTGAACCTTCAACTTGAGTATTTAATAGGGATGTGCTTGTGACGTTAAGATTTTCATTAGAGTAGTTCAACTCTGTAAACTGGAAGGTGGGGGTCAACCTCGACGTGCATCTTGACGGGAAAGTAGCAGGTCCTACTAAATACCAAGATAGAATTCTTTCTCCTATTAGTGAACGGGTTATATGTCCTAGATGAGATCATAAGTCTTTGGCCAAAGTATTGGAGCTAGTTGTATTGGATACACGAGAGCTCTATAATCTCGATTTGCAATAACTCATGCATAACGTCAAGTACAGATAGGGTTTGACTGACCGTGACTCTATAACTTGATCGGGGCATTTGAAAGAAGGGTTTATACGTATACTGGTATTCACGACAGAATGGTTCTTGAATGATCCCAATCATTCGTTCTAAGTTGGGGTACAGTGTAGGCCGCCAGGCTAGCTAGGTGGTGCTACTACTCTTTGGTTCCTCCCATTGCTGACTGAGACGAACCTACCGAGTCGCGCAATAAGATTGACGACAGAATGAATCGAGCTTATTCTCTCATTATAAATATTAGATATTGGATATCGAATTTATTGGGACATTGGATGTCTAAATTGATTTATTGGATAAATCAATTTACGGCCTAATGAATTAAATAAATTACTGGAAGATTAATTTAATTCATGAATATAATTATTTTTTGGAGAAATTAATTATGTTATTATGTATTTGATATGATTAATTAATTGATACAAATACATCGGAACGGAATAGGAGTTTATCTGTTTGGACTCACGGGAGTTCGAAATGTATCGAACTTGTCCGGCTCCTTCTAGATGGCCGCTCCAATCACCTACTCCCTCCGTGGTCTTGGTCTTCAATTGGTGGGTACTAGCCTTGTAACCAATCAAGGGGACAAAAGATCACCTTTGGTGATATTGTCAAAGGTAGGAGATCATGAGGGGATTTGAAAGAGAATAAAACGTGAAGACCAAATCTCTCTTGCTACACATTCAATCTCACGGCAAGGATAAGAGAGAGGAATAAGATTTTCCAAGACTTCACAATATTCTTCATCATCTTCAAATATTCATTTCAAGTTTTTCTTGGAGAAAAATAGAGTGGTATAGAGAGATCAAAGATTATATACTTAGAGTGTTATAATCTTGATAAACAAGCTTCTACAACCTTGTTCTAGCCGTATTATTGGAGGATAACGAGGTTTAATCATTTCGGTCGTTTCTCCGGCGCATGGCAAGTAGAGACGCGGTGCTTTCGGCGTTGGTTCATCCAAGAGCTTGGAGCGTTTGGATCGTAGGGAAATCAACTAAAGCTTGGGGAATAGCTCAAGAGAAGGACACCATCTAAATCAACGGACTATAGGGGTATGTTTCTCGTATCTATTGTGTTTCGTTTAATATTCGTATATACGTAGCTCGATCGATCCTCATAGGGATTCGGATCGAATTAATTTTTGTTTTACCGCTTCCGCAGGGCCTTCGATTTAGGCACCGAATCCCAACACGCCAGCCCCCAAGTAGCCACACGGCATGATGCCGATGTCGTAGATTTGGGCCGCCAAATCGCTCGTGGCCGTACTTTTTATATCCGATTGTGAATTCATTATTATCATTCTGTAATTGTCACTCAGAAATTTTTTTCACACTTTAATAATCATTCATCATTCATGTTCATTCAAATGTGTTCATTGTTCGGCATATCTTTGAGCCGTGTATCAGTTATCGTTCGTCATTTAACCCCGTTTGGGAATCGAGATGAGAATATTATCAGGATCGTTGTAATTGTTCAGTAAGTTGATGTTGATGTTGGAGTTCATATCATTTCGAAATTTCTCTTTCTTGTTCGGTTCGTGCTACTTTGGACTAACTCTCATAATCACTGCTCAGAACCGCCGTTTTGGGGTTCCCGCAATTCCATTTCGCGTTATTATTCCCAAGTTTTGAGTTCTATTATGTTTATTCTATTTCCGAGCCATTTTTCTTCACTTTTTGGGCACGAGCAATGTGCGCCGCAGCACAGGGGAGTGTGCGCCGCGGGACACACTTCTTGCAGGACCAGCCTGGCATGGCTGTACCGTGTGCCGCAGCCCACTTCTTTTTCATCGGATTTTTGAGGAGAGAAGCTCATTTCATCCTCTTCCTCATTCCTCCTCTCCTTGGGCAACTTTTGGGTGAATTTTAGGCAATTTATCATCATCAATCTCAGAGATTTCTTCCTCCTTGAGTTCTTGGTGTGGATTAACAACATCTTTTTGGATTCTTCATCCTAATCCTAGGTAACTTCTTCAACCCTAGATTCGATTTTGAATTGGAGCATGATGTTTTGGATGATATAATCATGATATGTGAAGGGATATACGTATGATTATGAGTTTTTATGATTATCATTGGATTGTTAGAGGATTATTCAAGAACACTTTGGATGTTGGTTTTGGAATTGGGGGTTTCGATTAGATGTTGTTGGAATCTCATATTGTGTCTTCCTTTTAGATTATTGAGTGTATTGAGGATGTTTTGTTGGTTTGAATCACTCATTTGGAGGTTGGTTTTCGATATAATTAAGATTAGTTGTAAACAATTGAAGATTGTTTATGACATGTTTTTTAAATTGCCCTAATGAGTTGGGTAATGTTGTATCGACCTTTTGATTTGGTTATGACTATACGTGGATATGTATATTAAGCGAATCGTTGGTAATTGTGAGCGATCGATAATTCCATAAAGGACGTTGATCGTGGAAGGACTTTCTCGCCGTCGGTTTGAGGCAATTTTTATACTTGTACTAGTCAATGAGATTAATGTTATTACATATGTGTATGAATGTGTTGTATCATTCCGAGACGTAGTCTCTTCATGAGTTCATTGATATTAAGGGATCGTTTGATACGATACTCTTCGGCAATTATGCCAAATGATTATTGTTGTTCGTTAATGGCGACTTCAAGGCATTCAGATAGTTGTCATTAATGTTATTGGCGATAGCCGGTTCGCGGTATTGATGCATCGATTGTTGTTGTTGATATTGATGTCGATCTAAGACATTATTGTAATCGTTGTTATTGATGTTGTTGTTTTATCATTAATGTTGTATTGGCCGATTGAAGGCATTGCCATATTCGTTTCTCATCTCCATTGTCGGTAACCGATTAAAGGTGTCGAGGCATTCGTTGTATCATTGTTATCGGTTGGTCGTTCTAAGGCAATCGAGGTATTGAGTCATCGGTTGTATAATTGTTATTGGTTGGCCGTTCTAAGGCAATCGAGTTATTGAATCATTCGTTGTATCATTGTTATCGATTAGCCGGTCTAAGGCAATTGAGGTATTGAATTGGGATTATCGCGGATAGTTCCCATCCATTTTATCGATTGGCCATTCTAAGGTAATCGAGGTACTGAATTGGGACCGCCGAGGACGGTGCCCATTCGTGAGTCATTGTTGTCGTGTTGGCCGACTCAAGGCGGCACACTATCATTCTTGTGAAATTGATAAACTTAGAATCGTTGCCGTTTATCATTAATTGTGCTTTGGAGGGTAGTCTCGGCTAGTGCTCGATGGGTATGTTTGGGGCTTGAACCTTCGCGGTTGGTTTCCCAACACCTACATCTCACTATGTCACGGTCACTGGGTGATCTCATTATAGGTAAGTTTGGGGCTTGAACCTTCGCGGTTGGTTTCCCAACACCTACATCTCAGTAGGTCACGGTCACTGGGTGATCTCATTATGGGTAAGCTTGGGGCTTGAACCTTCGTGGTTGGTTTCCCACACCTGCAATTCAGCAGGTCACAGTCATTGGATGATCTCATTGTGATACGGCTTCGTGCCGTGGCTTCGGCCCTCATTGATACAACTTGGGCTGTTTTGGCTTCGGGCCATTATGATGATTGATAGTTTCGGCTGATGTAACTTTCAGGTGATTGTGATATTTGGCAGCTTCGGCTGAGTGGCTTTCAGTCCTTTGTGATGTCTTGGTATTTTCGTTGGAGCCTTCGGGAATTGTGATTCATATTTAATTCAGTTCTGGTTTGGTTCATTTTCGTGAAACTCATTGTGGTGTTCTATATCGATGATTCTCCGTTGGGCGATTATGTTCTAACCTATTGAGAAGGTATGGATTATATGCCGTGAGCATAGTGTTTCACGAATGCTTGGTTCTTACGTTGGTTTGTGAGCATCTCGTATTACCAATGTTGTACTGTTCATTCTTCCTTTGGATACATATCATGTTATACATATCTTTGATATTCGTTATCTGGATGACTGACCCCATGGGGGCAGAACATGTTTTCATATTTTAGGTACTTGCGAGGAGAGAGTTGAGAAACAGGGGCATGACGATGGCGACAAGGCATTCGAGCGATACTAGTCTGAGTTGTTCATGTCGGTCAGACAGTTTGGAGTACTCCACTTTTGTTAGTTGTTGTATTTTCATTTTTGGCCATGTAGGCCCATCATTGTTGTTGAAATTCCTTATCGAAATATTGTGTTGGTTATCATAGTAAGGACTGTGGTTTCCCTTGTTGGTTAATTTGATGTATTTTCAGTCGTGTTCACCTGGTGGATCTCCTAGTGTGGGGTCCACATCACTGTAATGACCCAATGGGATTTGGGGGTGTTAGAGAAGATGGTATCAGAGATTTGAATTGTGAGATAGCCTTATATGTTAGTATGTGGCTCTACCGACGCGGTAGTAGTGGGACTGTCATGTTATGACAATCTGGACAGTCGGGTTTGTGAGTCGTGAAATTTGTACGACTGCACGAGTCATTCATTCATCGAGTCGTCGTCAGTGAAGACTAGTATCGCAAGACCTAGAAGCTTCGTATGACCTGTGTAAGGACTCGATTCTCTTTATGTTCATACATTCTTTATGTCATTGATTCTACATGTTTTGTTGAAACCTATATGTAACATAAGTATTATGATTGATTCATGACTAATTATTTTTGAGCACTTGTGACCTGTGCAAAGTTCCTCAGACCAAAAGAACGGTATAATTTCTGTCGATAAGGATCAACTCATTCATCAGTCAACAATCCTCAATCATCATTTTCGATCTCATTGATCATGTTAATTCATTAATCACTCGGTCAGTCTCATTACTCAGTTGCTGATCTTGTGGATCGAATTATAAATCTTGTTAGCTTGCTCAAGATAATCATTTCAGGAATTAAGTTTGAGTGAGGGCATTGTACTTGTTATTATGTAATTCATTATCATAAGGCAAATGGATGTTTCTTTATTTACTGGTAGTTACTGGTATTCCTAACTTGTAAATATACATATGGAAACTAGTCAGTGTATTTGAGAGCAAAACGTTCCACCCTTATTGGATAAGGGGGTCGACACTAGAAAGGTTTATAGCTCAAATACTTAATTGTTCGCAATTCGATGAAACTTAACTGGGCGTTAAGTTTATGTGAAGACTTGTATGACGTGTTCCTTGACATGGAGAGTGTCTGTCGAACACTAATGGTTAGTGGGAGCACACATTATAGGTATGCTAATTGGATTAGTATACTCGAACCGACTCACCCTCGATTCGTCACACGAATTTCACTCCGGGACAGTCAATGACGGAATCGAAAGGTTGTGATAGGTATTCGTGAACCTTAGACTTGAGGATTTAGTAGGGATGTGCTTGTGACGTTAAGATTTTCATTAGAGTAGTTTGACTCTGTAAACTGGAAGGTGGGGGTCAACCTCGACGTGCATCTTGACGGGAAAGTAGCAGGTCCTACTGAATACCAAGATAGAATTCTTTCTCCTGTTAGTGAACGGGTTATATGTCCTAGATGAGATCATAAGTCTTTGGCCACAGCATTGGATCTAGTTGTATTGGATACACGAGAGCTCTATGATCTCGATTTGCAATAACTCATGCATAACGTCAAGTACCGATAGGGTTTGACTGACTGTGACCCTATAACTTGATCTAGACATTTGAAAGAAGGGTTTATATGTATACTGGTATTCACAATAGAATGGTTCTTGAATGATCCCAATCATTCGTTCTCAGTTGGGGTACAGTGTAGGCCGCCAGGCTGGCTAGGTGGTGCTACTACTCTTTGGTTCCTCCCATTGCTGACTGAGACGAACCTACCGAGTCGTGTAATAAGATTGACGACAAAATGAATCGAGCTTATTCTCTCATTATAAATATTAGATATTGGATATCTAATTTATTGGGACATTAGATGTCTAAATTGATTTATTGGATAAATCAATTTACAGCCTAATGAATTAAATAAATTACTAGGAGATTAATTTAATTCATGAATATAATTATTTCTTGGAGAAATTAATTATGTTATTATGTATTTGATATGATTAATTAATTTGATTAATTAATTGATACAAATATATCGGAACGGAATAGGAGTTTATCTGTTTGGACTCACGGGAGTTCGAAATGTATCGAAGGCTCCTTCTAGATGGTCGCCCCAATCACCTACTCCCTCCATGGTCTTGGTCTTCAATTGGTGGGGTACTAGCCTTGTGACCAATCAAGGGGACAAAAGATCACTTTTGGTGATATTGTCAAAGGTAGGAGATCATGAGGGGATTTGAAGGAGAATAAAATGTGAAGACCAAATCTCCCTTGCTACACATTCAATCTCACGGCAAGGATAAGAGAGAGGAAAAAGCTTTTCCAAGGCTTCACAATATTCTTCATCATCTTCAAATATTCATTTCAAGTTTTTCTTGGAGAAAAATAGAGTGATATAGAGAGATCAAAGATTATATACTTAGAGTGTTATAATCTTGATAAACAAGCTTCTACAACCTTGTTCTAGCCGTATCCTTGGAGGATAACGAGGTTTAGTCATTCCGGTCGTTTCTCCGGCGCATGGCAAGTAGAGACGCGGTGCTTTCGGTGTTGGATCATCCAAGAGCTTGGAGCGTTTGGATCGTAGGGAAATCAACTAAAGCTTAGGGAATAGCTCAAGAGAAGGACACCATCTAAATTAACGGACTACAAGGGTATGTTTCTCGTATCTATTGTGTTTCGTTTAATATTCATATATACGTAGCTCGATCGATCCTCATAGGGATTCGGATCGAATTAATTTTTGTTTTACCGCTTCCGCTGGGCCTTCGATTTAGGCACCAAATCCCAACACGCCAGCCCCCAAGTAGCCACACGGCATGATGCCAATGTCGTAGATTTGGGCCGCCAAATCGCTCGTGGCCATACTTGTAATACCCGATTGTGAATTCATTATTATTATTCAGTAATTGTCACTCAGAAATTTTTTTCACACTTTAATAATCATTCATCATTCATGTTCATTCAATTGTGTTCATCGTTCGGCGTATCTTTGAGCCGTGTATCAGTTATCACTCGTCATTTAACCCCGTTTGGGAATCGAGATGAGAATATTATCAGGATCGTTGTAATTGTTCAGTAAGTTGATGTTGATGTTGGAGTTCATATCATTTCGAAATTTCTCTTTCTTGTTCGGTTCGTGCTATTTTGGACTAACTCTCGTAATCAATGCTCGGAACCGCCGTTTTGGGGTTCCCGCAATTCCATTTCGTGTTATTATTCCCAAGTTTTGAGTTCTATTACGTTTATTCTCTTTTCGAGTGATTTTTCTTCACTTTTGGGCACGAGCAATGTGCGTCGCAGCACAGGGGAGTGTGCGCCGCGGCACACACTTCTAGCAGGACCCGCCTGGCACGGCTATACCGCGCGCCGCAGCCCACTGCTTCCCGGGCCGCGGCACCAACTGGGGGTTGCTGGAATTTTTTTCGGCCGCGTTCCGTGGCACACTCAGTTCGGGCCACGGCACGCGAATCAGATTACCCTTTTTCAGCAGATTTTTGAGGAGAGAAGCTCATTTCATCCTCTTCCTCATTCCTTCTCTCCTTGGGCGACTTTTGGGTGAATTTTGGGCGATTTATCATCATCAATCTCAGAGATTTCATGCTCATTGAGTTCTTGGTGTGGATTAACAACATCTTTTTGGATTCTTCATCCTAATCCTAGGTAACTTCTCCAACCCTAGATTCGATTTGAAATTGGAGCATGATGTTTTGGATGATATAATCATGATATGTGAAGGGATATACGTATGATTATGAGTTTTTATGATTATCATTGGATTGTTGGAAGATTATTCAAGAACACTTTGAATGTTGATTTTGGAATTGGGGGTTTCAATTAGATGTTGGAATCTCGTATTGTGTCTTCCTTTTGGATTATTGAGTGTATTGAGGATGTTTTGTTGGTTTGAATCACTCATTTGGAGGTTGGTTTTCGATATAATTAAGATTAGTTGTAAACAATTGAAGATTGTTTATGACATGTTTGTTAGATTGCCCTAATGAGTTGGGTAATGTTGTATCGACCTTTTGATTTGGTTATGACTATACGTGGATATGTATATTAAGCGAATTGTTGGTAATTTTGTTATTCAAGGTTGTTCGAGCGATCGATAATTCCATAAAGGACGTTGATCGTGGAAGGACTTTCTCGCCGTCGGTTTGAGGCAAGTTTTATACTTGTACTAGTCAATGAGATTAATGTTATCACATATGTGTATGAATGTTTTGTATCATTCCGAGACGTAGTCTCTGCATTAGTTCATCGATATTAAGGGATCGTTTGATACGATACTCTTTGCCAATTATGCCAAATTATTATTGTTGTTCGTTAATGGCCAGTTCAAGGCATTCAGATAGTTGTCATTAATGTTATTGTCGATAGCCAGTTCGCGGTATTGATGCATCGATTGTTGTTGTTGATATTGATGTCGATCTAAGACATTATTGTAATCGTTCTTATTGATGTTGTTGTTTTATCATTAATGTTGTATTGGCCGATTGAAGGCATTGCCATATTCGTTTCTCATCTCTATCGTCGGTAACCGATTAAAGGTGTCAAGGCATTCGTTGTATCATTGTTATCGGTTGACCGTTCTAAGGCAATCGAGGTATTGAATCATAAGTTGTATAATTGTTATCGGTTGGCTGTACTAAGGCAATCGAGGTATTGAATCATTCATTGTATCATTGTTATCGATTGGCCAGTCTAAGGCAATCGAGGTATTGAATTGGGAATATCGCGGATAGTTCCCATCCATTTTATCGATTAGCCATTCTAAGGTAATCGAGGTATTGAATTGGGACCACCGAGGACGGTTCCCATCCGTCGTGTTAGCCGACTCAAGGCGGCACACTATCATTCTTTTGAAATTGATAATCTTAGAATCGTTGCCGTTTATCATTATTTGTGCTTTGGAGGCTAGTCTCGGCTAGTGCTCGATGGGTAAGTTTGGGGCTTGAACCTTCGCGGTTGGTTTCCCAACACCTACATCTCCGTAGGTCACGGTCACTGGGTGATCTCATTATAGGTAAGTTTGGGGCTTGAACCTTCGCAGTTGGTTTCCCAATACCTACATCTCAGTAGGTCACGGTCACTGGGTGATCTCATTATGAGTAAGCTTGGGGCATGAACCATCGCGGTTGGTTTCCCACACCTGCAATTTAGCAGGTCACGGTCATTGGATGATCTCATTGTGATACGGCTTCGTGCCATGGCTTCGGCCCTCATTGTGATACAGCTTCGTGCCGTGGCTTCGGCCCTCATTGATACAGCTCGGGTTGTTTTGGCTTCGGGCCATTATGGTGATTGATAGTTTCGGCTGACGTAACTTTCAGGTGATTGTGATATTTGGCAGCTTTGGCTGAGCGGCTTTCACTCCTTTGTGATGTCTTGGTATTTTCGTTGGAGCCTTCGGGAATTGTGATTCTTATTTAATTCAGTTCTGGTTTGGTTCATTTTCGTGAAATTTATTGTGGTGTTCTATATCGATGATTCTCCATTGGGCGATTATGTTCTAACCTGTTGAGAAGGTATGGATTATATGCCATGAGCATAGTGTTTCACGAATGCTTGGTTCTTACGTTGGTTTGTGAGCATCTCGTATTACCAATGTTGTACTGTTCATTCCGCCTTTGGATGCATATCATGTTGTACATATCTTTGATATTCTTTATCTGGATGACTGACCCCGTGGGGGCGGAACATGTTTTCATGTTTTAGGTGCTTGCGAGGAGAGAGTTGAGACACAGGGACATGACGATGGCGACAAGGCATTCGAGCGATACTAGTCTGAGTTGTTCATGTCGATCAGATAGTTTGGAGTACTCCAGTTTTGTCAGTTGTTGTATTTTCATTTTTGGCCATGTAGGCCCATCATTGTCGTTGAAATTCCTTATCGGAATATTGTGTTGGTTAACATAGTAAGGACTGTGGTTTCCCTTGTTGGTTAATTTGATGTATTTTCAGTCGTGTTCGCCTGGTGGATCTCCTAGTGTGGGGTCCACGGCACTGTAATGACCTAATGGGATTTGGGGGTGTTAGAGAAGATGGTATCAGAGATTTGGGTTGTGAGATACCCTTATATGTGAGTATGTGGCTCTACCGACGCAGTAGTAGTGGGACTGTCAGGTTATGACAATCTGGACAGTCGGGTTTGTGAGTCGTGAAATTTGTACGACTGCACGAGTCATTCATTCATCGAGTCGTCGTCAGTGAAGACTAGTATCGCAAGACCTCGAAGCTTCGTATGACCTGTGTAAGGACTCGATTATCTTTATGTTCATACATTCATTATGTCATTGATTCTACATGTTTTGTTGAAACCTATATGTGACATAGGTATTACAATTGATTCATGACTAATTGTTTTGGAGCACTTGTGACCTGTGCAAAGTTCCTCACACCAAAAGAACGATATAATTTCTGGCGATAAGGATCAACTCATTCATCAGTTAACAATCCTCAATCATCATTTTCGATCTCATCGATCATGTTAATTCATTAATCACTCGGTCAGTCTCATTACTTAGTTGTTGATCTTGTGGATCGAATTATCAATCTTGTTAATTTGTTCAAGATAATCATTTCAAGAATTTCATCAGATAATCATGTTACCTCACTTGATCTTTCATGCGATCTTATCATATTCCGGCGTAATGTCGACGATCATTTTACTGCACTATTAATGCATTCATTGTGATAAAGCATGTATGCTCATTATTATCATTCCGTAACATAATCATAACGCCATCTTCATGCGGGATCTATAATTATCATGTGACTTTCCTGCTTCAGAATGGATAGAGCTATCAGAGGACGCAGGGGAAGAGGCTGCGGTGCGGGCCGAAACCCGGGATCTCGTGTGAATACCCGCGCGAACGCGAGGGATAACATTAGTTTATCAGGTAGCGATGCTACTCATTCACTGAAAGGTAATCATTCACTGTCAGGGAGTCATACCCGAGATGCAGCTCAATCGGAAGGTTTTCACGTGGACCAATTCATATGTATGTAGGTCATGATGGCCCAGATGACTCAGATGACGCGGATAGTAGAGACCATGGAGACCTCTATGGTTCGTGGTCCACCGCTGCAAGGCTCCCAGGTGCTGTTTCTTGGGCAGACTGGAAGAGTGAACCAGATTGTTGGTGATATCTCTCGTCATAGGCCACCTACTTTTGAGGGTTCGTCGGAACCAGCTGATATCGTTCATTGGCTTGAGCATTTTGATAAACTCTTCGACATGGTTCAGTGTCCGGAAGAGAGTAAGGTGGCAGTAGCAACTTACTACTTGAGTAAGGGCGCTTATTCTTGGTGGCTTTCTGTGAAAGCCACCGATCGTGTTTGTGCTTGGAGCGAGTTCAAGACTCTCATGTTAGAGAGGTATTATCCGTCTCCACTTCGTGAAGCCAAGTTTTCAGAGGTTTTGAACCCCGAATCCATCGAGGAGGAGGGTGTTATTCTCATTGCTGAGAAGTTTTAGGGACTTCTTCAGTTTGCTTCTTCTGTTATCCGTACTGAGGCGGATAAGATCAAGTATTTTAGCAAGAGGCTAAATCCGCAGTTGAGGATGCATTTGTTCAATCATAATTTTAATTCACTTAGTGAGTTCATCGAGAAGGCCCTTGGAGCAGAGCTTTTGATTAAGGAGCTTGCTCGGAAGCACCCTTCATCTTCTTCTGGTGGGAAGACTAGGATGCCGGTTCATTCAGAGGGACAGCGGGCTCTACGGTTGTAAACGAATCGAATCGAAGGGAATACCACTATATTCGGTTCGTAATCGTGAAACTATTCGAACTATTCGATTCGATTCGATTTTTTTTCGAATATTAAAAGTTGATTCGAGTTCGATTCGATATGGATATTCGAATTATTTGATTCGATTCAAGTATTCGATTTGATTTTTTTTTCTTAGAATTGAGTGAAAGATTCAAAATTTTATGACAAAAAAGTTGCAATACAACCTAAAAATAACAATACAATTCACCAAAAAAAATAATACAAGCCAAAAACCACCATAATGTGATATGAAAACAGGACCAGCAGTAGAAGAAGTCGGAGAAATGAAATGAAACCATTTTGATTATATATATAATATACTAAATATATAAATAATTAATTCAAATCGAATATTCGTGAACAAAATGAATCGAATACCATCATATTTGTATTCTGATTCGTTATGTCATCGAATATAAAGTAGAATTCGAATTCGAAAAAAAACGAATATGAATCGGCCTAAACAAATTCGAATCACGAATTGAATCAAAAAAATTCGATTCGCCAACAATCCTAGCGGGCTCTGACTTCCCATAGATCATTTTCTAGTCGTCTTCGTGCTCGGAAAGTATCTTCCTCTTCGGCGACGAGTTCGACTGTTGTTTGTTTCAACTGTGATACAATAGGACATCGCAGTACCCGGTGCTCGATGCAGACTATTGCTTGTTTTCTGTGTGGGAGGCAGGGACACCTACGGAAACACTGTAGGAGTTCTAGTGCTAGTAGACATCGAGAGAGCTCACAAGCCTCGAGAGATTTTGGGTGATTTATCATCATCAATCTCAGATATTTCATCCTCCTTGAGTTCTTGGTGTGGATTAACAACATCTTTTTGGATTCTTCATCCTAATCCAAGGTAACTTCTTCAACCCTAGATTCGATTTTGAATTGGAGCATGATGTTTTGGGTGATATAATCATAATATGTGAAGGGATATATGTATGATTATGAGTTTTTATGAGTATCATTGGATTGTTAGAGGATTATTCAAGAACACTTTGGATGTTGATTTTGGAATTGGGGGTTTCTATTAGATGTTGTTGGAATCTCGTATTGTGTCTTCCTTTTAGATTATTGAGTGTATTGAGGATGTTTTGTTGGTTTGAATCACACATTTAGAGGTTGGTTTCGATATAATTGAGATTAGTTGTAAACAATTGAAGATTGTTTACTACTTGTTTGTTAAATTGCCCCAATGAGTTGGGTAGTGTTGTATCGACCTTTCGATTTGGTTATGACTATACGTGGATATCTATATTAAGCGAATCGTTGGTAATTCTGTTATTCAAGGTTGTTCGAGTGACCGATAATTCCATAAAGGACGTTGATCGTGGAAAGGCTTTCTCGCCGCCGGTTTGAGGCAAGTTTTATACTTGTACTAGTTAATGAGATTAAAATTATCATATATGTGTATGAATGTGTTGTATCATTCCGAGACATAGTCTCTTCATGAGTTCATTGATATTAAGGGATCATTTGATACGATACTCTTCGGCAATTATGCCAAATGATTATTGTTGTTCGTTAATGGCCAGTTCAAGGCATTGAGATACTTGTCGTTAATGTTATTGTCAATAACGGTTCGCAGTATCGATGCATCGATTGTTGTTGTTGATATTGATCTCGATCGAATATATTGTTGTAATCATTGTTATTGATGTTGTTGTTTTCTCATTAATGTTGTATTGGCCAAATGAAGGCATTGGCGTATTCGTTTCTCATCTCCGTCGTCGGTAACCGATTAAAGGTGATGAGGCATTCATTGTATCATTGTTATCGGTTGGCCGTTGTAAGGCAATCAAGGTATTGAATCATTCGTTGTATCATTGTTATCGGTTGGCTGATCTAAGGCAATCGAGTTATTGAATCATCCGTTGTATCATTGTTATCGATTGGCCGTTCTAAGGCAATCGAGGTATTGAATTGGGATTATCGCAGATAGTTCCCATCCGTTGTATTATTTTATCGATTGGCTATTCTAATGTAATCGAGGTATTTAATTAGGACCGCCGAGGATGGTGCCCATCTGTGAGTCATTGTTGTCGTGTTGGCTGACTCAAGGCGGCACACTATCATTCTTGTGAAATTGGTAATCTTAGAATCATTGCCGTTTGTGATTAACTGTGCTTTGGTGGCTAGTCTCGGCTAGTGCTCGATGGGTAAGTTTGGGGCTTGAACCTTCGCGGTTGGTTTCCCAACACCTACATCTCAGTAGGTCACGGTCACTGGGTGATCTCATTATAGGTAAGTTTGGGGCTTGAACCTTCGCGATTGGTTTCCCAACACCTACATCTCAGTAGGTCACGGTCACTGGGTGATCTCATTATGGGTAAGCTTGGGGCTTGAACCTTCGCGGTTGGTTTCCCACACCTGCAATTCAGCAGGTCACGGTTATTGGATGATCTCATTATGATACGGCTTCGTGTCGTGGCTTCGGCCCTCATTATGATACGGCTTCATGCCGTGGCTTCGGCCCTCATTGATACAGCTCGGGCTGTTTTGGCTTCGGGCCATTATGGTGATTGACAATTTCGGCTGATGTAACTTTCAGGTGATTGTGATATTTGGCAGCTTTGGCTGAGCGGCTTTCAGTCCTTTGTGATGTCTTGGTATTTTCGTTGGAGCCTTCGGGAATTGTTATTCTTATTTAATTCAGTTCTGGTTTGGTTCATTTTCGTGAAATTCATTGTGGTGTTCTATATCGATGATTTTCCGTTGGGCGATTATGTTCTAACCTGTTGAGCAAGTATGGATTATATGCCGTGAGCATAGTGTTTCACGAATGCTTGGTTCTTACGTTGGTTTGTGAGCATCTCGTATTACCAATGTTGTACTGTTCATTCTGCCTTTGGATCCATATCATGTTGTACATATCTTTGATATTTTTTATCTGGATGACTGACCCCGTGGGGGCGGAACATGTTTTCATGTTTTAGGTGCTTGCGAGGAGAGAGTTGAGACACAGGGGCATGACGATGGCGACAAGGCATTCGAGCGATACTAGTCTAAGTTGTTCTTGTCGGTCAGACAGTTTGGAGTACTCCAGTTTTGTCAGTTGTTGTATTTTCATTTTTGGCCACGTAGGCCCATCATTGTCGTTGAAATTCCTTATTGGAATATTGTGTTGGTTAACATAGTAAGGACTGTGGTTTTCCTTGTTGGTTAATTTGATGTATTTTCAGTCGTGTTCGCCTGGTGGATCTCCTATTGTGGGGTCCACGGCACTGTAATGACCTAATGGGATTTGGGGGTGTTTAGATGATGGTATCAGAGATTTGGGTTGTGAGATACCCTTATATGTGAGTATGTGGCTCTACCGACGCGGTAGTAGTGGGACTGTCAGGTTATGACAATCTGGACAGTCGGGTTTGTGAGTCGTGAAATTTGTACGACTGCACGAGTCATTCATTCATCGAGTCGTCGTCAGTGAAGACTAGTATCGCAAGACCTCAAAGCTTCTTATGACATGTGTAAGGACTCGATTCTCTTTATGTTCATACATTCATTATGTCATTGATTCTACATGTTTTGTTGAAAGCTGTATGTGACATAAGTATTACGATTGATTCATGACTAATTGCTTTGGAGCACTTGTGACCTGTGTAAAGTTCCTCAGACCAAAAGAACGGTATAATTTCTGGCGATAAGGATCAACTCATTCATCAGTCAACAATCCTCAATCATCATTTTCGATCTCATTGATCATGTTAATTCATTAATCACTCGGTCAGTCTCATTACTCAGTTGTTGATCTTGTGGATCGAATTATAAATCTTGTTAACTTGCTCAAGATAATCATTTCAGGAATTAAGTTTGAGTGAGGGCATTGTACTTGTTATTATGTAATTCATTATCATAAGGCAAATGGATGTTTCTTTATTTACTGGTAGTTAGTGGCATTCCTAACTTGTAAATATACATATGGAAACTAGACCGTGTATTTGAGAGCAAAACGTTCCACCCTTATTGGATAAGGGGGTCGGCACTAGAAAGGTTTATAGCTCAAATACTTAATCGTTCGCAAGTC
The DNA here is from genome assembly GCA_033398695.1 of Orobanche coerulescens. Classification (NCBI taxonomy): domain Eukaryota; kingdom Viridiplantae; phylum Streptophyta; class Magnoliopsida; order Lamiales; family Orobanchaceae; genus Orobanche; species Orobanche coerulescens. Next base: position 90,741,320 of record CM065810.1, on the reverse strand, counting down.
GATGAAACTTAACTGGGCGTTAAGTTTATGTGAAGACTTGTATGACGTGTTCCTTGACATGGAGAGTTCTGTCGAACACTAATGGTTAGTGGGAGCACACATTATAGGTATGCTAATTGGATTAGTATACTCGAACCGACTCACTCTCGATTCGTCACACGAATTTCACTCCGGGACAGTCAATGACGGAATCGAAAGGTTGTGATAGGTATTCGTGAACCTTAGACTTGAGGATTTAGTAGGGATGTGCTTGTGACGTTAAGATTTTCACTAGAGTAGTTTGACTCTGTAAACTGGAAGGTGGGGGTCAACCTCGACGTGCATCTTGACGGGAAAGTAGCAGGTCCTACTGAATACCAAGATAGAATTCTTTCTCCTGTTAGTGAACGGGTTATATGTCCTAGATGAGATCATAAGTCTTTGGCCAAAGCATTGGATCTAGTTGTATTGGATACACGAGAGCTCTATGATCTCGATTTGCAATAACTCATGCATAACGTCAAGTACAGATAGGGTTTGACTGACTGTGACCCTATAACTTGATCGGGACATTTGAAAGAAGGGTTTATACGTATACTGGTATTCACAATAGAATGGTTCTTGAATGATCCCAATCATTCGTTCTCAGTTGGGGTACAGTGTAGGCCGCCAGGCTGGCTGGGTGGTGCTACTACTCTTTGGTTCCTCCCATTGCTGACTGAGATGAACCTACCGAGTCGCGCAATAAGATTGACGACGGAATAAATCGAGCTTATTCTCTCATTATAAGTATTAGATATTGGATATCTAATTTATTGGGACATTAGATGTCTAAATTGATTTATTGGATAATCAATTTACAGCCTAATGAATTAAATAAATTACTGGGAGATTAATTTAATTCATGAATATAATTATTTCTTGGAGAAATTAATTATGTTATTATGTATTTGATATGATTAATTAATTTGATTAATTAATTGATACAAATACATCAGAATGGAATAGGAGTTTATATGTTTGGACTCACGGGAGTTCGAAATGTATCGAACTTGTTCGGCTCCTTCTAGATGGTCGCCCCAATCACCTACTCCCTCCATGGTCTTGGTCTTCAATTGGTGGGGTACTATACTTGTGACCAATCAAGGGGACAAAAGATCACCTTTGGTGATATTGTCAAAGGTAGGAGATCATGAGGGGATTTGACGGAGAATAAAATGTGAAGACCAAATCTCCCTTGCTACACATTCAATCTCACGGCAAGGATAAGAGAGAGGAAAAAGCTTTTCCAAGGCTTCACAATATTCTTCATCATCTTCAAATATTCATTTCAAGTTTTTCTTGGAGAAAAATAGAGTGATATAGAGAGATCAAAGATTATATACTTAGAGTGTTATAATCTTGATAAACAAGCTTCTACAACCTTTTTCTAGCCGTATCCTTAGAGGATAACGAGGTTTAGTCATTCCGGTCGTTTCTCCGGCGCATGGCAAGTAGAGACGCGGTGCTTTCGGCGTTGAATCATCCAAGAGCTTGGAGCGTTTGGATCGTAGGGAAATCAACTAAAGCTTGGGGAATAGCTCAAGAGAAGGACACCATCTAAATTAACGGACTACAAGGGTATGTTTCTCGTATCTATTGTGATTCGTTTAATATTCATATATACGTAGCTCGATCGATCCTCATAGGGATTCGGATTGAATTAATTTTTGTTTTACCGCTTCCGCTTTCGATTTAGGCACCGAATCCCAACACGCCATCCCCCAAGTAGCCACACGGCATGATGCCGATGTCGTAGATTTGGGCCGCCAAATCGCTCGTGACCGTACTTGTAATACCCGATTGTGAATTCATTATTATTATTCAGTAATTGTCATTCAGAAATTTTTTTCACACTTTAATAATCATTCATCATTCATGTTCATTCAATTGTGTTCATAGTTCGGCGTATCTTTGATCCGTGTATCAGTTATCATTCGTCATTTAACCCCGTTTGGGAATCGAGATGAGAATATTATCAGGATCGTTGTAATTGTTCAGTAAGTTGATGTTGATGTTGGAGTTCATATCATTTCGAAATTTCTCTTTCTTGTTCGGTTCGTGCCATTTTGGACTAACTCTCGTAATCAATGCTCGGAACCGCCGTTTTGGGGTTCCCGCCATTCCATTTCGTGTTATTATTCCCAAGTTTTGAGTTCTATTACATTTATTCTCTTTTCGAGTGATTTTTCTTCACTTTTGGGCACGAGCAATGTGCGCCACAGCACAGGGGGGTGTGCGCCGCAGCACACACTTCTTGCAGGACCAGCCTGGCACGGCTGTACCGCGCACCGCAGCCCACTGCTTTCCGGGCCGCGGCACCAACTGGGGGTTGCTCGAATTTTTTTCAGCCGCGTGCCGTGGCACACTCAGTCCGGGCCACGGCACGCGAATCAGATTACCCTTTTTCAGCAGATTTTTGAGGAGAGAAGCTCATTTCATCCTCTTCCTCATTCCTTTTCTCCTTGGGCGACTTTTGGGCGAATTTTGGGTGATTTATCATCATCAATCTCAGAGATTTCATCCTCATTGAGTTCTTGGTGTGGATTAACAACATCTTTTTGGATTCTTCATCCTAATCCTAGGTAACTTCTCTAACCCTAGATTCGATTTTGAAATGGAGCATGATGTTTTGGATGATATAATCATGATATGTGAAGGGATATACGTATGATTATGAGTTTTTATGATTATCATTGGATTGTTGGAGGATTATTCAAGAACACTTTGGATGTTGATTTTGGATATGGGGGTTTCAATTAGATGTTGTTGGAATCTCGTATTGTGTCTTCCTTTTGGATTATTGAGTGTATTGAGGATGTTTTGTTGGTTTGAATCACTCATTTGGAGGTTGGTTTTCGATATAATTAAGATTAGTGGTAAACAATTGAAGATGGTTTATGACATGTTTGTTAAATTGCCCCAATGAGTTGGGTAATGTTGTATCGACCTTTTGATTTAGTTATGACTATACGTGGATATGTATATTAAGCGAATTGTTGGTAATTGTGTTATTCAAGGTTGTTCGAGCGATCGATAATTCCATAAAGGACGTTGATCGTGGAAGGACTTTCTTGCCGTCGGTTTGAGGCAGGTTTTATACTTGTACTAGTCAATGAGATTAATGTTATCACATATGTGTATGAATGTGTTGTATCATTCCGAGACGTAGTCTCTTCATGAGTTCATTGATATTAAGGGATCGTTTGATACGATACTCTTCGCCAATTATGCCAAATGATTATTGTTGTTCGTCAATGGCCAGTTCAAGGCATTCAGATAGTTGTCATTAATGTTATGGTCGATAGCTAGTTCGCGGTATTGATGCATCGATTGTTGTTGTTGATATTGATGTCGATCTAAGACATTATTGTAATCGTTGTTATTGATGTTGTTGTTTTATCATTAATGTTGTATTGGCCGATTGAAGGCATTGCCATATTCGTTTCTCATCTCCATCGTCAGTAACCGATTAAAGGTGTCAAGGCATTCGTTGTATCATTGTTATCGGTTGACCGTTCTAAGGCAATCGAGGTATTGAATCATAAGTTGTATAATTGTTATCGGTTGGCCGTTCTAAGGCAATCGTGGTATTGAATCATTTGTTGTATCATTGTTATTGATTGGCCGGTCTAAGGCAATCGAGGTATTAAATTGGGATTATCGCGGACAGTTCCCATCCATTTTATCGATTAGCCATTCTAAGGTAATCGAGGTATTGAATTAGGACCACCGAGGACGGTGCCCATCCGTGAGTCATTGTTGTCGTGTTAGCCGACTCAAGGCGGCACACTATTATTCTTGTGAAATTAATAATCTTAGAATCGTTGCCGTTTATCATTAATTGTGCTTTGGAGGCTAGTCTCGGCTAGTGCTCGATGGGTAAGTTTGGGGCTTGAACCTTCGCGGTTGGTTTCCCAACACCTACATCTCAGTAGGTCACGGTCACTGGGTGATCTCATTATAGGTAAGTTTGGGGCTTGAACCTTTGCAGTTGGTTTCCCAACACCTACAACTCAGTAGGTCACGGTCACTGGGTGATCTCATTATGGGTAAACTTGGGGCATGAACCTTCGCGGTTGGTTTCCCACACCTGCAATTCAGCAGGTCACGGTCATTGGATGATCTCATTGTGATACGGCTTCGTGCTGTGGCTTCGGCCCTCATTGTGATACAGCTTCGTGCCGTGGCTTCGGCCCTCATTGATACAGCTCGGGTTGTTTTGGCTTCGGGCCATTATGGTGATTGACAGTTTCGGCTGATGTAACTTTCAGGTGATTTTGATATTTGGCAGCTTTGGCTGAGCGGCTTTCAGTCCTTTGTGATGTCTTGGTATTTTCGTTGGAGCCTTCGGGAATTGTGATTCTTATTTAATTTAGTTCTGGTTTGGTTCATTTTCGTGAAATTCATTGTGGTGTTCTATATCGATGATTCTCCGTTGGGCGATTATGTTCTAACCTGTTGAGTAGGTGTGGATTATATGCCGTTAGCATAGTGTTTCACGAATGCTTGGTTCTTACGTTGGTTTGTGAGCATCTCGTATTACCAATGTTGTACTGTTCATTCTGCCTTTGGATGCATATCATGTTGTTCATATCTTTGATATTCTTTATTTGGATGACTGACCCCATGAGGGCGGAACATGTTTTCATGTTTTAGGTGCTTGTGAGGAGAGAGTTGAGACACAGGGGCATGACGATGGCGACAAGGCATTCGAGCGATACTAGTCTGATTTGTTCATGTCGGTCAGACAGTTTGGAGTACTCCAGTTTTGTCAGTTGTTGTATTTTCATTTTTGGCCATGTAGGCCCATCATTGTCGTTGAAATTCCTTATCGTAATATTGTGTTGGTTAACATAGTAAGGACTATGGTTTTCCTTGTTGGTTAATTTGATGTATTTTCAGTCGTGTTCGCCTGGTGGATCTCCTAGTGTGGGGTCCACGGCACTGTAATGACCCAATGAGATTTGGGGGTGTTAGAGAAGATGGTATCAGAGATTTTGGTTGTGAGATACCCTTATATGTGAGTATGTGGCTCTACCGACGCGGTAGTAGTGGAACTGTCAGGTTATGACAATCTGGACAGTCGGGTTTGTGAGTCGTGAAATTTGTACGACTGCACGAGTCATTAATTCATCGAGTCGTCGTCAGTGAAGACTAGTATCGCAAGACCTCGAAGCTTCGTATGACCTGTGTAAGGACTCGAATCTCTTTATGTTCATACATTCATTATGTCATTGATTCTACATGTTTTGTTGAAACCTATATGTGACATAAGTATTACGATTGATTCATGACTAATTGTTTTGGAGCACTTGTGACCTGTGCAAAGTTCCTCACACCAAAAGAACGGTATAATTTCTGACGATAAGGATCAACTCATTCATCAGTCAACAATCCTCAATCATCATTTTCGATCTCATCGATCATGTTAATTCATTAATCACTCAGTCAGTCTCATTACTCAGTTGTTGATCTTGTGGATCGAATTATCAATCTTGTTAACTTGTTCAAGATAATCATTTCAGGAATTTCATCAGATAATCATGTTACCTCACTTGATCTTTCATGCGATCTTATCATATTCCGGCATTATGTCGACGATCATTTTACTGCACTATTAATGCATTCATTGTGATAAAGCATGTATGCTCATTATTATCATTCCGTAACATAATCATAACGCGATCTTCATGCGGGATCTATAATTATCATGTGACTTTCCTGCTTCAAAATGGATAGAGATATCAGAGGACGCAGGGGAAGAGGCCGCGGTGCGGGCCGAAACCCGGGATCTCGTGTGAATACCCATGCGAATGCGAGGGATAACATTAGTTTATCAGGTAGCGATGCTACTCATTCACTGAAAGGTAATCATTCACTGTCAGGGAGTCGTACCCGAGATACAGCTCAATCGGAAGGTTTTCGCGTGGACCAATTCATATGTATGTAGGTCATGATGTCCCAGATGACTCAGATGACGAGGATAGTAGATACCATGTAGACCTTGATGGTTCGTGGTCCACCGCTGCAAGGTTCCCAGGTGCTGTTTCTTGGACAGACTGGAAGAGTGAACCAGATTGTTGGTGATATCTCTCATCATAGGCCACCTACTTTTGAGGGTTCGTCGGAACCAGCTGATATTGTTCATTGGCTTGAGCATTTTGATAAACTCTTTGACATGGTTCAGTGTCCGGAAGAGAGTAAGGTGGCAGTAGCAGCTTACTACTTGAGTAAGGGCGCTTATTCTTGGTGTCTTTCCGTGAAAGCCATCGATCGTGTTTGTGCTTGGAGCGAGTTCAAGACTCTCATGTTAGAGAGGTATTATCCGTCTCCACTTCGTGAAGCCAAGTTTTCAGAGGTTTTGAACCTCGAATCCATCGAGGAGGAGGGTGTTATTCTCATTGCTGAGAAGTTTCAGGGACTTCTTCAGTTTGCTTCGTCTGTTATCCGTACTGAGGCGGATAAGATCAAGTATTTTAGCAAGAGGCTAAATCCGCAGTTGAGGATGCAATTGTTCAATCATAAATTTAATTCACTTAGTGAGTTCATCGAGAAGGCCCTTGGAGCAGAGCTTTTGATTAAGGAGCTTGCTCGGAAGCACCCTTGAGCTTCTTCTGGTGGGAAGACTAGGATGCCGGTTCATTCAGAGGGACAGCGGGCTCTACGGTTGTAAACGAATCGAATTGAACGGAATACCACTGTATTCGGTTCGTATTCGTGAAACTATTCGAACTATTCGATTCGATTCGATTTTTTTTCGAATATTAAAAGTTGATTCGAGTTCGATTCGATATGGATATTCGAATTATTTGATTCGATTCAAGTATTCGATTTGATTTTTTTTCTTAGAATTGAATGAAAGATTCAAAATTTTATCACAAAGAAGTTGCAATACAACCTAAAAATAACAATACAATTCACCAAAAAAAAAATAATACAAGCCAAAAACCACCATAATGTGATATGAAAACAGGACCAACAGTAGAAGAAGTCGGAGAAATGAAATGAAACCCTTTTGATTATATATAATATACTAAATATATAAATAATTAATTCGAATCGAATATTCGTGAACAAAATGAATCGAGTACCACCAGATTTGTATTCTGATTCGTTATGTCAGCGAATATAAAGTAGAATTCGAATTCGAATTCAAAAAAAACGAATAAGGATCGGCCTAAACGAATTCGAATCACGAATTGAATCAAAAAAATTCGATTCGCTAACATTCCTAGCGGGCTCTGACTTCCCATAGGTCGTTTTCTAGTCGTCTTCGTGCTGGGAAAGTATCTTCCTCTCCGGCGACGAGTTCGACCGTTGTTTGTTTCAACTGTGATACAATAGGACATCGCAGTACCCGGTGCTCGATGCAGACTATTGCTTGTTTTCTGTGTGGGAGACAGGGACACCTACGGAAACACTGAAGGAGTTCTAGTGCTAGTAGACATCGAGAGAGCTCACGAGCCTCGGGAGATTTTGGTTGATATATCATCATTAATCTCAGAGATTTCATCCTCCTTGAGTTCTTGGTGTGGATTAACAACATCTTTTTGGATTCTTCATCCTAATCCAAGGTAACTTCTTCAACCCTAGATTCGATTTTGAATTGGAGCATGATGTTTTGGATGATATATTCATAATATGTGAAGGGATATATGTATGATTATGAGTTTTTATGAGTATCATTGGATTGTTGGAGGATTATTCAAGAACACTTTGGATGTTGATTTTGGAATTGGGGGTTTCGATTAGATGTTGTTGGAATCTCGTATTGTGTCTTCCTTTCGGATTATTGAGTGTATTGAGGATGTTTTGTTGGTTTGAATCACTCATTTAGAGGTTGGTTTTCGATATAATTGAGATTAGTTGTAAACAATTGAAGATTGTTTACGACATGTTTGTTAAATTACCCCAATGAGTTGGGTTGTATTGTATCGACCTTTCGATTTGGTTATGACTATACGTGGATATGTATATTAAGCGAATCGTTGGTAATTGTGTTATTCAAGGTTGTTCGAGTGACCGATAATTCCATAAAGGACTTTGATCGTGGAAGGACTTTCTCACCGTCGGTTTGAGGCAAGTTTTATACTTGTACTAGTTAATGAGATTAATATTATCATATATGTGTATGAATGTGTTGTATCATTCCGAGACGTAGTCTCTTCATGAGTTTATTGATATTACGGGATCGTTTGATACGATACACTTCGGCAATTATGCCAAATGATTATTGTTGTTCATTAATGGCCAGTTCAAGGCATTGAGTTACTTGTCGTTAATGTTATTGTCAATAGCCGGTTCGCGGTATCGATGCATCGATTGTTGTTGTTGTTGATATTGATCTCGATCTAATATATTGTTGTAATCGTTATTATTGATGTTGTTTTCTCATTAATGTTGTATTGGCCAATTAAAGGCATTGGCGTATTCGTTTCTCATCTCCGTCGTCGGTAACCGATTAAAGGTGACGAGGCATTCATTGTATCATTGTTATCGGTTGGCCGTTATAAGGCAATCGAGGTATTGAATCATTCATTGTATCATTGTTATCGGTTGGCTGTTCTAAGGCAATCGAGTAATTGAATCATCCGTTATATCATTGTTATCGATTGGCCGTTCTAAGGCAATCGAGGTATTGAATTGGGATTATCGAAGATAGTTCCCATCCGTTGTATTATTTTATCGATTGGCTATTCTAAGGTAATCGAGGTATTGAATTGGGACCGCCGAGGATGGTGCCCATCTGTGAGTAATTGTTGTCGTGTTGGCTGACTCAAGGCGGCACACTATCATTATTGTGAAATCGGTAATCTTAGAATCGTTGCCGTTTGTGATTAACTGTGCTTTGGAGGCTAGTATCGGCTAGTGCTCGATGGGTAAGTTTGGGGCTTGAACCTTCGCGGTTGGTTTCCCAACACCTATATCTCAGTAGGTCACGGTCACTGGGTGATCTCATTATAGGTAAGTTTGGGGCATGAACCTTCGCGGTTGGTTTCCCAACACCTACATCTCAGTAGGTCACGGTCACTGGGTGATCTCATTATGGGTAAGCTTGGGGCTTGAACCTTCGCGGTTGGTTTCCCAACACCTACAATTTAGTAGGTCACGGTCATTGGATGATCTCATTGTGATACGACTTCGTGCCGTGGCTTCAGCCCTCATTGTGATACGGCTTCGTACCGTGGCTTCGGCCTTCATTGATACAGCTCGGGCTATTTTGGCTTCAGGCTATTATGATGATTGACAGTTTCGGCTGATGTAACTTTCAGGTGATTGTGATATTTGGCAGCTTCAGCTGAGCGGCTTTCAGTCCTTTGTGATGTCTTGGTGTTTTCATTGGTTCCTTCGGGCATTGTGATTCATATTTAATTCAGTTCTGGTTCGGTTCATTTTCGTGAAATTCATTGTGGTGTTCTATATCGATGATTCGTCGTTGGGCGCTTATGTTTTAACCTATTGAGCAAGTATGGATTATATGCTGGGAGCATAGTGTTTCATGAATGCTCGGTTCTTACCTTGGTTTGTGAGCATCTCGTATTACCATTGTTGTAGTGTTCATTATGCCTTTGCATGCATATCATGTTGTACATATATTTGATATTTATCTGGATGACTGACCCCATGGGGGCGGAACATGTTTTCATGTTTTAGGTGCTTGCGAGGAGAGAGTTGAGACACAGGGGCATGACGATGGTGATAAGGCATTCGTGCGATACTAGTCCGAGTTGTTCATGTCGGTGAGACAGTTTGGAGTACTCCAGTTTTGTCAGTTGTTGTATTTTCATTTTTGGCCATGTAGGCTCATCATTGTCGTTGAAATTTCTTATCGGAATATTGTGTCGGTTATCATAGTAAGGACTGTGGTTTCCCTTGTTGGTTAATTTGATGTATTTTCAGTCGTGTTCGCCTGGTGGATCTCCTTGTGTGGGGTCCACGGTACTGTAAGAGGAGCTCCGCCTCACGGTTGCCACTGCCCTTCCGAACTCCCGACACGACAATCGGACTGTTCCCGATCGTCCAACCCCCGCACGCCATCGGCCTAACGCCCCCTGTGCGCGGTCAGATTTCAATGATCCTGACAGTGACGATGAAGAGACGGTTGACAAAAACCCATTCGCCCCATTGGCCCGCGCGCCACCACAAATCGGCCGGAACGATGACTGACGATGAGAGTCTGGGTTCAATCTTGAAATACCAGAGTTCGCCGGAAGTCTCGACCCTTGTGAGTTTCTTGACTGGATAAATATGGTGTAAGGTTTAATAGATTTCAAATCCATTCCTGACAACAAACATGTTGCCCTGGTCGTAACCCGTTTCCATGGCCGTGCATCGTCTTGGTTGCAGCAGCTCAAAACTATTCACGTCCGCCCCGTCAAGCCTCACATCACTATAAGGAGCAAATTTTGAAAACACTTGGAGCGAGAGTTTCTTCCATATAATTTTGAGGGCACCCCTCTTCAGCGTTTTCATGCACTATGTCAAGGTTCCCATTTGGTCGACCTCTACACCAATGAGTTCTACTGATACCTTTCTCGTTTGGATATACGAGACACCCATGTGCAGTTGGTCTATCGTTATATCGGATGCTTGAAGCAATCCCTACAGGATACACTTACTCTTCTCGCTCTGATGACGGTCTTCGAAGCTCACCAACAAGCAACCCTCCTAGAACAACAATCGGCACGGCAGAATATTCTGGCCTCATCCCCATTAGCCCGCTAACCACCAGCTCTACCCACACCAGCGACAGCCCATCCTCAGTCGGCTCAACCTACGGCGGTGAGCGACGGCAGCTCGTTGTCAACCTCAGCCGTACGCTGCTTTGCATGCGGCGAGTTCGGGCATCGCCAGACATCTTGCCCTCAAGCCCGTCAGCATTTGTTGTTTATTGATGAGTGGGAGACTCATCCGTATGATGCACCACCCATGTTCAATGAAGACCCTTTGGATACTTTACTAGAGGAGCACGTGAACGGCAATGTTGGACCATTATTGGTGATAAGTCATTCTTTTCTATCACCTAAGGAGCCCAGTGTGTCAGAGGCCCTTTGTCACCATATCTTTGAGTCGGCATGCACTATTGAGGGTAAGGTGTGCCGTTTTATTATTGATTCCGGTTCTTATGAAAATGTGATGTCTGCTGATGTTGTTGCTAAACTGAATTTACATACCGAGCCCCACCCTTTTCCTTATACACTTGCTTGGATCCAACATGGTAATTCAGTGACTGTCGATCATCGAGTCAGTGTTACCTTTTCAGTTGGTTTTAAATATCTAGATACAATTTGGTGTGCTGTGGTCCCGATGGATGCTTATCATTTGCTTTTGGGTCGCCCGTGGGAGTTTGCAAGGTCTGTCATACATGATGGTCGTCAGAATACATACAGCTTCCAATTTTATGGGTCCAAGATAGTGATGCATCCCTCAGTGCCTAATACGCCCCCTCCAATTAATAATATTTTGTTGCTATCTCGTTTGGAGTTTTTGCATGAGATGGGGTTGGGTAATTTTGTGGTTTTATTATTGGGTGTTGACCGTGCTGATCCTGTTTCGGATGTAGTGCCTGCGATACGTGTACTTTTGGATGATTATGTTGATGTTTTTCATACTGAGTTACCTCCGGGATTGCCACCACTTAGAGATATACAGCATCACATTGATTTAGTGCCGGGAGTTTCTCTACCGAATCAGCCTCACTACCGTATGAGCCCTGTTGAATATGCGGAGTTACGACGGAAAGTGGAGGAGTTGTTAGAGAAAGGTTCAATTAGACAGATCTTGATCCCTTGTGCTGTGCCTGTCCTTCTCATTCCCAAGAAATATTCTTCTTGGAGAATGTGTGTTGACAGTAGGGTTATCAATAAGATTACAGTTTGGTACCGATTTCCTATACCCCACCTAGATGATTTACACGACCATCTCAAAGGTGTTATGATGTTCAGTGAGCTGGATCTGCGCAGTGGATACCATCAGATCCGTATCCACCCTGGTCATGAGTGGAAAACAGCCTTTAAGACCCGTGAAGGCCTGTTTGTGTGGATGGCGATGCCTTTTGGCCTCTCCAACACTCCGAGCACATTCATGCATATTATGAACCAGTCACTCTGCTCCTTCAATGGTACTTATGTCATTGTCTACTTCGATGATATCCTGATATACAGTCGTTCGTTTGATGAGCATCTTGGTCATTTACGTGCCGTCCTCACTATCTTGAGAGATGAGAAATTTTTGGCGTCTCCACAGAAGTGCATTTTTGGGGTGCAATCATTGTTATTCTTGGAGTATATTATCTCGGCAGAGGGGATTTGCGTGGACGACTCGAAGATTTCTACGATTAGAGATTGGCACTCCCCAACTACAGTTACATCCGGAGTTTTCATGGCCTTGCTTTCTTTTATCGATGTTTCATAGCTCATTTCAGTGCCATTATGGCACCAGTGACGGACTGTATTGGCACTAAACCTTTCCTTTGGACACCCACGGCAGAAAGTGCTTTTCAAGATATCAAACAATGCCTTATCTCAGCACCGGTTTTGTTACTTCCTGATTTCGAGCAGCCCTTCGAGTTGTCTTGTGATGCGTCGAAGGCAGACATCGGTGTGGTTTTGAGTCAAGGGGGACTCCCTGTGGCCTTCTTTAGTGAGAAAATTTCCGGCCCTCGCAGTCCATACAGCACATACGACGCGGAGTTTTATGCATTGATTCGTGTTGTTCATCATTGGCGACACTATCTTTTTCACAGAGAATTTGTCCTTTTCTATGATCATGAAGCCTTACGTCATTTAGCTACACAAGATAACCTTTCTGCTCGTCATGCGTCTTGGGCCGCTTTTCTCCAACAGTTCACTTTTGTTTTGAAGCATCGATCGGGACTATCGAACAGAGTGGCAGATGCTTTGAGCCGTCATGCGCTGCTGATTTCGGACCTATGTGTCGCAGTTTCAGGCATTGACCTTTTACTTGAGTTTTATGTGGATGATCGCTTCTTCAGCCTCCTTTTGGCTCGGATCCGTTCCGGTGATTTCTCAGATTTTGTCTTACTCAATGGCTTCCTCTTCAAAGGTATCCGCCTTTGTATTCCTGACACTAGCGTCTGCCTCTACCTGATTTTCGAGATACACAATGCTGGTCATGTGGGCCGGGACAGATCTATTGAACTTACAACGCTCTTACTCTTGGCCTACTATCTGACGTGATGTCACCAGGTATGTCTCGCGATGCCGTGTTTGTCAGGTTTTGAAAGGCATGTCGACCAACGCGGGACTTTACCGACCTCTACCTATACCCAATGCTCCTTGGATTGCTATTAGCATGGACTTCGTCCTGGGTTTGTCTCACACTCAACGGGGGAATGCTTCCATCTTTGTTGTGGTGGACCGTTTTTCGAAGATGGTTGACTTTATTCCGTGCAAGAAGACAGTCGATGCCGTGCATGTGGCAAAATTATTTTTTCGTGAAGTGTACCGTCTTCATAGGTTGCCTTTTTCCATCGTCTCCGACCGTGATACGCGATTTTTGAGTTTTTTTTTGAAGAGTTTATGGCGTATGGCACACACCCGTCTTGATTTTAGTAATCCATATCACCCGCAGACAGATGGCCAGATGGAGGTTGTAAATCGTTCTTTGGGTATCTTACTCAGATGCTTGGTGGGAGAGCATTTGCGTTCGTGGGATACCGAAGTCAGTCAAGCGGAATTTGCTCATAATTTGGCTATGAGCCGGAGTACGGGCCTTGCTCCTTTTCAGATTGTTTATGCAACGATTCCTCGGGGATCGTCGGATTTGATTGCTCTACCATCACCGATCAAGGCGGATACTCGTGTCGTGGACTTGATCGAAGCCCTTAGGCACACTCATCGTGCTACCTATGATCAGTTATTGGCCTCTACAACGGCTTATAAAGAAACATCGGATAAGGGACGAAGACACTTGGAATTCGAGCTGGGAGACTTTGTGTGGGCGGTTCTCACTCGTGACTGATACCCTGTATACGAGTATAACAAGCTCGTGGCTAGGAAGATTGGACCTTTGGAGGTTTTGGCAAAGATCAACCCGAATGCTTATCGTTTGCGTTTGCTTAACACGTATGCACTTCAGACGTTTTCAATGTAAAGCACCTCATACCTTACATGGGTGATAATGATGATGCCGTGGATGACAAGTCTGGTTCGAGGGCGGACCTTTTCTTGGCCGGGGAGGATGATGTGGTGAATGAGTCATTATGCTTCTTGGGGGATCATGATCGTATCTTCAAGCCCAAAACTTAATGGCTTTATTTATGTCTTTTCTTAAAACTCTTTTAATAAACTCGTCCGTCTATTGGACCTTTATGGGCCTTTTGATAACTATTTATATGTGGTAGTAGGATATTATTAGGGTTATTGAATTTTGATTGGAATTGAATCTCTGAGAGCCGTCTAGTATACGTAGTATCAAGACGTTCTTCTCTCCTTCGTGTTTACGCTTTCGCTACGTCAGAACGACTACACGATTATAGTCTCACTAGAAAACTGTACTTTTCTTCTTTTAATTTTAATCCTGTGGCAGATGGTAGCGGCAAGAAAAATTGATTTGACGACCCAAATTCAAACTCAATTGTCAAAATATTATTAATCATTCTTATACTTTTTAAATAATGTTAAAAACATTATAAATACACATCCATTCCGATAGATTTTAATGCACAACGAGCATTTCTCCATATCCATTTTTAAGAAGCGAAAACATATATAGATTTTCAAACTTTCAAATAAAAATGTGCATTAAAAAAAATATTTGATGAATAAAGGAAAAGAAGATGAATAAGATGAATTAGAATAAAAAATCTAATGTTTATTAGTTCATAATAAAAATTACTGGCATCCCATTTATATAATAATTTTGTAACCAATATGACACGTCAAAAAATTGAATGTTCATCTTCCAAGTCATTTTCTATTGTCCAATCAAATCTCATAATTATTACATATCATTTCTTATTGCCACATAATAATTAATTGAATTATAATTTATAGTATAAATTTAAATTAAAATGGGACTTGTTTTATGTATGAAAATCTTACTATAGTTATTAAATTTAAAAATACCGATTAATATATTTTAATTATCATATATTTGGAATAAAATAGAGAGAAGACATGGACTAGCCTAATAGCTTAGTAAATTTTAACATTTGTCATTGAACTTAGCTTATACAAATTATAGCCAAAAAATACACATTTGGACCAATTTGCCCATACTAAAGGGAAGAGTAAATATAATATTATTTTCTGAAGTTTGACTAATTCTCTCTCTTCTATTGTTTCTCGGGCCACATTTTCTGAAGAAGCAACCCGACGAGACTACCCTGCCTCACAAATTTTCTGAAACCTAGCGTCGCCTCACACCTACCCTGTCTCACATCGAACGGCCGCGCCAAGCATCCCGACGAGACTCACCGAAGCAGCGCCTTGTACCACTACCGAAAGGCCGACTCACCAAACACCGCATCACCCAAGCGCCGTATTACCCAAGCGCCGCCTCCAGAAGTGTTAATGGCGGACGAAGGACAGGGAGAACCCATACCGGAGTCCGGAAACGCAACCGTAGAGGATAACTACTACGATTCAGAGAAGTCTTCCGATGACGAACCGCCGAGATACACCGACGAAGCGCAAATTCCAGCCAGAATCAGAGGCGCCGACCGTCCTCGACGGATCCCGTACGAAGAAATGCTGGTAATCCTCAATGTTTCACTTCATTTATAAAAAATATAGGGTTTAGGTTTGAAAAAGTTACGAAATTGTGAAATCATGTTTTCTTTCTATAATTATGCAGTTACGAAATTGGGAAAACTGTATGGTATGAGTTGTTGTCATCTTGCTATAATTATGCAGTGTAAATCATGTTTCTTGATAATTTGTGTCTAAATTGATTTGAATTGTATGGGTTACGAAATGTGTGCTGGTAAATGGTTACAAAATGATCATTTCGGTACTGGTAAGTGGTTACGAAATGATCATTTCTTTACTGCGTATTGATATATTTCATTGAGCATTTAATGTTAATGTTTTATGCTAGATCACTTGGATATTTAAAAGGAAGAATTTAGCATCCGAACACCACAAAGTGATGGTAACTGGGTACGAGTCTACGGTTGGTGATATCCGATGTTGCCTCGAATCATTTGGAAGGCAATTGATAAGAGAGATGAATAAATCTGTTTTTGGGTACTACATGAAGCTCCCGGACACGGTCACACGGTCCGGCAAAGCCCTGCACTACATGATATCCCGTCAGGTCACCCCAAAGCCCGATCTAGACAAAACAGCACTATGGTTCAAGGTTCAGGGCCGGGTTTTGAGATTCTCGAGGGTGGAATTTGCGCTGATTAGTGGCCTCAAATTTGGGTCAGCCAAGGTCAATCCATATATTATGCATCAGATCCCGGTTGATTCTGTGTACGCACGGCTACTCGAGAGCAAACCCATACTCCTTGCTGATCTCCGTACTAAGTTCATCGATAAGAAATTTAAAGTGAACAAAGTTGAGGTGAAGGGCAGTGAATCCGATTATCTAAAGGTGGCTAAGGTCTTGATGGCCTCTATATATGTAGTTGGGATTGACCAGAACAAGACTAAGATTCCAAACTGGATGTGGATACTAGTGGAGGACAATGATTCTTGGGAGAAGTTTCCATGGGGAAGTATGTCATACCAGGTGCTGATTGGTCAAATTAACGCCGCAAAAAAACACATTCCAGGACCCTACCATATAAAAGGAAATACAATTGCATTCTTGGTAAGTTACTACTACCATAACTCTATAACGCAATTATTATATCTTAACTTGATACTAAGAAATAAATAATGCCCAAATATTTATATGGATTATCATTTTTTGTGTTTGATACTCTTATTATTATATTTTATGCAGACTTTGATTTATGAAGTAATACCATCTATTGGGCTGAAAATTGGTGGCCGTAAGGAGCAAGAAAAGAGGCCCCATATGCTGAGGTATAGCTATAGCACGGGCAACGACTTCCCAGAATATCATTCAAAGGTAAAAATATGATTTAGTAACTAGAACCACCAGTACGAATTCTATATTTTTTATACGGTAAACTAGTACGAAGTAACATATTAATGACTTCGTTTTGGCGTAACCGTCATTGTTTCTAGCTACGAATTAGTGTCTGTCTTTATGGGATGGGATTCTGGTATATTTGAAAGAAATTTGTAACTTCTTACCAAGTGTTTCATTTGCGTATTATCATCCAGTTATGAAGTTACGAATTAATGACTTCGTATTTAAGAAATTGTAACTTCTTACCAGTTGTAACTTCGTATTATCATCCAGTTACGACCTTAAGAAATTGCAACTTCTTACCAATTGTAACTTCACCTCAAACTTACCATCCAGTACGAATCCTATTATTTTTATACGGTAAACTAGTACGAAGTAATAAATTAATGACTTCGTATTGGCGTAACCATAATTGTTTCCAGCTACGAATTAGTGTCTGTCTTTATGGGGTTCTGGTATATTTGGAAGAAAGTGTAACTTCTTACCAAGCGTTTCATTTGCATATTATCATCTAGTTACTAAGTTACGAATTAATTACTTCGTAGTTAAGACATTGTAACTTCTTACCAATTGTAACTTCGTATTATCATCCAGTTACGAAGTTAAGAAATTGCAACTTATTACCAATTGTAACTTCACCTCAAGCTACGAAGTAACGAATTAATGACTTCGTGTTGGCGTAACCCTAATTGTTTCCAGCTACGAATTGTTTCCAGATCTGGTATATTTGTTAGAAATTGTAAATTCTCATCAATTGTTTCACTTACGTATTATCATCCATTTACGTAGTTACCAAATAATGACTTCATAGTTAAGAAATTGTAACTTCTTACCAATTGTAACTTCGTATTATCATCCAGTTACGAAGTTAATAAATTGCAACTTCTTACCAAGTGTACCATTTAAACCAACCATGTTGCTATGTTGTTTGTAGGAGCTGATCAGCGCGCTCGATCCATCTGAGAGAGAGTTGGATACAGATTACTTTAAGTCTCTTGAAGAAGATCCAGAAACAGCCCTTTGCCTTCAAGTTTGATGCAAATCACAGCAAAAAAAAAAAAGAGAAAGCGAAACGAAGACGAGGATGAAGAAGTTGTCCCTGTTGTGGGTGCCTCTACTTCAACCGCCAATGTTCAGTTGCTCCCTCCCAACATACTGGTTAGTCCAGATAGGGAGGCACTGATCAAAGAGCTCAAGGATTATGCCGGCGAGATAGCGGCAAAAAGATCAAGAATAGAGGTGGAGGCCCTTCTACGAATTCACCAAGATCAGATTATCGCAGCAGTAGGGGAGTACGTTGTTGGGAGGCTGGCAGCGATGGAGCGTACTCCGGATGCCGTGCCTCAAGCCCCGGCAAAGGAAGCAATGGATCAGCCCACGGCGAGCGTGGCAGAGTACACGGCCACCGAGGCAACAGCAGCAGCAGCAGATGGTATTAGTATGCCCACGATCGAGAAGGTATAAAACAAGGCATGAACTTCGATGAAACATTTATGTATGTTTGGAAATGAAATACTTTAAACAATTATGTATGTTCGGGATAAATTTTTAAACAATTATGTATGTTTTTTGATGGAATTTAGCCATCCAAATTTTATAAATCAGTTGTGATGTGATGTGGGTTTGGTACAAATTTTAGTAAGAATTGTAAGATATTTATAATTCGTTACCATCGTACCTATTATGCATGGTACGATACTTCGAATTTGTACCATCGTAACTGTTATGCATCACGCCAGTAGTAACACCTGAAACAACTACGTCGTCACAAAAATAGTAAATCGTACCCATTGTTCCAATGTCGCAGGCCACTGTGCAAGAAATGCATCACCCGTCTGACACACAGATGAATGAAATGTATGACGATTTGTTGATTTTAGGTGAAGTAACTCCACCTGCACAAGGTACCTCACCAGGTGCAGGAGGGGCGATGGAAGCAGTGGGGCAGCCCACGGTAAGAATTGTACCTCTATTTATAATTCGTTACCATCGTAGCTAGTATGCATGGTACGATATTTAGAATTCGTACCATCGTAACTGTTATGCATCGTACTTGAAACAACTACGTCATCATGAAAATAGTAAATCGTACCTATTGTTCCAATGTTGGAGGCCACTGTGCAAGAAATGCATGACTCGTCTGATACACAGATGAATGAAATGTATGACGACTTGTTGATTTTAGGTGAAGTAACGCCACCTGCACAAGGTATCTCACCAGGTGCAGGAGGGGCGATGGGAGCAGTGGGGCAGCCCACGGTAAGAATTGTACCTCTATTTATAATTCGTTACCATCGTAGCTAGTATGCATGGTACGATATTTAGATTTTGTACCATCGTAACTGTTATGCATTGTACCCGTAGTAACGATATTTAAATAACGAAAATAGTAAATCATACCCAACGTTCCAATGTTGCAGGCCACTGGGCAAGAAATGAATGACTCGTCTGACACACAGATTAATACTATTTATGACGACTTGTTGATTTTAGACGAAGTAACGCCCCCTGCACAAGGTATCCTATCATGTGCATGAGGATCATCAAGACATGCACCAACAATGACCGCTCTATCAATTCCAAAAGTGATCTTGAATGTGAGGCCGCTAAGAAGAAGATTTCTTGTGGCAGCTGTTAGATCTCCCTTCCTTCATGATGACATACGAGGAGGAGATACATTCAATCATTACTTGAGATTGGGAGATGGTGGATTGTAAGTTATCCGCCCTAACTATAGTTTCTTTCATATATTACGAAATAGTTAATACACCAAAAGAACAGGAGGAACGTTGGGTAGCCATGCGGTGTGTACAAAACATTTTTTAAAGAAATTATGCTTCAAGATAAACAACTGCACATAGAACACATCGAATCCTACATGGCTATATTGTCATCGAGGCCAGATTTTGCAGGTTTGAAAGAAGTCCACTCAAATATTGCATTGGTGTCGTCTTACTTCATGGTAAGTTTCTATACATAAAAATGCCTTGTATTCTGTGGTAACACAGTTACGAAACAACTTATTCTATCACCCGGGTTACCATCCTGTTTTGTTGTGGGTACTAGGATACGAAAAGTATAAAAACGTATCCAGTGTACCCTGTTGTGTCGTGAATAATAAAATGGATTTCTGATTTTATTTGAAACAGTTGAGGAGGTGTTTGATGCAATGCATAGGGGTATGAGAGAAGAATTCCAGCGGTATGACCATAATTTATTCGACCCCACAATTGAAGAAGTTATTCCAGTAGAGGAGATGGAAAGGCTATGCCTGTTTTCCGAAGCAATGGATACAATGCAATAAGGTAACACTAAAAGTATTTCTTAACCCGTTGAGTTGGTATATGGTAAACCGCTACGAAATAGCTATTTCGTATCTAAGTTATGATATGGTAACTTGATACGAAATAATCTATTTTGTACACGCGTAACCATAATCTGGTTAATGTTTTTTTCCTAGGTCGTCAGTGTCTGCAACTACAATGATCATTGGGGCACAATCTTACTGGATCTAAAAAGGCAAAAAATTTGGCTTTACGACTCCATGGCATGGAAATTCGAAGACCACCACAAAAACAATAGAAAAGATGTATTCCTGCCCATGACGAGGATAGTCCCCCAAATCTAAAAGCGAATAGGGTACTTCGAGCGGCATCGGGTTAAAAATCCACAATTTGCACAGTGGGACTTGTGTTTACCACCAACTAAGGGGGAAAATGCGTTCGAGCAAATGGACAATGCAAATTGTGGTCTCTACGCATTGAAATACGTAGAGCAACTTATATCGAAGACATCAATGCCCAAGAGTTTGAAGACAAAACGCGAGCTTATTCTGTACCGCGACCACATTGCCCGAACAATATATGCTCACAGCACGGTGGAACCCCCATCCCAATCCCAATGCAATTACTATGATGGAAAATTGTTGGAAATGTCTCATCAATATTGATATGCAGATACGAAATGACAAAATCGTATCCGGTTGACCATAATATTTTTGTACACCGTATTGGTTTGTCGTACCTAGTTACGCATTATTCAAAGTAGTACTCCGGTACGAAAATACTGCATTTCGTTAATGTGATGTTGTTTCGTTACAAATTGGTATGACGTGTCATATTGTAATAACCCCATTTTCGTATTGGTATGTCATACCTAGTTACTCATTATTCAAAGTAGTACCCCGGTACGAAAATACTGCATTTCGTTAATGTGATGTTGTTTCGTTATAAATTTTTGTAAGAATTGTACCTCTATTTATAATTCGTTACCATCGTACCTAGTATGCATGGTACGATATTTAGATTTCGTACCAGTGTAACTGTTATGCATCGTACCATTAGGAACACTTGAAACAATAACCCCATCAAGCAAATAATAAATCGTACCCAATGTTCCAATGTTGCAGACCAAGAAATGCATGACCCGTCTGACACACAGATGAATGCAATGTATGACGAGTTGGTGTGTTTAGGCGAAGTAACGCCACACAATCTTATTCTGCACCGCGACCACATTGCCCGAACAATATATGCTCACATCATGGCAGAACTCCCCATCCCAATCCCAATGCAATTAGTATAATGGAAAATTGTTAGAAATGAATATTTATATTGATATGTAGGTACGAAATGACAAAATCATTTTCGGGTGACCATAATATTTTCGTATATCGTAATGGTATGTCGTTCCTAGTTAAGTATTATTCAAAGTAGTAGCCATTTATGAAAATACTGCATTTCGTGCATATGACTGCATTTTATAAGTGAAAACTGTAACAAAGTTCTAATTTCATACCCGTACAAGTACTTAATAAAATATTAAAAAACCTATGGGGGTCTTGGCAGGTTAATCTAGTATGCCCAACTACATCACAAATGCCGCATTTCTTCGGTTTGCGAGGTCTACTACCACTTGTTTGATTACTACTAACTTCTTCAAGGGGAGTATTCTGTAAAAATGTCGTGCATGTGTTATGGTAATGCCCTTGTTGATGACATCGAGAACACATGCGCCCGTGTAAATTATGATATCCAGACGTAATCCTCTTTGAACGTGATCGGCCAGCTTGTTTAGGATTAGTGGGAGTTCCAACAACCCTTAAGACAACGTCGGAAGGGACAAACCACTCATCTTGATCCGGGATTGGCATCACCTCAACCGCATAAATTTGACGCCACGTCTGAGTAGTGTAATAAGAATGCACAAATCTCGATGGGAATTGTCTCGCATAACTGTAAACAAGCACACAAAACTGATCATGTAAGAGTCGTATAATAAGCAAAACATGGGTGCCAACTTCAATGTTAAGGCAGGTACGCCATACAATATATTCGTAACGTGGGTGCCAACTTAAACATTAAGGCAGGTACGCCATACAATATATTCGTAACATGGGTGCCAACTTAAACGTTAAGGCAGGTACGCCATACAATATATTCGTAACGTGGGTGCCAACTTCAGCGTTAAGGAAGGTACGCCATATAATATATTCGTAACGTGGGTGCCAACTTAAACGTTAAGGCAGGTACGCCATACAATATATTCATAACGTGGGTGCCAACTTCAGCGTTAAGGAAGGTACGCCATACAATATATTCGTAACGTGGGTGCCAACTTCAACGTTAAGGAAGGTACGCCATACAATATATTCATAACTTGTGTGCAAACTTCAACGTTAAGGCAGGTACGCCATACAATATATTCGTAATGTGGGTGCCAACTTCAGCGTTAAGGCAGGTACGCCATACAATATATTCGTAATATGTGTGCCAACTCTATTCTTTACCACGTGCTATCTGAAAAATATGCAATGTACGAATATCGTAACTTCTTACCACATGAGTGCAAAAAATAAAATTCACCTTAGTGCTGCTGTGGCATGAGAACATGGTATAAGATCAAGATCAAACACATGACACGAGCACTCCCGGGAAACAATATCAACAATATGTGTCTTGGTTCCAGAAATGACCTTAAATTTTGTATCAGTTATCGGATCAACCTTCATGTATCGACCATCGTCAATAGCAATCTCTAGTATTTGGGTTGTATAATCTGATAACTCCTGACCTCTAGAATCAGCTATGGTATGACGCTTATAAAACCAATCCTGACAAATGTTACGACAATACTCAAGCAAAGCACATACCGGCAATGTTCTAGCCCATTTTATTCGAGCATTCAAATTTTCAACAGCGTTGGAGGTTCCCATACCATATCGCCACACAGGGCATTTACAAATTGCCCATTTAATAGGGTCAATTTTCATAATCCTTTCGTATGCCCGAGGAGCGGATTGTTCCAAATTTTGCATGTGCTCCTCAAAGTCCCGACTCTTGTAAGCAGTTGCAGCAGCCTTGAAAATGTCAGTCATGAATGCACGAAAACCCCACTTCTTCAAGTTGCGTTCAATATGAAATGTACACAACCCGTGATGAACCTCTGTATATACCGAATCCACTGCATTCTTTATACTCAAATGCTGATCAGATACAATCAACAAGTTATTTGGACATCCAAATGTCCTTTGAACTTGTAGGAGAAACCAAGTCCATGACAAATCGTTCTCTTTGTCCCCAATCCCAAAAGCTAAAGGGACTATCTGTTCATTACCATCCTTTGTTGCTGCAATAAACATAATGCCCCTGTATCATTACTATCATACATGTCATCACAATCATTTGATAATTCTGGATCATCATCATCAACAACAATCTGTTTATTCTTTTGAACATTCAAAATCTGATTGTTCCGAGAAGCGACTTGATTATGCCTACCACGTGAACATTCATTGATTCTAGGATAAATTGTGACATATACAGTAGGTACATCCAATAAATCCATCATACTAGACCACTCAAACTCAACGGTAATCTTCATTCTCATAGTCTCACCTGCGGGCGACATAACTAAAGCATCTACATCAAATACATACATGTTTTTATCCTTCTTCAATCACACCTCAAGCTTACTCAAAAACTGGTCAAATGTTATACGCATAGGTGGAATAGGAATGTACTCTTTTCTGCCTCCCTCATATATATTTTAGTTCCATGCTCCTCCACGCGCAATAATTAAACAAGATGAGCTCATCTGCATCAAATAAGTAACGAATGTCTAATATCTGGATTTATTACTGTGTATTTTACCTGTATTCGAACCCTGTATTATTCGGAATTGTGATCTTGATGATTGGAGTATGATATTTCTTACATTGATATCTTTGTACACAAGTATAACAACATGCAAAATTTCTCATGCAAACTCGTGATAGCGCACGCTAAGAATGTAGCTTAACGCGCGCTATCGAGCTACTACTAGCGCACGCTATGTATGTAGGAGTTGCGTGCGCTAAGCACTCAATTATTGAACTGGACGGATAGCACATGCGCCAGCCGGGACATGGGTCCGGATAAGATTCCCGCGGATGATCCTGGACAGTTTTGAAGTCAACTCTTATTAGCGCGCGCTAAGGAATGCTTAGTAGCGTGCGCTAATTAGCTAAAGTGCAGAATATTATAAATGAGACAACAACCTGTTTTGGCTTACATTTCATTCGGCCATTCTTCATTCTTAAGAGGCCAAAGAGCTATAATAATCCTTCTACACACTTAGAACACATCTTATTGATCCTTGTATATTGGTTATCACTTGTGAGTGATCATTGAAGTGGAGTAGCACCTTGGAGTGGCATACAACCAACCGGAGTCGGATTCTACCTTACGGTTCAGTGATTTTCGTCATATTAAGGTATGTTCAACCTATCTCCAGACTTAGAGTTGGATTCTAAAGAATTGGATGATCATGTTAACGAGATATTGATTTTCATTAGTGAATTATCCAAAGTACATCATGTTTGGAATATTGAGATGAATAAGCCTTAAGTACCTTGATTATGAACATCATGATTCGAATCTTATTACATTGAACAAGTAGAGGAAGCTTCTATCATTGGTAATCCGAATCTAGTAGATGACTTCATAACAATCATGGACTTGACTTTAACATCATTATTGTTAGATGAATCTAAAGGATTGATCATGGAAGGATTTATCTAGTATAGATGGAATGTTAAACAACTACAGAGTGATAGTTTTCATTGATATAAAGGTGTTGATATCAACCGTTAAGCCTTCCGAATTATCGCATGAAGAATGGTATTTGAAATGGAATATGGTTTTATAATAGTATACATATTCTTGAATCCGAAGTTGTTATTATCCGTAAGATCATTCATAATCGTATGAACATGATATTCATGGAGGTAACATGAATTATCACGGAAGATTTCATTGTTTTGATCATGATGAGAACAGTCTTCTGCCGGTAGTGAACTGCCATGCACAGTTAGCGCACGCTAAGTTATGTAAATTAATGTGCGCTATCGAGCATCGATTAGCGTGCGCTACGTTTGGTACGTAACGTACGCTAGGCCATCAGACGAGTCAGTCAGCTGATCAGTGAAGTACTGACCATGCATAGTTAGCGTACGCTATGCTTTGTTGTTTGCATGCGCTATCGAGCAGACTTAACGCACGCTACACAGAGTACTTAGTGTGCGCTAATAAGTTCAGGAAGATTACATATTATGAGCTTTTGGCCGTAAATAGAATTGTTAGACATTCGTACGACGTGAGATAAATCCTATATTATTTCTTTTGTTAAGGTTTGAGCTTGTTACGTGATTGATTGAGGGGGGACGACCTTCAAGTGTTCGTTTTCTTGGAAGTATTGTTCTTGTCTTCATCGAGGCAAGTACCTTATTTGTTTTATGTATTGATGTTATACATATTGTCGTGCATGTATGTCGTTGTTGTGTGTCCACCTCGTGTTGGTCCGACGGGATCATTGGGGGATCTATGCTAGCGTGCGTTGGATCATCGGACGGGTTTTTCCACCACGGGTTGGTCTGACGGGATCATCGTGGGTTCTAGACAGTGAACGCTGGATCGTCGGAATTACCATGTGTATGTTATGATATCATGTTGTGATTATCAGTTGTGTATGTTATGTATGAGTTTCTTGCAGGAGAAGACTCGTTTGACATTTTATCATTTACGTTATTATTATTATTCTGCGTGTGACATTGAATAACATGTTGTGGTACTTGTACTAGCATCGTTGTGCTAACCCCTTCGGGGGTGAACATTTTGTTTATGTTTAGGATCCAGGAGAGCGGGAAAACAACCACTGGAGCTGCATGACGACAAGGGTGCAGAGTGATGTTCCGGCCGGGTTTAATTGTTTGTTGTTTATTGTTTATTTCAATAAGTACTCGAGTACGAAGTCATTTATGAGGAATTTGAATTTGGTGATGTATTATTAAGTTTCTGTTGAACAATTGTATTTTCAGTACTTGGTCAGAACTGTTGTATCTTAATTCCGTTATTTCCATTCGTTAGTACCTTTTAATGTCTGTTCAATTCTTCAGCCTTGTAAATCCTTATGTAAAGGATTTACGGCGCTGTAATATTCCTGAATATATCGGGGGTGTTACAGAATATGGTATCAGAGCTAAGATTATGGATATCTTGGCCATCGGATTAAAATAGGGGTCATTTACGTCTTTTGAAGTAACCGGCCGTGAATGACATCACTGCACTGCCTACGTCTTCATGCGAACGGTGGTTGTAAGTTCCTAAACTCTATCTCATTCTCTACATGTTGTGTCTCTTTATACTCGAATATTAGAACGATGTTGTTTTCTGTATATTGAGTATTTATGCTTATAGTATGTTGAGAGGCGGACGTGGACGTGGTCGCGGTCGTGGACGCGGACGAAGAAATGCTGAAAGGGAAGCATCGCCTTCAAATTAAGCCAGTCATAGCTCAGGCGAGCCACAACGATCTATTAATAACGAACCGGAACCTGCTGTACCAGAGATCCTTCGTCAAGTGGTGAACCAGATGACTCAGTTCGCCCAAGTCATGGACCGAATGCAAGTGGCGGTGGGACTACAGCAGGGAGAGAGACAGCAAGGGATCCCAGACATGGGAAATCGAGGTGACCGGTGGCTGCAGGAGGTGGCGAAGATGCAACCACCCAAATTCGACGGTATTTCTGAGACTCCCACCTGGGACCATTGGTTGAAGGAACTCGAGAAAATCTTTGCCGGAATTAACTGCCCAGACGACTGAAGAGCCTCTATCGCTCAATATTTTCTGATAGGGGAAGCGTCCGAATGGTGGGAAGCTATCCGGCCTGTAGACCATGATGCTGATTGGACAGAGTTTAGATTTATGATGGAAGCTCAGTATTGCCCTCGTCCTGTGAGGGAAGCCAAAGTTCGGGAGTTTTTCTCCGCTCAGACTTGAATGTGCCGTATCCTGTGCAATTAAGACGTTTAACCAAAATGGCATTTATTCGACATCGGTCGAGCAGATGCGTAAATGATGATCCATTTCGATATGAGGATGAAACCAGAAATCCAGAGGTACATGTCCGGATTTGAATGTACCACACTCCGTCAATACCAGGATAAGGCGTTGGCGTATGAGATCAAGGAAGCAGCTATGGAGAAATTTTCGGAATCCAAGAAATAGAAAGTCTCTGGTACTTTTACAGAGCACAAGAACAACGGGCCCCGTAAAGCCCAGTCATCCTTTCACTCTTTCAAGAAACCTCCGCACCCAGTTAGGAGCGGAAAGAACTTCGGAGCGACATCAACTATTACTGATGTTACCAGGAAATGCTTTAACTGTGCCCAGACGGGGCACTATCGACAGAATTGCCCCCTACCTGCCATGACTTGTTTTGATTGTGGACGAGAGGGAAATCGGGCAGTGTTCTGTGAAGAGGCTGCAAAGTCTTTTAGAGCCCGTACACCCCAGCCAGTCCAGAAGGAAGCTAGTATCCAACAGACGCAGCAAAGTGTTCAGATGCCTCAGAGTTTTGGCCGCGGACGAGGCAGAGGACAATGGGACCGAAAGGGGACATCGAGTGCCGGATCTGCTCCCCCACATCTGTACGAGATGAGGAGGACAGACGATCAGGATGCTGCTGCCGCATTAGGTACTGTCCAGATCCTTTCCCAGCCAGTTAGCGTTTTATTCGATACAGGAGCTACGCATTCTTTTATATCTTTGTCATGTGTAAATCGTTTGAATATTTCCGGGTTTCATACTTGTGAACCTTATGTTTTTGGTTTACCGAGTGGAGAGAGGATTGTCGGGAACTTAGAAACTAGAAATTTCCCTGTATCATTTGGAGGCAGAGAGTGGCTCTCAAATTTGATTGTAATAGAAATGCAAGTAAATGACCTGATACTCGGAGACGATTGGCTTAATCGATATGGAGCAATTGTAAAGTACCGAAGGAGGAATATCTCGCTGATCGCTGACGAAGAGCCTTCGCCGTGTAGCGGCATTCCAGTGAGGTCGCGGAAGAGAAGTAAGAAGATCGGCCTAGAAACCTGTCTAGCCAACCCACCCAACTAAAGAATAGAATATGCACCAGAGAACTCGAAATAACTGAGTTAACAAGACCCCTGCGAAAGAGAGGGCCGTCCCCTTCCAGCGCTGGAACTTGCTGAAGACTTTCTCGAAATAAGGAAGAAAATGATGGTTCCGAAATTCTATTTGAGGGATGGAAACCAGGAAGCTCAGGAAAGTTGATTAAGGCGATGAAAGCTGTCAAATTGTTGAAACAAGGCTGTACCGGATACTGGTGTTATGCAATGAAGAAAAAAGATGAAATTACGGAACTTTCACCCATTCCTGTTGTGAACGAATTTCCAGATGTATTTCCTGACGAGTTACCTGGACTACCTCCACGAAGGGATGTAGAATTTACCATTGAGCTGGAACCAGGAGCTACACCAATTTCTAAGGCGCCGTATCGTATGGCACCTACTGAGATGAACGAACTGAAAAAGCAGCTGGAGGAATTACTGGACAAAGGCTATATTCAGCCAAGCGTTTGCATCGGGAGCGCCGGTACTTTTGTCGAAAGAAGGATGGATCGCTTGATTTGTGTATTGACTATCGAGAGCTGAACAAGATGACGATTAAGAACAAGTATCCGTTGCCACGGATTGATGATCTGTTTGACCAGTTGCAAGGGGCAACAGTATTTTCTAAAATCGATTTGAGATCAGGGTATCATCAGCTGAGGATTAAGGAATCTGATGTTCCGAAATCAGCGTTCAGAACTCGCTATGGACATTATGAGTTTTTAGTGATGCCGTTTGGTCTCACTAACGCACCTGCTGTATTCATGCAATTAATGAACTGAGTGTTCATCGAATATTTGGATAAATTTGTGGTCGTGTTCATTGATGATATTCTAGTGTATTCTAAGAGCCCGGAAGAGCATGCTCAGCATTTGCGGATTGTATTGGAACTTTTGAGAAGCGAGCAATTGTACGTCAAACTTTCTAAGTGTGAATTTTGGCTGAAGGAAGTAATGTTCCTCGGCTATGTGGTATCAGCTAAAGGAGTACGAGTAGACCCTCAGAAAATCGAAGCAATTATGGATTGGAAACCTCCAAAGAACGTGAAAGAAGTCCGAAGCTTCTTAGGACTTGCTGGGTATTATCGTCGATTCGTGGAAGGGTTTTCTAAAATTTCCCGCCCACTTACTCGACTCCTGCAGAAAACTCAAAAGTTTGAGTGGAACAAGTCGTGTTAGACTAGTTTTGATGAGTTAAAGAAGAGATTGAAGACGGCACCGATTCTATCACTTCCACAGGGAACTGGAGGATTTATAGTATACAGTGATGCTTCGAACCAAGGACTCGGGTGCGTATTGATGCAGAATGATAAGGTGATTGCTTATGCGTCGCGACAGCTGAAACCTTATGAAGTGAATTACCCAACACATGATTTGGAGCTAGCAGCAGTAGTTTTTGCTTTGAAGATCTGGAGGCATTATCTGTACGGGACTCACTGTCAGATCTTTACGGATCATAAGAGTCTCAAATACATCTTCAGTCAGAAAGAATTGAACATGCGGCAAAGAAGATGGTTAGAACTGATTAAGGACTATGACTTGGAGATTTTGTATCATCCAGGCAAAGCGAATGTAGTGGCCGATGCACTCAGCCGCAAGCCTGTTTCTATTCAGATGCTGGAGACGCTGACCTCCCAACTTAGCCTTCAACGAGAGATGATTCGAGAAGGAATTGAAGTGTGGTTACAAAGAGTCCAAGGACAACTGTGCGTGATGGAGATAACTTCATCATTAACCGAAGAAACCAAATCTAGACAGGCAGATGATGCTCTGTTGATTCGGTTACGTGATGAAGTGATCAAGGGAAAGGCCCCCGGATTCATAATTCATGATGATGGAGTTTTGAGATTTCAGAACCGACTCTGCGTTCCCGATGTCGATGTTCTGAAACAGACAATTATGAAGGAAGCTCACAGTTCGCCCTATTCTATCCACCCAGGAACCAGTAAGATGTATAAGGACTTGAAGCAGAATTTCTAGTGGAGCAACATGAAGAAAGATGTAGCGGACTATGTTTCGAAATGCTTGACTTGTCAGCAGGTTAAGATCGAGCATCAACGGCCTGCCGGAATGTTGAAGCCACTCCCGATTCCTGAATGGAAGTGGGAGGACATATCGATGGACTTTATCACTAGTATGCCGAGAACCAGGACAGGAATGAACATGATTTGGGTGATAGTTGATCGTTTAACCAAATCAGCTCATTTTCTAGGCATTAAGGACACGTGGGGACCAGAGAGGTTGGCACGAGTATTTATATCGGAGATAGTTCGATTGCATGGTATGCCGAAAACCATTATTTCTGATCGAGACGGCCATTTTGTGTCTCACTTTTGGAAAGCAGTTCATAAGGCCTTGGGGACCAAATTGAACTTCAGTACAGCTTATCACCCGCAGACTGACGGACAATCCGAGAGAACCATTCAAACGGTGGAAGATATGCTGAGGGCCTGTGCCTTAGATTGGTCAACTGATTAGGAAGTTCATCTACCGTTGATTGAATTTACCTACAACAATAGTTGACATGCTTCCATTAAGATGGCACCGTTTGAGGCATTATACGGGAGGAGATGTAGATCGCCCCTATGTTGGGACGATTCATCAGACTTAATCGGGACAGAACCAGAGTTGATCGTGCAGACTCGAGAAAAGATAGCCTTGATTCGTGAAAGGCTGTTGACCGCCCAGAGTCGCCAGAAATCTTACGCAGACGTACGCCGTCGCCCTTTGGAGTTCAGTACGGGAGACCACGTACTTTTAAAAGTTTCTCCTACTCGAGGAATTTTTCGTTTTGGAAGGAGAGAAAAGCTGAGTCTGAGATATATCGGACCATTTGAGATCCTTGAGAGAGTTGGGGAGTTGGCATACAGATTGGCATTGTCGCCGTCATTATGCCATGTTCATAACGTGTTCCACGTATCCCAGTTATGGAGGTATATACCAGATCCCAGTCATATCATTGATTTCGGCGAGATCAAAGTCGCGCAGGATGGGACGTTTGAAGAAAGACCGGTCAAGATACTCGAGAGTCGAGTTAAGCAGTTGAGGAACAAACCAATTGTTTTGGTCAAAGTTCAATGGTCACGTCACGGAATGGAAGAAGCCACATGGGAAACGGAAGCTGGTATGAAGTCCAGATATCCCGAGTTATTTTCGTCTTGAGTTTCGGGACGAAACTCCTTTTTAGTAGGAGAGTATGTAATATCCGGATTTATTACTGTGTATTTTACCTGTATTCGAACCCTGTATTATTCGGAATTGTGATCTTGATGATTGGAGTATGATATTTCTTACATTGATATCTTTGTACACAAGTATAACAACATGCAAAATTTCTCATGCAAACTTGTGATAGCGCACGCTAAGAATGTAGCTTAACGCGCGCTATCGAGCTACTACTAGCGCACGCTATGTATGTAGGAGTTGCGTGCGCTAAGCACTCAATTATTGAACTGGACGGCTAGCACATGCGCCAGCCGGGACATGGTTCTGGATAAGATTCCCGCAGACGAACCTGGACAGTTTTGAAGTCAACTCTTATTAGCGCGCGCTAAGGAATGCTTAGTAGCGTGCGCTAATTAGCTAAAGTGCAGAATATTATAAATGAGACAACAACCCGTTTTGGCTTACATTTCATTCGTCCATTCTTCATTCTTAAGAGGCCAGAGAGCTATAATAATCCTTCTACACACTTAGAACACATCTTATTGATCCTTGTATATTGGTTATCACTTGTGAGTGATCATTGAAGTGGAGTAGCACCTTGGAGTGGCATACAACCAACCGGAGTCGGATTCTACCTTACGGTTCAGTGATTTTCGTCATATTAAGGTATGTTCAACCTATCTCCAGACTTAGAGTTGGATTCTAAAGAATTGTATGATCATGTTAACGAGATATTGATTTTCATTAGTGAATTATCCAAAGTACATCATGTTTGGAATATTGAGATGAATAAGCCTTAAGTACCTTGATTATGAACATCATGATTCGAATCTTATTACATTGAACAAGTAGAGGAAGCTTCTATCATTGGTAATCCGAATCTAGTAGATGACTTCATAACAATCATGGACTTGAATTTAACATCATTATTGTTAGATGAATCTAAAGGATTGATCATGGAAGGATTTATCTAGTATAGATGGAATGTTAAACAACTACAGAGTGATAGTTTTGATTGATATAAAGGTGTTGATATCAACCGTTAAGCCTTCCGAACTATCGCATGAAGAATGGTATTTGAAATGGAATATGGTTTTATAATAGTATACATATTCTTGAATCCGAAGTTGTTGTTATCCGTAAGATCATTCATAATCGTATGAACATGATATTCATGGAGGTAACATGAATTATCACGGAAGATTTCATTGCTTTGATCATGATGAGAACAGTCTTCTGCCGGTAGTGAACTGCCATGCACAGTTAGCGCACGCTAAGTTATGTAAATTAATGTGCGCTATCGAGCATCGGTTAGTGTGCACTACGTTTGGTACGTAACGTACGCTAGGCCATCAGACGATTCAGTCAGCTGATCAGTGAAGTACTGACCATGCATAGTTAGCGTACGCTATGCTTTGTTGTTTGCGTGCGTTATCGAGCAGACTTAACGCACGCTACACAGAGTACTTAGCGTGCGCTAAGAAGTTCAGGCAGATTACATATTATGAGCTTTTGGCCGTAAATCGAATTGTTAGACATTCGTACGACATGAGATAAATCCTATATTATTTCTTTTGTTAAGGTTTGAGCTTGTTACGTGATTGATTGAGGGGGGACGACCTTCAAGTGTTCGTTTTCGTGGAAGTATTGTTCTTGTCTTCATCGAGGCAAGTACCTTATTTGTTTTATGTATTGATGTTATACATATTGTCGTGCATGTATGTCGTTGTTGTATGTCCACCTCGTGTTGGTTCGACGGGATCATCGGGGGATCTATGCTAGCGTGCGCTGGATCATCGAACGGGTTTTTCCACCACGGGTTGGTCTGACGGGATCATCGTGGGTTCTAGGCAGTGAACGCTGGATCGTCGGAATTACCATGTGTATGTTATGATATCATGTTGTGATTATCAGTTGTGTATGTTATGTATGAGTTTCTCGCAGGAGAAGACTCGTTTGACATTTTATCATTTACGTTATTATTATTATTCTGCGTGTGACGTTGAATAATATGTTGTGGTACTTGTACTAGCATCGTTGTGCTAACCCCTTCGGGGGTGAACATTTTGTTTATGTTCAGGATCCAGGAGAGCGGGAAAACAACCACTGGAGCTGCATAACGACGAGGGTGCAGAGTGATGTTCCGGCCGGGTTTAATTGTCTGTTGTTTATTGGTTATTTCAATAAGTACTCGAGTACAAAGTCATTTATGAGGAATTTGAATTTGGTGATGTATTATTAAGTTTCTGTTGAACAATTGTATTTTCAGTACTTGGTCAGAACTGTTGTATCTTAATTCCGTTATTTCCATTCGTTAGTACCTTTTAATGTCTGTTCAATTCTTCAGCCTTGTAAATCCTTATGTAAAGGATTTACGGCGCTGTAATATTCCTGAATATATCGGGGGTGTTACAGAATGAACAGCTCAGTATGTAATGGTAACGAACGTAACGAAAAAATAAATATCGTATCCGCTTACTGGTACCTTGTGTACTATATTCCAACATGGTAAATAATATAAGAAATTGTGATCTCTTATTGCGTTACCACATGACAAATAGTGTCGTGCTGAGGTAAAATAAGACATAGTAACGCATTTACGACACAATAACAACACATGCACAGTAACGAAAGGTAAACAACATGTGGTAACGAGTCGGTACGAAATACATACGTCGTACAGACTGTAAATTCGTAACCATGTACAAGTGAGAGATACAACTGGAATAAAGATAAAAAACATGGCGATACCTTGGTAACTCAGTTACGAAACAATAATAACACATGCACAGTAATAAAATGTAAACAACACATAGTAACGAGACGTTACGAATACATAAATCGTAATGACTGTAAATTCGTAACCATGTACAAGTGAGAGATAAACCGGTACGAAATACATAAGTCGTAACGACTGTAAATTCGTAACCATGTACAATTGAGAGATAAATCGGTATGAAATACATAAGTCGTAACGACTGTAATTTCGTAACCATATACAAATGAGAGGTAAACCAAACAATATTTACTAATATTGGAAAAGCAACAACCAATCCTCCCTTCCACGAAAATATAAACGATAATATATAACTAGAATAAAGATAAAAATCCATGGCGATACCTCTATTGAGAACGAGTAAAAATCAAAATCGTTCGCCGTCGATCGCCGTCGTCGGCCGTATGTCCACTTCGTCGCCGTATGTCCATGGGAAGAGAAAAGTTGGGAGCTCACAAAGTGAATGATGGCTCGGTGTCCAGGTCGGAGATGATGTTAAGAAAAAAGGGGAAGAGAAAACATAGGTGATGAGAGATGACGGAAAAGAAGCTGGGATCTCAAAAAGTGAAAGAGAGAAGAAAAAGGAAGAGAAGAAAAGTTGGGATCTAAAAATGGATCTAAAAAGTGGAAGAGATAAAAAACTGAGGAAAGAGAAAAGGGAAGGATGTTTTGATTAAATGAAAAGTAAGGGTATATTGGTCCGGAATTGTCCTTTTTTGCTAGAATTTGTACAAACTAAGTCTCATGACAAATATTGACATTGAGTAGGATAAAGTGGCCAAAGTAGTGTATTGCCTCAATAAAATAGAGTGGAGTAGGAACCTAGCCATATGGAGCCCTTAGAATACAAATTTTGTCAAGCAACTTTATATTGTCAAATTCTAGCCAATTTCATGAATTGTGGATAATTTTACCCTTCAACCCACCTACTTTTATCTCATCCTTTTCTTTTCATTTATTAGTTTTCTCTCTCCTCTCTTTTCACCTTTCTCCTATCCCTTTTCTATCTCATCCTTTTTCTCTCTCCCCTCTCTTTTCATCTTTTCAGTCCACCCTTCACTTTCTCCTCTCCTCTCATCTTTCTCTCTCCATTTCTTTTTATTTTTCTATCTAAAAATATTCAAAATCTCGCCGAAAACCATTGCCGCCGCTGCTACCCCACAAACCACCATGGAGCTCGTAATATTCTCGACAGAACTCAAGGTTCCGGATCTTCCCTACTCTCTCTTTCGATTTTATTTCTCTTTCTCCATATTTCTCTCTCTAGAAAAATCCTAGATCTAGCTTGAAATAATGTTATTTTCATATTTATTTTTGATGATTTACAAGTTTTCATATGATTCCTGGTGATTCGTGGTATATTTGGGATTATTTCTGACCGATTTATATGTATTGGTGTTTTAGATCTAGTTTTTCGTATGTTTGCATACATGGTTACGAATTTACAGTTGTTACGATTTATTGATTTGGTACTAGGTTACCATGTTACAGTATTTTCATTTCGTATCACTATGCCTTGATTTACTGTTAAGATTTTATCATTTCATATCAGTATGAAGTTACAAAATTTGAATTTCATAACACATTTGTGCCGATTTGAAATTTTCGTATTGGAGATTTGGTATACATGTTACGAATTCGTAACTGTTATGGTTGGTGATTGATATGATTTGTGGTTGAACTGATAGGTGAATTCATACAAATCTTGTTATTATCACTGCTTTTCTCGATTCATTACACATGTTACGAAAAATTCAATTTCATATTGAATATTCTGATACGATTGTACATTTTCGTATTGAAGTAATGGTATGAAAAACAAAAATAAATGATACGAAATGTGTTCATAATAAGGTTATAATTCTGTTATGAATTTAGGATTTCATATTGGATATTTTGTATCCTTGTTACGAAATTCGTATTTGGTATCGTCATTTTTATGCTTATTGGGTTTTTTGTGCGATTTAGTAAAACTGTTAATTATGTTGTTATGAAATTCGTATTTCGTAACAAATGTTACCAATTTCGTAACAGATCTTACGAATTTTAAAATTCGTAACTAATTGTGTTGTGTGAGATCTGATTACGAGGTTACGAAATTTAAATTTCGTAACACATTTGGGGTAATGATACGAAAAGCAAGAATAAGTAATACGAAATGTGATTTTCATTATAAGGTTATAACTTTGTTACGAATTTAGAATTTCGTATTGGATATTTTATATCCTGTTAAGAATTTCGTAATTCATATGGTCATTTTTAAGCTTATTGGGTTTTTTTGTGAGATTTAGTAACACTATTAATTATACTGTTACGAATTTCGTATTTCATAACAAATGTTTATCAATTTCCTAACATATGTTACGAATTTCAAAATTCATAACTAATTCTGCCGTGTGAGATGTTGTTACGAAGTTACGAAATTTAAATTTTGTAACACATTTGTGCGATGTACATATTTTTGTCCTGTTTTTCAACTCGGTTAAGAAGTATAATTTCGTAACACTTATTGTTGATACGAATTTCGTAACATTGTACTCCTTTGCTTTTGTTGTGAATTCTTGTTACGCCGTAACTAATTCTGATCAATTACGAACTTGTAAAATCGTAACAAGTTGTGTTTTGTAACTGTGTTACGAATTATAATTTTGTAACATAATTTGCTATTTCGTAACATTATTTACATGTTCCGAATTATTGATTTGATTTTATTGTTTGTTTATTGCAGAACAAATGAACTTTTAGTCGAAAGAATCTGGCATCAGAAGACCACTGGATTATGCTAACTGGTGGGGAGAACACAGTAAAGGATATCTGCTGAAATCAACACTTGAAGCCTTCATGAAACTCCCCGATATCGTCTTAAGATCCGAAAAAGTGCTCCATTACATCATGACTTGATTCTCTATTACGAATTATAATTTTTTTATTTCGTATCAACATGACTTGTTTCTCTATTACGAATTTGCGATTTCGTATCAGTTTGTCATTATTATATGTTACGAATTTTACAGTTCATATAAATATACCTTGTTTCTCTGTTATGAATTTATGATTTCATATCACTTTGTCATAATTCCATGTTACGATTTTATGAATTCATATCAGTTTGTCATAATTCCAAGTTACGAATTCAATATTTCATATCAGTGCGATGTACATATTTTTAAACTTAAAAATCAACAAAATACAAAACAATACCTCAAAATCGACTTCAAGTCGCGAGAGAGAAAAGAGACAAAAGAGAAAAATGAAGAAATAGAGTGGGGAGAATATTTGTCGAGAAAAAGAGAGAGAAAAAGAGAAAAGAGAAGATGGAAAAGAAATGAAGAAAAAAGAATGGGAAAAATAAAGAGAAAATAGGGGAAAAGTGAAAAGTAAGGGTAAAATGGTCCAAAAACAATAAAATTGGCTAGAATTTGTCCATATAAAGTTGCTTGACAAATATTGTAGTCCACCTAGTCAAAGTGGCCAAAGTAGTGTATTACCTCAATAAAATAGAGTGGAGTAGGAACCTAGCCATATGGACCCCTTAGAATACAAATTTTGTCAAGCAACTTTATATTGTCAAATTCTAGCCAATTTCATGAATTGTGGATAATTTTACTGTAACATCCCAAAAGGCGGCTATTATAGTGCCGTGAATCCCACACTGGGACCCACCAGGAAATATTCAAAACAGATTAAACAAATATTATTTGTGATACCGAACCACAATGAATAGTTATTACTCCGATTAGGAGTTTAAAATATGGCCAACGGCCTTACAATACACAGGATCCAAAAAAAAACAAGTATAAACCATATGGGGATGGAAAATACTTCAAATGTCAAATACAACCAAATAGCAATTTAAATGAAGCAGGAAATAACATAACACGGTTTATCATAACCGGACAACAAAGATGTGGGGGCCCCGAACTAGTATCCTTCGAACCCTTCGCCGTCGACATGTTCTTCCCGTGCCTTGCCTTTGCCTCGACCTAAAATACAATACAAGTATTTCGCCCAACACAGGGTCAGATATACATGATAATCAATTCTTCTGACATTATACAATTCACATATATATAGATTTCAAAGAAATCATTCCGACTATCAATCATACCCCTCGGGCGTATGAAACGATCAGTCACAAGCATCCAATACTATGGACGATTTAACAGTATGGCTCAAGATGGACATCACAGTACGACCGATCCGGAAATGTGTCCGTGTACATGTCCGCCCCGTATACGGAATCCAGAATATACGTGGGACGATGTACCTAATTAGCCTCACGAAACTACGTCCCGTGTGCACAGTCCAATGCGGAATAATATCCACCAATGACTATATATGTGCCTGGCTAAAAATCCTACACAATAACCAATCGGAACGCAGATATGATTCCGGATATGTCACGATACAACATGACATCGAATTCAATAAATCACACATCCGATTAAGAATCCAGAAAAACTCACCGAAGTGAAAATAAGACCAACGAGATCAACGATTCAAAGCGACGTACTTGGGAATGCAACTTCATGAAGAAAAGCGGGATAACGTCAAGGACAATGTCAAATCACGACAAATATTACATGAACAATTCATACATATGAAATATATAACCATCACAAGGATCTAATCATCATTATAACCAAGCAAGATAACTTGCCTCAAATCCGTAAGCGAAAGATAGTCCTTCTCCAAATGATCAAACGGACGGTATCCTCGGTTAAACACTCAATCGAACAAGCAACCTTGAATGGAACGTAATTCATTCAATAACATATTCACATAATATTAATATCAATTCGTAGGAAACGACGCCCGCAACCTACTCGAATAATTCATTCCACCCTAATGAATACCTTAACGATTAATGAAAGGTTTCAATACATCTAATTCATCTTCCAAAATCGGATTACCATACCAAAAGTGTCCTTTAATTCTCTTGTTATTCTATGAACAAAACATCTTCAATTTGCCAATAAAATGGGTTTAAATCAAATTCTCATGTTCTACAACATCTACTATTATAAAATGATAGTCATAATGAATTTGATACTCAATCTACCATGACAATATTGTTCATAAACAGCATCATCTTCTTAAGAACACTATCTATTTAGCATGATGATGAACCACATTCTAAGTTATCAACACATTAGATTAATGAAAAGTTATTGTTGTAGTTATCAAGATCCTTATCATTCTTCAAAGACTTGTGAAGCTGAATCATAATGATTTAAAGCTTCTAAGATTTCTGAACAAGATCATATAATCCTATCTTTAACATTATCAAGTTCTTCCCAAGGTAATTAAATACCTAAAATGGTGTTTAAACACTCTATGATATCAAGTTCTTGATTAAATCCAGCTATGATGAAGCTAACCGATCCAACAATATTCTACTGAGTTAAATTCGTCCAGTAAGATGAGTAATGATAACTATAAACATGATTACCATCACTACAACATCAAGAACTCATCTAATCTAAACCCTCATTTATCATATTCATCAAAAGTGTTAAAAAGGTTGGATTAAAACTATGTTTTACTTGATTAATCTAACTCTAGGTGAAGTATAATTCGTCATTAACATCAACATAAGAAAATAATGCAGAGAGGAAGGTACACCTACCTCCAGAAATGAAGAACAACTTCAATGCTATGAGAAAATATACTCCAAGCTCAAGAACAACTCCTAGTCTCCAAGGAAATGATCTCCACTCCAAGATTTAAGGCTTAGAAACAAGTTGGTGAAGGTTGATATCGTTTTGGTAGTGCAGAGATATGATATGTGAAGAGAGAAATTCGGTTTGGGGTTGTGAAGAAATGAAAAACAGGCTGGTCCTATAAATAGACTGTGCAGACTTAGCGCACGCTATCGGAACAGATTAGAGTACGCTAATGCACTTACGTACGCTATCCGGTCGATATTACGTATGTCAGCGGCTTACAGTGGCTACTGGCTTGAATTATCGCAGGTCGTTAGCGCACGCTAATGAGAAATGGGTTACGCACGCTAATAAAAGTAGATTCTCACCGACACGACAGCTCAGACCTTGATCACATGCATGCTAACGGCTAAGGAGTTCACGTGCTGAAGTCAACTGATGCCAGATTCCCTCTTAGCGTACGCAACAGAGGAAACCTTACGCACGCTAAGGCACAGGATTAGCGTACATTAATCGTGCTGTGTAGCGTACGCTACATCAACAGAAAAATTCGAAAATGCAACTCTCTAATTAACATCGAATCATCACATATGAAATGAAATGACAACGATATGATATTTAAATCTATAATACCTCAACATAATACTAAATGCAACGATTTATGATAATCAGATTATCCGAATAATACAATGACAGGTAAAAATGAAAAGTTACAGTCGGATATTACATACTCCCCCCTTAAAGGAGTTTCGTCCTCGAAACTAAGGGGTAAATAACTCGGGGTATCTCGCTCGCATACTATCCTCGGTCTCCCACGTGGCCTCCTCGACTCCGTGTCGTGACCACTGAACTTTCAGTAGGGGAATCGTCTTGTTCCGCAACTGCTTGATCCTCCTCTCGAGTATCCGTACAGGACGCTCCTCGTACGAATGATCCTCTGCTAATTCAATATCTTCGAATTGAAGTACATGGCTCGGATCAGCAACATATTTCCTCAACTGGGAGACATGAAACACGTTGTGAATCTTACTCAAAGTCGGTGGCAAAGCTAGTCGATAGGCCAGATCGCCTACATGCTCCAAAACCTCAAACGGCCCAATGTACCTTGGGCTCAGCTTGCCCCTCTTCCCGAAACGAAAAACACCTCGTGTAGGAGACACTTTCATTAACACATGGTCACCAACCTCGAACTCAAGCGGTCGTCGACGGTGGTCAGCATAAGACTTCTGTCGACTTTGAGCCGTTAACAACCGACTCCTAATCAAAGTGATCTTCTCACGGGCGGCTAACAACATATTGGGTTCCGTACCCAGAGATTCTGACAGTTCGTCCCAACACAAAGGGGACCTACAGCGACGGCCATACAATGCCTCATACGGTGCCATCTGAATCGAAGCGTGCCAACTATTATTATAAGAGAATTCCACCAAAGGCAGTTGGGCTTCCCAATCGTTCTTCCAATCAAGAGCACATGCTCTCAACATATCCTCTAGAGTCTGGATGGTTCTCTCCGACTGACCATCGGTCTGTGGATGAAAAGCCGTACTGAAATTCAACTGCGTGCCCATCGCACAATGAACTGCCTTCCAGAAGTGTGACACAAATCGCCCGTCATGGTCTGATACAATGCTCTTGGGGGTACCGTGTAGTCTCACAATTTCCTTAATAAACAGCTGGGCTAATCTCTCGGGGCCCCACGTGTCCTTAATCTCCAAGAAGTGGGCTGATTTGGTCAGACGGTCCAATTTCACCCAAATCGTATTCATTCCTCGACGACTCGTCGGCAAGCTAGTGATAAAATCCATAGATATGTCCTCCCATTTCCACTCAGGAATCGGGAGCGGTTTCAGCATTCCTGCGGGTCGCTGGTGCTCAATCTTAACCTGCTGACAGGTCAAACACCTCGAAACGAATTCGGCAACCTCACGTTTCATATTCCCCCACCAATAATTCTGCTTCAAATCCTTATACATCTTGCTAGAGCCCGGGTGAATAGAGTACGGGGTAGCATGGGCTTCCCTCATGATAGAGTTCCTTAATTCTTCGTCAGCGGGTACACAAACTCGATTTCTAAAACGTATCAATCCATCCTCGTGGATCACGAATCCAGGGGCTTTCCCCTGGGTTACTTCATCTCGAACTCGAGATAAGAATGGGTCCGTAATGTAATACCCGAGATTTCTGTTATGTAATTGGAACTTGTGATATTGTAATGATTGTACTTTTGTATGAGTACTATTCTCCGTATTTCATAATCCGATGTCGTCGAGCATATAATTTCGTGTATGTGATTTAAAAGGTTGAAATTTGGTGCATGTAGCGCACGCTACAGGCTAAGGGTAGCGTACGCTAGCATGGTTTCATAGCGCACGCTACAGAGTGTAAATAGCGCACGCTATGCGTGGTCAGATTGATTGAGACATGCGGTAGGTGAGATCGGCGGGGACCCTGTCGGATCGTGTCGGATGTACAGACGGCTTTCGGGAAAAGCCGAGTCAACGCCAGCGCACGCTACATGTATATGCGTAGCGCACGCTAAGTGCCGAAATCTGATTTAGATCGTGAGCCGTTAGCGCACGCTACGAATGTGGTATAGCGCGTGCTAATAGCCATTTATTATAAATAGAGATGACATCTATTCGTGATTTCGCTTCTTTCTTCCCCATAACCCGAACTCTTGCACTTGAAACATAACTCCATTCGTCCTAAACACTTCGTATCAACCACCTAGTTCGATATTGAAGATCATATATCATTGGAGATTGGTGTTCAAGCCTTCGGTGTTGGATTGCTTCATTTTCATCCGTGTTCTTCACTACTTTGAGGTAGGTGATTCTTCACCAATGATTAGTAAGGTTCCTAAGGAAGTTTGAATCATGTTTGGATAGCAAGTATTTCGTTTTTATCGGTCATCACAGTTAGAAGGATACTTTTGACGTATCGGTACTATATATCGAATGAACCTTTGAACCATCTTATTATAAGGACTCCTAAGCATGTTTAAATCGATTTATGATCAAGTAATCGGATATTACCGATTGATACGTTGTATACGTTGGAATCATGTGTTTTGGAACGTAAGACGATGGAACTTAGATTATTTCTTGAAGATCGTAGAGGAATTATGATATGGAGATAACTATCCGTATATTCGTATCTCATGATCATAGGACTTCCACAAACCTTATTAGCATGATATGCCCGAGGATAACTTGTAATATCACCATAGGATTCATGAGTTCTTCACCATTCAACCAGCTTTCGGTTTGCGATTCTCACATGCAAGATTAGCGCACGCTAACATGTGTGAGTTAACGTGCGCTATCGAGGTTCGGTTTTCGCACAAAACGTCGTAGCGTACGTTATGAGACAAATGAGTCGATCGCGATTCGTGGCTAGCGCACGCTAGTCTTATACGATAGCGTACGCTAATAGCTCAGCTTAGCGCACGTTACGTAGAGTACGAGCGCGCTAAGCAATCCAGCAACTTGTTTAGTTTGAGCTTTTCGGCGTAGGCGAATTGTTAGGCCATTGTTCGACTTGAGATGATTTGTATATCGTTCCTTTTGTTAAGGTTCGAGCTTGTTACGTTGATCGGAGGAGGCGGCCTTCGAGTGCGTCGAGAGCATTGAAGTATATCGCTCTTGCCATCTTCGAGGCAAGTATCGTGATATGTTAAAATCGGTATTTTGGAGTATGCGTATGATTATGCATGTTGTTGAACATGATATTTACTTCGTTGATTTGTCATGATATTCGTTATATAGTGTTTATATGTTCATGTTGATGAACATAATGATTTGGCATATGTGTATGCATGAGTTGTGTTTGTATACGTTGTACGATCTATGCCGAGGCGCCCGGATCGGATGTCCACCTCGTGTCGGTCCGACGGATCATCTTGGGATCTAGCCGAGGGCGCCGGATCATTCGGACGGGTTATTTCCACCTCGTGTTGGTCCGACGGATCATCTTGGGATCTATGCCGAGGCGCCTGGATCATTGGAATACCCAGGCTGTGTAATGGAATCTTGTAGATTCGCATTGTCGGATTCCGGTAGCGGAAGTCCGTGTGATGTATCTTGTTGTGTATTGTTGATGCATATTCGAGTTGTTTAAATATGATACTTGTACTAGCATCGTTTTGCTAACCCCTTCGGGGGTGGACATTTGTTTTGATGTTCAGGTAGCCAAGGAGCAGGGAAACAACCACAGTACCGACGTGACGACGAAGGGGTTCAGTGATGTTTATTGTTATTGGAGATTTGTGGTCTTGGTTTGGTTTCTGTACTCGAGTACGCGTGTCCTTTTGATATTAATTCGATATGGTTGTATTAATTACCCGTTGAACCAGTTATACGTTTTCATAAACTTGAATTTTCGCAGTATTGATGTCTTGTATTTACTTTTCTTTTTAATTAGCCTTGTAAATCCTTATTTAAAGGGTTTACGGCGCTGTAATTATTCCGAATATCTCAGGGTGTTACAGAATATGGTATCGGAGCTAAGATTTATGGATATCTTGGCAGTCGGGTTTTATTTGGGTCTGCATTTCGTTATTTGATTTACGGGTCGCTTGTAACATCACCGTTGTTCCAAGTCGTCATGTGGACCGTGGTTGTAAGTCTCTTAATCTCTTATACTACCGTTTTACTTAATTACCGTTTTGTGAGTATTGACGGACTTTATTTCAAAAATTTTGTTCTATATTGAGAAATTACGGTATGTTGAGAGGAGGTCGTGGGACGCGACGCGGTCGTGGACGCGACGTGGTAACATGAGACATGAGGATTCCGCAACTACCCTGCAAATA
Source organism: Orobanche coerulescens (assembly GCA_033398695.1). Lineage (NCBI taxonomy): Eukaryota > Viridiplantae > Streptophyta > Magnoliopsida > Lamiales > Orobanchaceae > Orobanche > Orobanche coerulescens. The sequence goes on along the minus strand of CM065810.1, from coordinate 90,696,357 downwards.
TCGGCTAGTCGAACCGATTCCCATTCGGAGGGCAAGAAGGATCGGCGAATGATGACGCAAACCCTAACATGCCAGAGTGCTTCAACAGTGGTGGCGCAAATAAATCGATTCGCCAGTGTCGTTGATCGCATGCGATGGCCGATGGGACAAAGAAGCACCACGAGGATAACCGGGAGACAGATGGCTTGCGGAAATGGTTAAATTGCACCCGCCAAAATTTGACTGGATCTGCCGAGACACTTACTTGGGATCACCGCTCAAGGAGTTGGAAAAGATATTCGCGGGTCTTAATCGTCCCGAGGACCGGAAGGTTCTATTGCCCAAGATTTTCGACCGGGAGGCCTTTGATTGGTGGGAGGCTATTCGACCCGAGAATCATAATGCGGATTGGACGGAATTCAAACAAATGATGGAAGCACATTATTGTCCTCGTCCAGTTAGAGAGGCGAAGATCCGAGAGTTTTTCTCACCACAGAGTTCGGAGGCATCTGTGACAGATGTAATTAAAACTTTCAATCATCACCGACTTGTGTGCGACACTTGGTCGAACGGAGGCGTAAAAGATTTTTCATTTTGATATGCGGATGAAGCCGAGATTCAAAAGACATGTCGGATTCGAGTGTACTACGTTGCGACAGTATCAAGACAAAGCGCTGGCCTACGACATGAAAGAGGCGGCGGTGGAGAAATCAGTAGAGGCAAAGAGGCAGAAGGTGACCGGCAGCTTTGCAGAAAACAAGAGTGGTGGGGCCCGCAAGGCCAGTCTTCCTTTTATTCGGCTAGGAAACCTCCACTTCCTTCTAGAGGCAGAAAGAAGTCCCGGACAGCATCAGCAGTCTCGGACGCATCAAAGAAATGCTACAATTGTGGTCGAGCAGGGCATATTCGACGTGATTGCCCCGCATCTTCTGTGACTTGTTACGATTGTGGGCAAGAAGGGCACCGTGCGGCCTTTTGTGGAGCCGCTACTAGATCTTTTGGTGCTCGCACTCCAGCGCCAGTTCCGAAGGAAACAAGTGTGAACCAGACGCAGCAGAGTGGATTTCAGCAGCAGAACGTTGGGAAGAGAGAGACATCCAGTGCTGGGTCCGTTCCTCCGCTACTGCGAAATGAGGAGATCGACGGCGAACACTGCCGCTGCATCAGTGCGATTGCATCCTTTTGCAACCAGCTAGTGTCTTGTTCGATTCGGAGCTACGCATTCTTTTATATCTTTGAACCGTGTTAAACGTTTGAACATCTCGTGCTTGTATAATTGTGAACCTTATGTTGTGGGATTACCGAGCGGAGAGAAAATTGTAGGAACACTAGAAGCTAGGGATTTCCCGGATCTATAGAAGGAAGAGATTGGCCATCGAATCTTATTGTAGTTGACATGCGGTGACGATTTAATTCTCGGAGATGATTGGCTCAACCGTTATGGAGCCGTGTCTTGAATTACCGAGAGAGAGTCATTTCCATCATTGCCGATGACGGATCTGAACACTTATTCCGAGGATGGAGACCGGAAGCTCGGGAAATTGATCAAAGCAATGAAAGCAGAAAATTATCAAACAGGATGTCATGGACTTTGGTGTTATGCCATGAGTAAAGAGGAAGGAGTAGAGCTATCGTCTATTCCAGTTGTGAATGAGTTCTCGGATATATTTTTACGAGCTACTGTGGTTACCTCCGCAAAGAGAAGTGGAATTCACCATCGAATTAGAGCCTGGAGCAACCCCTATTTCCAGGGCACCATACCGCATGGCGCCAACCGAGATGTATGAACTCAAGAAGCAACTGGAGGAATTGTTACAGAAGGTCTATATTCAACCGAGCGTTTCCCCTTGGGGAGCGCCCGTTCTCTTTGTCCTGAATAAAGACGGATACCTACGACTGTGTATTGATTACAGGGAGCTTAACAAGATGACGATCAAGAATAAGTATCCTATACCTCGGATCGACGACTTGTTTGATCAACTGCAAGGGGCGAGGGTATTCTCGAAGATTGACTTGCGATCAGGATACCACCAGTTGAGAATTAAGGAATCGGATATACCGAAATCTGCTTTCAGATCCCGGTACGGGCATTATGAATTTGTAGTGATGCCATTCGGACTTACCAATGCTCCTGCGGTATTCATGCAATTGATGAATCGGGTATTCTTGGAATACTTGGATAAATTTGTGGTCGTTTTCATTGACGACATTTTGATATATTCGAGGGACGCAGAGGAGCATGCTGATCATTTACGTGTGGTTTTGAGCATCTTGAGAAAGGAACAACTATATGCAAAATTTTCTAAATGCGAGTTCTGGCTTAAGGAAGTAACCTTCCTTGGGCATGTGATATCAGCCGATGGAGTTCAGGTGGACCCGAAGAAAGTCGAAGCAATCTTGGGATGGGAAGCTCCTAAGAACGTGAAGGAAGTCCGAAGCTTCTTAGGACTAGCTGGATATTATCGCCGCTTTGTAGAGGGATTTTCCAAAATTGCTCGTCCGCTCACTCATTTATTCTAAAACTCAAAAGTTCGCGTGGAATGAGAAATGCAGTGGTTTGACGAACTTAAAAAGAGGCGACAAAGACCTATATTAGCGCCGCTAAGAAAGGAACGGATTTATGGTATACAACGACGCTTCAAATCGGGGTTTGGGTTGTGTGTTGATGCAAAAGGATAAAGTGATTGCTTATGCTTCTCGGCAATTAAAATCGTACGGGTTAATTATCCGACTCATGATCCGGAGCTAGCAAATGTGGTCTTTGCCTTGAAAATTTGGCGACATTATCCATACGACACTCATTGTCGATCTTTACAGATCATAAGAGCCTCAAATGCATTTTCATGTAAAGAATTAAACATGAGGCGAGAGAAGGTGGGTGGAATTGATCAAGGATTACGACTTGGAGATTCTCTATCATCCGGAAAGCAAATGTAGTAGCCGATGCTTTGAGCCGTAAACTGTTTCTCTTGAGTGTTGGAAGCTCTTACGCCCCAGACCGGCATTCAACGAGAACCGATCCGAAGGGATTGAAGTATGGGCACCAGAATCCAAGGCGACTTTATGTGATGGAACCGACTTCATCACTAGTCGAGAAGATCAAGTCCAAGCGGTTGGACGATTCTCCGATCCTTCGATTATGTGATGAAGTAAAGAAAGGAAAAGCCCCGGATTCGTGATACAAGATGATGGAGTTCGAGATTTGAGTCGACTTTGCGTTCCCGACGATGATGATTTGAGACGGACTATTCGAAAGAAGCTCATAGCGCGCCCTATTCTATTCACCCGGCGTGATAAGATGTATAAGGATCTTAAACAAAACTTCCGGTGGGGGAATATGAAGAAGGACGTAGCAGTACGTTTCAAGTGTTTGACTTGTCACAGGTCAAGATTGAGCATCGCCGACTGTACGGATGTTAAAGCCGCTTAGATCCTGAATGGAAGTGGGAGGACATTTCGATGGATTTCATCACCGATGCCAAGGACTAGAGCAGAATGAACATGATTTGGGTCGTAGTTGATCAAATAACCAAGTCGGCTCATTTCCTAGGAATCAAAGATACATGGGGACCCGAGAGATTGGCACGAGTATTTGTTGCGGAGATAGTCAGATTGCATGGGACGCCGAAGACCATTATTTCGGATCGAGATGGTCGTTTCGTGTCGCACTTCTGGAAGGCGACCACAAGGCTTTGGGGATCGAGCTCAACTTTAGCATGACTTATCATCCCCAAACAGACGGTCAATCCGAAAGGACTATTCAAACTGTAGAAGACATGCTTAGAGCTTGTGCGTTGGATTGGTCAACTGATTGGGAAGTTCACTTGCCCTTGATCGAATTCACTTACAATAATAGTTGGCATGCTTCTATTAGAATGGCACCATTTGAAGCTTTGTACGGGAGGAGATTCCGATCACCCCTGTGTTGGGATGATTCTTCGGATTTGATCGGGACGGAACCGGAATTGATTATTCAGACTCAAGAGAAGATAGCTGTGATTCGAGAGAGACTGTTGACTGCCCAGAGTCGACAGAAGTCTTATGCAGATGTACGTCGTCGCCCTCTAGAGTTCGACATGGGACCACGTACTATTGAAGGTGTCTCCTACACGAGGGATTTTCCGTTTTGGGAGAAGAGGTAAGCTTAGTCCGAGATATATCGGACCATTTGAGATCCTAGAGAGAGTTGGGGATTTAGCGTACAGGTTGGCCTTACCGCCATCGCTGAGTCATGTTCACAATTTGTTTCACGTATCCCAACTGCGGAAGTATATACCGGACCCCAGTCACGTCATTGATTTCGACGAGATCGAGATAGCTAATGATGGCACCTTCGAAGAGAGACCAATCAAGATACTTGAGAGCCGGATCAAACAATTGAGGAATAAACCAATACATTTGGTTAAAGTACAATGGTCACGACATGGAGTCGAAGAGGCCACTTGGGAAACGGAGGACGGTATGAAGGCTAAATATCTGGAGTTGTTTTCATCCTAAGTTTCGGGACGAAACTTCTTTTTAGGGAGGAAGGATGTAATACCCGAGATTTCTGTTATGTAATTGGAACTTGTGATATTGTAATGATTGTACTTTTGTATGAGTACTATTCTCCGTATTTCATAATCCGATGTCGTCGAGCATATAATTTCGTGTATGTGATTTAAAAGGTTGAAATTTCGTGCATGTAGCGCACGCTACAGGCTAAGGGTAGCGTACGCTAGCATGGTTTCATAGCGCACGCTACAGAGTGTAAATAGCGCACGCTATGCGTGGTCAGATTGATTGAGACATGCGGTAGGTGAGATCTGGCCGGGGGACCCCTGTCGGATCGTGTCGGATGTACCTGGACGGCTTTCGGGAAAAGCCGAGTCAACGCCTTAGCGCACGCTACAGGTATATGCGTAGCGCACGCTAAGTGCCGAGTACAGTTTAGACTGTGAGCCGTTAGCGCACGCTACGAACAGGGTATAGCGAGCGCTAATAGCCATTTATTATAAATAGGACAGCATCCTATTCATGATTTCAGTTCTTTCTTACCCCATAACCCGAACTCTTGCACTTGAAACATAACTCCATTCGTCCTAAACACTTCGTATCAACCACCTAGTTCGAGATTGAAGATCATATATCATTGGAGATTGGTGTTCAAGCCTTCGGTGTTGGATTGCTTCATTTTCATCCGTGTTCTTCACTACTTTGAGGTAGGTGATTCTTCACCAATGATTAGTAAGGTTCCTAAGGAAGTTTGAATCATGTTTGGATAGCAAGTATTTCGTTTTTATCGGTCATCACATGTTAGAAGGATACTTTTGACGTATCGGTACTATATATCGAATGAACCTTTGAACCATCTTATTATAAGGACTCCTAAGCATGTTTAAATCGATTTATGATCAAGTAATCGGATATTACCCAGTTGATACGTTGTATACGTTGGAATCATGTGTTTTGGAACGTAAGACGATGGAACTTAGATTATTTCTTGAAGATCGTAGAGGAATTATGATATGGAGATAACTATCCGTATATTCGTATCTCATGATCATAGGACTTCCACAAACCTTATTAGCATGATATGCCCGAGGATAACTTGTAATATCACCATAGGATTCATGAGTTCTTCACCATTCAACCCAGTTTTCGGTTTGCAGTATTCTGCCATGCAAGATTAGCGCACGCTAACATGTGTGAGTTAACGTGCGCTATCGAGGTTCGGTTTTCGCACAAAACGTACGTAGCGTACGTTATGAGACAGCCGAGTCAGACTGCCAGTTCGTGGCTAGCGCACGCTAGTCTTATACGATAGCGTACGCTAACAGTCCAGCTTAGCGCACGTTACGTAGAGTACGTAGCGCGCGCTAAGCAATCTAGGCAGCTTGTTTAGTTTGAGATTTTCGGCCGTAGGCCGAATTGTTAGGCCATTGTTCGACTTGAGATGATTTGTATATCGTTCCTTTTGTTAAGGTTCGAGCTTGTTACGTTGATCGGAGGAGGCGGCCTTCGAGTGCGTCGAGAGCATTGAAGTATATCGTTCTTGCCATCTTCGAGGCAAGTATCGTGATATGTTAAAATCGGTATTTTTGGAGTATGCGTATGATTATGCATGTTGTTGAACATGATATTTACTTCGTTGATTTGTCATGATATTCGTTATATAGTGTTTATATGTTCATGTTGATGAACATAATGATTTGGCATATGTGTATGCATGAGTTGTGTTTGTATACGTTGTACGATCTATGCTGAGGGCGCTGGATCGGATGTCCACCTCGTGTTGGTCCGACGGGATCATCTTGGGATCTAGGCTGAGGGCGCTGGATCATTGGACGGGTTATTTCCACCTCGTGTTGGTCCGACGGGATCATCTTGGGATCTATGCTGAGGGCGCTGGATCATTGGAATACCCAGGCTGTGTAATGGAATCTTGTAGATTCGCATTGTCGGATTCCGGTAGCGGAAGTCCGTGTGATGTATCTTGTTGTGTATTGTTGATGCATATTCGAATTGTTTAAATATGATACTTGTACTAGCATCGTTTTGCTAACCCCTTCGGGGGTGGACATTTGTTTTGATGTTCAGGTAGCCAAGGAGCAGGGAAACAGCCACAGTACCGACGTGACGATGAAGGGGTTCAGTGATGTTTATTGTTATTGGAGATTTGTGGTCTTGGTTTGGTTTCTGTACTCGAGTACGCGTGTCCTTTTGATATTAATTCGATATGGTTGTATTAATTACCCGTTGAACCAGTTGTACGTTTTCATAAACTTGAATTTTCGCAGTATTGATGTCTTGTATTTACTTTTCTTTTTAATTAGCCTTGTAAATCCTTATTTAAAGGGTTTACGGCGCTGTAATTATTCCGAATATCTCGGGGTGTTACACGTAACTTACTTTGATTTGATCATATCATCAAGAGACAAAGAAATCTCAAGGGTGCAAAGTTGTCCCTGAACACGCTGTAACCAAACTTCAATTTCTGGCCTCATAAGGTCCAACTGCAACTCCCTCTGTGCTGTCAAACGGCTCAGCATCTGCTCCTGCACTGTCTTACGGCTCAATGCGTCGGCAACCACATTTGCTTTACCCGGATGATAAAGGATCTCGATATCATAGTCCTTGATTAATTCCAGCCACCTTCTCTGCCTCATGTTCAACTCTTTCTGAGTAAAAATGTACTTTAGGCTCTTGTGGTCTGTAAAGATCTGGCAGGTAACTCCATAAAGATAGTGACGCCAGATTTTCAAAGCAAACACCACGGCTGCTAACTCCAAGTCATGGGTCGGATAGTTAACTTCATAGGGTCGCAATTGTCTCGATGGATAGGCACTCACTTTCCCTTCCTGCATTAATACACATCCCAGACCCTGTCTCGACGCGTCACTATATACCACAAATCCTTCCGTTCCTTTTGGTAAGACCAAAACAGGTGCCGAAATCAATCGACTCTTGAGCTCTTCAAAACTTTGCTGACATGATTCTGACCACAAATACTTCTTGTCCTTTCGCAGTAAGTTAGTCATTGGTTGCGCAATTTTAGAGAATCCTTCTATGAATCGCCGGTAGTAACCTGCTAGGCCGAGGAAACTACAAACTTCTTTCACGTTCTTCGGTGGTAGCCAATCTCGAATGGCTTCCGTCTTTTGTGGGTCCACTCTCACCCCTTCGGCTGATATCACATGCCCGAGAAAGACAACCTCAGGCATCCAGAATTCACACTTAGAAAATTTCCCATAAAGTTGTTCCCGCCTCAATGTATCGAGAACTTGGTGGAGGTGACGTTCGTGCTCCTCGTGATCGCGAGAGTAAATCAGAATGTCGTCAATTAAGACGACTACAAAGCGATCCAGATAGTTAATAAAAACTCGATTCATCAACTCCATGAATACTGCCGGTGCATTAGTCAGTCCAAATGGCATCACCACGAACTCATAATGCCCATAGCGAGTACGGAATGGTGTCTTCGAAATGTCAGACTCTCGAATCCTCAACTGATGATAACCAGATCTCAAGTCGATCTTAGAAAACACGGCGGCTCCCTGAAGTTGGTCCAATAAATCATCAATACGAGGCAAGGGATACTTGTTCTTGATGGTTACCTGCTCACTCACGGTAATCAATACATAAGCGTAGAGATCCATCTTTCTTCCGTACGAATAACACTGGTGCTCCCCAAGGGGACGCACTAGGTCGAATATAGCCTTTGTCAGTCAACTCCTCAAGCTGGTTCTTCAATTCTTGCATCTCAGTCGGAGCCATACGGTACAGTGCTTTTGAGAGCGGGGACGTACCTGGTTCTAACTCAATAATAAACTCCACGTCACGATGAGGAGGTAAGCCTGGCAACTCGTTTGGAAATACATCTGGGTAGTCTTGGACTACCGGAATGTCGGCCAATTCAATCGTCGATCACCGCTTTGGTCATGTAGCACCAATAACCAATACACCCTTGATTAAGCGGTTTCTTTGCTTTCATAGCCGATGACTCTCCCGAGCAGTGGGATTATCACCACGAAAAATACACTCGAATCCATCATCAGAAGTGACGGTAACTATCCGCTTGCGGACACTGAGTATTGCATCATGACGATCCATCCAATCGATACCCAAGATTATATCATCCTTAGGTAGATCGACTACAATCAGATTTGACAACCACTCACGGTCGTTCAAATGAATCGGACAGTCCTGGACTTCACGATTCCCAATAATTCGTCTACCATCAGGTAGGCCAATCACGTAGGGCTCACAATCGATAACATAGTCTAGAGGCAAACGACTTAAACAAGAAGAAGATATAAAGGAGTGTGAAGCACCGGTATCAAAAAGAACACATACAGGCTGGGAGTGGATCTCGAGTATACCTGAAATCATGCTGGCCTCGGGATCATCATCTCTCTTCATCTCGTAAATCCTAGGTTTTGCAGTTCCGGCACCAGGTGTACCACCTTGATTCCCACGGCCCATTCCCCTATTCGCCCCGGTGGTCTGATAGGAAGCGGACGGAGGCGTCCGGTTCTGGACAGAGGATTGAACTGGAGCATGAGACGCTACTGGATCACGTCCGGGCCCACTCCTGCAAAAACGAGCACGGTGACCATTCTTCCCACAAGTATGGCATGTGATGGCAGGCTTTGGGCATTTGAAGTTGATATTCCCCTGGCCCCCACAGTTATGGCACACCATGGAAGAGGGAACTGCTCGAGAGTGCGATCCGGCGGGCTTTGACGCCAAGGGTGGTTGATCAGAAGGGTTTGGCAATGGTAGGGCTTCGAATGTCCCCGATTACTCTCGATGCAGTTCGGTTCTTGGACCTTTTGTTGTTGGACTGTGGTTGTTTCTTGGAAATCTCCTTCGCGGTGAGTTCGTACTCAGCCTTCTCGATGAACTCTGGTAAGGTAGTACAGTGGTGATTCAACAGCTGCATTCTCATTCAGGGTTTAAGCCTCTTGAGAAAGTATTTGATCTTATCGGCCTCGGATCGGATAATTGTCGTGGCAAAAGGAAGGAGTGCCTGGAATTTCTCAGCAACAGATAATACATCATCGTCTTCAGACGGGTCGGGGTTCAATAGTTCCGACAGTTTGGCCTCACGGAGTGGCCCTAGATAGTAACGGTCTAGCATGAGGTTTTTAAATTCATCCCAAGTGTAAACACCATCAGCTGGCCTTACTGAAAGCCACCAGGTGTGAGCGCCTTTGCCAAGGTAATACGCGGCTACCGAAACGCGATTCTCTTAGGCACCCACCATCGAAAAGTTTCTCAAAATGTTCGATCCAATGCACAATGTCGGCAGGCTCGGAGGAGCCTTCAAAAGTCGGTGGTCGGCAAGTAGAAATGTCGCTGATAATCCGACTCACGGGTCCGCCAATCACAGGAGGAGGATGAGCCCCCTGTTGCTGGCCAGTAGCGGCCCTCTGTATAGCTTCCATTAGTTGACCCATCTGGGTCATCTGTGTCATCATGCCCTGCATTACGACGTAAGGATCGACACGCGCATCCCCGCGCCCACTGTGGTGCGATTGTTCCCTAGAAGGTGAACCACTGTCTGTGGAACTCTGATCCGCATTCGCGCGTCTGTTGGCTCGAGGTATCGGGATTCGGCCCCTACCGCGGCCTCGTCCCCCTCTGCCACGACCTCTCAGGTTTCTTTCCATACTGAAAGAATCAATCATAGTGATAATCATAAGTACAATTCAAGATACTAAAATTCATGCTAAGTTAATAGCAACAAGGAATCACATATTCAAGGAAAACGGTTATCGATACCACAAATGTCGCACCGAATATCATATCGGTGTCAAGTCAAACAATTTTCAAGTGTATAATCAATTCAGCATTTACCTCGGATTATCAATCGGTTAAATCCTGTCACAATTCCTCGAAATAACATGATCAACAAGGAGACCCATACTGATATCAATATCATGCTAGTAATTAAATCATGGCTCATAAAGTACATACCGTATTTGGCTCGTAGGGTCAGGCGCTTGCACAGGTCACACGTGACACGAAGGTCTCTTGATACTAGTTCATTTCTCAATGAATCATAAAAAGGAAACAACGCTCTGATATCATCTTCTATAACACCCCAAAAGGCGGCTATTACAGTGCCGTGAATCCCACACTGGGACCCACCAGGCGATATTCAAAACAGATTAAACAAATATTATTTGTGATACCAAACCACAATGAATAGTTATTACTCCGATTAGGAGTTTAAAATATGGCCAACGGCCTTACAATACACAGGATCCAAAAAAAAACAAGTATAAACCATATGGGGATGGAAAATACTTCAAATGTCAAATACAACCAAATAGCAATTTAAATGAAGCAGGAAATAACATAACACGGTTTATCATAACCGGACAACAAAGATGTGGGGCCCCCGAACTAGTATCCTTCGAACCCTTCGCCGTCGACATGTTCTTCCCGTGCCTTGCCTTTGCCTCGACCTAAAATACAATACAAGTATTTCGCCCAACACAGGGTCAGATATACATGATAATCAATTCTTCTGACATTATACAATTCACATATATATAGATTTCAAAGAAATCATTCCGACTATCAATCATACCCCTCGGGCGTATGAAACGATCACCACAAGCATCCAATACTATGGACGATTTAACAAGATGGCTCAAGATGGACATCACAGTACGACCGATCCGGAAATGTGTCCGTGTACATGTCCGCCCCGTATACGGAATCCAGAATATACGTGGGACGATGTACCTAATTAGCCTCACGAAACTACGTCCCGTGTGCACAGTCCAATGCGGAATAATATCCACCAATGACTATATATGTGCACGGCTAAAATCCTACACAATAACCAATCGGAACGCAGATATGATTCCGGATATGTCACGATACAACATGACATCGAATTCAATAAATCACACATCCGATTAAGAATCCAGAAAAACTCACCGAAGTGAAAATAAGACCAACGAGATCAACGATTCAAAGCGACGTACTTGGGAATGCAACCCCATGAAGAAAAGCGGGATAACGTCAAGGACAATGTCAAATCACGACAAACATTACATGAACAATTCATACATATGAAATATATAACCATCACAAGGATCTAATCATCATTATAACCAAGCAAGATAACTTGCCTCAAATCCGTAAGCGAAAGATAGTCCTTCTCCAAATGATCAAACGGACGGTATCCTCGGTTAAACACTCAATCGAACAAGCAACCTTGAATGGAACGTAATTCATTCAATAACATATTCACATAATATTAATATCAATTCGTAGGAAACGACGCCCGCAACCTACTCGAATAATTCATTCCACCCTAATGAATACCTTAACGATTAATGAAAGGTTTCAATACATCTAATTCATCTTCCAAAATTGGATTACCATACCAAAAGTGTCCTTTAATTCTCTTGTTATTCTATGAACAAAACATCTTCAATTTGCCAATAAAATGGGTTTAAATCAAATTCTCATGTTCTACAACATCTACTATTATAAAAGGATAGTCATAATGAATTTGATACTCAATCTACCATGACAATATTGTTCATAAACATCATCATCTTCTTAAGAACACTATCTATTTAGCATGATGATGAACCACATTCTAAGTTATCAACACATTAGATTAATGAAAAGTTATTATTGTAGTTATCAAGATCCTTATCATTCTTCAAAGACTTGTGAAGCTGAATCATAATGATTTAAAGCTTCTAAGATTTTTGAACAAGATCATCTAATCCTATCTTTAACATTATCAAGTTCTTCCCAAGGTAATTAAATACCTAAAATGGTGTTTAAACACTCTATGATATCAAGTTCTTGATTAAATCCAGCTATGATGAAGCTAACCGATCCAACAATATTCTACTGAGTTAAATTCGTCCAGTAAGATGAGTAATGATAACTATAAACATGATTACCATCACTACAACATCAAGAACTCATCTAATCTAAACCCTCATTTATCATATTAATCAAAAGTGTTAAAAAGGTTGGATTAAAACTATGTTTTACTTGATTAATCTTACTCTAGGTGAAGTATAATTCGTCATTAACATCAACATAAGAAAATAATGCAGAGAGGAAGGTACACCTACCTCCAGAAATAAAGAACAACTTCAATGCTATGAGAAAATATACTCCAAGCTCAAGAACAACTCCTAGTCTCCAAGGAAATGATCTCCACTCCAAGATTTAAGGCTTAGAAACAAGTTGGTGAAGGTTGATATCGTTTTGGTAGTGCAGAGTTATGATATGTGAAGAGAGAAATTCGGTTTGGGGTTGTGAAGAAATGAAAAACAGGATGGTCCTATAAATAGACTGTGCAGACTTAGCGCACGCTATCGGAACAGATTAGCGTATGCTAATGCACTTACGTACGCTATCCGGTCGATATTACGTACGTAAGCGGCTTACAGTGGCTACTGTCTTGAATTATCGCAGGCCGTTAGCGCACGCTAATGAGAAATGGGTTACGCACGCTAATAAAAGTAGATTCTCACCGACACGACAGCTCAGACCTTGATCACATGCATGCTAACGGCTAAGGAGTTCACGTGCTGAAGTCAACTGATGCCAAATTCCCTCTTAGCGTACGCAACAGAGGAAACCTTATGCACGCTAAGGCACAGGATTAGCATACGTTAATCGTGCTGTGTAGCGTACGCTACATCAACAGAAAAATTCGAAAATGCAACTCTCTAATTAACATCGAATCATCACATATGAAATGAAATGACAACGATATGATATTCAAATCTATAATACCTCAACATAATACTAAATGCAACGATTTCTGATAATCAGATTATCCGAATAATACAACGACAGGTAAAAATGAAAAGTTACAGTCGGATATTACATTTACCCTTCAACCCACCTACTTTTCTCTCATCCTTTTCTTTTCATTTATTAGTTTTCTCTCTCCTCTCTTTTCACCTTTCTCCTATCCCTTTTCTATCTCATCCTTTTTCTCTCTCCCCTCTCTTTTCATCTTTTCAGTCCACCCTTCACTTTCTCCTCTCCTCTCATCTTTCTCTCTCCATTTCTTTCTATTTTTCTATCTAAAAATATTCAAAATCTCATTGAAACCATTGCACTTGTGCTACCCCAAAAACCACCATGGAGCTCGTAATATTCTCGACAGAACTCAAGGTTCCGGATCTTCCCTACTCTCTCTTTCGATTTTATTTCTCTCTCCATATTTCTCTCTCTAGAAAAATCCTAGATCTAGCTTGAAATAATGTTATTTTCATATTTATTTTTGATGATTTACAAGTTTTCATATGATTCCTGGTGATTCGTGGTATATTTGGGATTATTTCTGACCGATTTATATGTATTGGTGTTTTAGATCTAGTTTTTCGTATGTTTGCATACATGGTTACGAATTTACAGTTGTTACGATTTATTGATTTGGTACTAGGTTACCATGTTACAGTATTTTCATTTCGTATCACTATGCCTTGAATTACTATTAAGATTTTATCATTTCATATCAGTATGAAGTTACAAAATTTGAATTTCATAACACATTTGTGCCGATTTGAAATTTTCGTATTGGAGATTTGGTATACATGTTACGAATTCGTAACTGTTACGGTTGGTGATTGATATGATTTGTGGTTGAACTGATAGGTGAATTCATACAAATCTTGTTATTATCGCCTCTTTTTCTCAGATCTGTTACACATGTTACGAAAAATTCAATTTCATATTGAACATTCTGATACGATTGTATATTTTCGTATTGAAGTAATGGTACGAAAAAAAAAATAAATGATACGAAATGTGTTCATAATAAGGTTATAATTCTGTTATGAATTTAGGATTTCATATTGGATATTTTGTATCCTTGTTACGAAATTCGTATTTGGTATCGTCATTTTTATGCTTATTGGGTTTTTTGTGCGATTTAGTAAAACTGTTAATTATGTTGTTATGAAAGTCGTATTTCGTAACAAATGTTACCAATTTAAGAATGCATCTTACGAATTTTAAAATTCGTAACTAATTCATTGTGTGAGATCGATTACGAATTCTGAAATTTAAATTTCGTAACACATTTGGGGTAATGATACGAAAAGCAAGAATAAGTAATACGAAATGTGATTTTCATTATAAGGTTATAACTTTGTTACGAATTTAGAATTTCGTATTGGATATTTTATATCCTGTTAAGAATTTCGTAATTCATATGGTCATTTTTAAGCTTATTGGGTTTTTTTGTGAGATTTAGTAACACTATTAATTATACTATTACGAATTTCGTATTTCATAACAAATGTTTATCAATTTCCTAACATATGTTACGAATTTCAAAATTCATAACTAATTCTGCCGTGTGAGATGTTGTTACGAAGTTACGAAATTTAAATTTTGTAACACATTTGTGCGATGTACATATTTTTGTCCTGTTTTTCAACCCGGTTAAGAAGTATAATTTCGTGACACGTATTGTTGATACGAATTTCGTAACATTGTACTCCTTTGCTTTTGTTGTGAATTCTTGTTACGCCGTAACTAATTCTGATCAGTTACGAACTTGTAAAATCGTAACAAGTTGTGTTTTGTAACTGTGTTACGAATTATAATTTTGTAACATAATTTGCTATTTCGTAACATTATTTACATGTTCCGAATTATTGATTTGATTTTATTGTTTGTTTATTGTAGAACAAATGAACTTTTAGTCGAAAGAATCTGGCATCAGAAGACCACTGGATTATGGTAACTGGTGGGGAGAACACAGTAAAGGATATCTGCTGAAATCAACACTTGAAGCCTTCATGAAACTCCCCGATATCGTCTTAAGATCCGAAAAAGTGCTCCATTACATCATGACTTGATTCTCTATTACGAATTATAATTTTTTTATTTCGTATCAACATGACTTGTTTCTCTATTACGAATTTACGATTTCGTATCAGTTTGTCATTATTATATGTTACGAATTTTACAGTTCATATAAATATACCTTGTTTCTCTGTTATGAATTTATGATTTCATATCACTTTGTCATAATTCCATGTTACGATTTTATGAATTCATATCAGTTTGTCATAATTCCAAGTTACGAATTTAATATTTCATATCAGTGCGATGTACATATTTTTAAACTTAAAAATCAACAAAATACAAAACAATACCTCAAAATCGACTTCAAGTCGCGAGAGAGAAAAGAGAGAAAAGAGAAAAATGAAGAAATGAAGAGTGGGAGAATATTTGTCGAGAAAAAGAGAGAGAAAAAGAGAAAAGAGAAGATGGGAAAGAAATGAAGAAAAAAGAATGGGAAAAATAAAGAGAAAATAGGGGAAAAGTGAAAAGTAAGGGTAAAATGGTCCAAAAACAATAAAATTGGCTAGAATTTGTCCATATAAAGTTGCTTGACAAATATTGTAGTCCACCTAGTCAAAGTGGCCAAAGTAGTGTATTACCTCTTATTATTATTCAATATTATTAATAATAAAAGACTACTTGAAAATAACTGACAAAATGACTCGGGCTAGAATTTGTGATACGTCGAAATAATTCGACTATAAAATTGACTCCCATGACATGAAATTGACGTTGAATAAACGTGAATGGATTAGGTTTGACCAATCCCATGAATTACTGAAATGTAGTTGATTATGTGTATAAATAAATATTATGAACATGATTGAAAAATGCATGAATTAATATTATAATCAAATAAATGGATATAAAAATAGAGGATATTACAATATGGGCATATGTCCATTACTAGGGCCTTTTCTTGCACAATTGTCATCCACTCAGCTTGGAGCTCAACGGTCATATGGCCATACCTCAGTAACATACCATATATATGATCGTATCCATGCATATATACGGGCGTACATACATTACATCCGAAGGTCACGAAACCAACAGACACATACATATGGGAGTAACCTGAGTAACATATGACATAACATAAGTTACACACGACCATACAAGCATCATATAAGGCCGTATCATCCATTTTTATGGCCGTACTCCTTGTTCCAAGAAAAAGATAGAGACACATCCAGTAGCTCCTAGCAGCCAACATACGAGCGATATCCCCTAATATACAACTATAACCTTCATATATACGACCATATGCCATCGTACTATTATGCGTTAAAAACCAACGATGGAAACCACATACACGGTCGTACAATAACCTTCAGAAGGCCATTTCCCCAATTTGTTATAGCCGTAACTCATTTTTATATGGCCATAACTGAACTCTGGTGACTCAATGTAAAATCAATCACATTCGGATCCCAAACACGTTAAATATATGAATAGAGCAAGAACAACAACAATCAAATATAATCACCAATGTATGAACACAATGAATACCAATGGTACAACAGTATAAGAAACGAAAAAAATACAACTTGATATTACATATTCCCCCTTAAAATAAGTGCCATAAACTATCGGGCAAATAACTCGAGGTATCTCTCTTGCATGTTATCGCCGGTCTCCCACATAGACTCCTTGATTCCATGCCTTGACTACTGATCTTGAGTAAGGGAATCGATTTGCTCCTCAACTGTTTAATCCTCCTCTCTTAAATCTGTATGGAATGTTCCTCGTACAAATGGTCATCTATGATTTCGATCTTGTCAAACTGCAGTATGTGACTCCAGTTGGCGACTTACGTCCTCAACTGCGAAATGTGAAACACGCCGTGCAGTTTACTCAAAGTAGGCGGTAATGCCAAAGGATAGGTCAACTCTCCCACTCCTTCCAAAATCTCAAATGGTCCGATATAACCCGGACTCAGCTTTCCCCTCTTCCCAAAATAGGAAACACCTCGGTCATGAGATAACTTAACCAATATTTGGTAACCGTACTCGAACACAAGCGGTCTTTGATGATTATCTGCATACGACTCCTGTCGACTCTGAGGGCGATCTTCTTTCGGGCTATGTTGGGATAAACATTAATGTTTTAATAATTGCCATCGTACAACAAAGAAGTCTTAAAGAAGTCAGAATGCTAAAGTAAGGAAGCTGTTAGGACTCTCCATATATCCTGTCCCTACAGCAAAGAGATCTTCTATAAGTCCATCATTCATACAACAAAGAGACTTAATGCGTTGGATACAGCATACAAGCTGAAGGTGTTTTACTTAGGAAAAGTAAAACACATCCAATAGGACTGAATTTAAAAAGCTTCAAAATCATTGTGAGATAAACATTGTTTATTCATAAAGTATTCACTACTAAAGCAGCATTTATTGCTGATAGGACATCATTTAATGCAGCCGGAGAGAGACAAGTCAGAATGCTCTAAATAGCATTTAATGCAAAGATACAAATGATGTCTGAAGCATTAAACGCGATCTGCTTTAATTCAAATATTCAGCAGCCGCCTATCAAGATACATACGTCAATATCTCACCAACCAACAATGGCTACATTTATGACGGACACATTTCCAAGGTTATAAATAGCCACAAGCAAGAGGACTTAGATATTGAAGCATTATTCATTCTCGCGTAAACTCTGACAGTTTACTCTGACAATCTAGCTATTCAAGAGCATTATATTTCTTGAGCATACAGCAAGTATTAAAGTGAAGAAATATACAAGTCTTCAATGCAAACAGCACAACATATAGTGAACATTCATCAAAGATCCAGCTGATGTTTAGAATTGTTCTACCCTTACCGTTGAGATTATTATTAGCCCTGTGTGGTCTAAATATCCTTGTGTATTCCGACTTGTGTGAGAAGAATAGCATTGTAGATGAAGCTTTAATCTGTTTGAGAAGAACCAAGTCAGAAAGAGCGTGGAGCAAATCCGTGTGAACGGTCAAAGCTACAGTCCATGTATCAATCTGTGTGAATGGTACAGAGATAGGTTTAGTTAAAGTCACGTAGTTGTGTACGCAGTGATTTTAATAAACTCTTTACTCCTGTGTGGAGGACCAGTGGATATAGAGGGGTTTACCTCGAACCACTTTAAACTGTGTGTTATTTACTTTCAGTCTTTACTATTTTCATTCTACTGTGATTTATTAGTATACATATGCACCAAGCTAACAGGAGAACACCAAGTTGCTGTAATTACAGCAACTCACTTAATAGTCTTCGGCTATGCAAACTAACTTCGAAAATCATACAACTTATTGTATTGTTACCATCTAAGTTGTTAATTGTATACTCTGTAGCCAACAAGTGGTATGGAGCGGTTGATTCTAAAAAGAATCAGTCGATTTTTAATTGAATCACATCCACAAATCACTAGCCTTTGAAAACCGTATCATATTTTTCTTATCGTTCCTATTTCTTAAATGGATACCTCTATGATAAACAAGGTTCCAATGTTTTCCATTAATGTGTTTGATAATTGGAGGATTAGGATGGAGGCTCATCTTGCAGCCATGCACGAGGAAATGATATTCGTCACCCAGGAAGGTCCTATAAAGATAATGAAGGTTAATCCTGCTGTAAGGATAGAAGGACAACCTCATGCTGAAATGCTCGAGAAGGAGCGAGCAATGGACAACTAAAGATCGCAAGCATGCGAACCTCGACAATGTAGCTAAGAATGCGATGTTTTTCACTCTATACAAATGCACATTCTCAAAGGTAAAGAGCTGTAAGACAGCTAAGGAAATTTGGGAGAAACTCAAGCTGATTTGAGAGGGTACTGAGATCTCGAAAGAAAATAAAATTTCCAAACTTACTCAGCAATTCAAATATTTTGAAATGAAATCTTCCGAAATGCTTGAGGAGCTTGACCTCAGATCCACTGGCATTGTCGATGAACTTGAAGCATTGGGTAAAGTGTATACCCAAAAGGAGAAAAATTTAAAAATCTTTAGATCACTCCGAGCTCGATGGGACATTAAACCTAAAGCTATGCGTGTATCCTGTAATCTTAATGATATTTTAACCTCTTATCTGAGCTCAAATCTTTTGAGTATGATATCGACAGGAGAGTGAAGGCAGAAGAGTCACCTGCCAAGACTACAACACTAGCTATTGTATCTGATGGGAGACACAGCCCTGCACCCAGCACATCTAAATTCACACACAAGACTACAGATAGCGATGATGACATCCTATCACAAGATGAAATGGCTCTGCTTATGCACAAGTTTAAAAAGTTCATCAAACAGTCCGGAAAGACTCCATACAGGCCTAAGCCATTTCACAAGGTAAATTCTGAAACTCCTTCATCCAGTGATTCTAACTTATGCTACAACTGTAGGAAACCTGGACATTATCAAAAAAAGTGTCCACATTCGAAAGTGCAAAAGTTGCCAGAAGCTGAGCAACAAGAAAAGGACGAAAGAAGATGTGTCTGTAAAAACAAGCTCAAGGCCCTGATTGGAGACTCAGAAGCCTCGCCCACATCAAACAAGACCGAGGAGTGCCTTAAGGTGATCACTACAGTGACTCCTCCGATGATGAGATCGAGAATAAAGCATATATATGCTTTATGGCCAAAGAAATACAGTATGATGCGGAAAGCGATGACGAAGTAAGTTCAATTTCAACTGTTCCTGTAAATGCATCACATACCTTTGAAAATATGATGAATGAGTTTAAAACCATTCAAAAGGCCCATGAGACTCTAAAAAAGTGAAAACATACAACTCGAAATTTCAAACTTAGAGCTAAACGATGAAAATGACTTGCTGAAGAATAACTATGAAAATATGTCGATTTATTGCGAAAATAGCAAAGTCACTTTTGAAAACCTCATGGAAAGCAATAATCCACTTGCCAAAGATATAAATGAGGCTAAGTCTCATAATGAGAGCAAGACAAATGATTTTGCTTTGCTCGAAGCCAAAGTGAAAACTCTCGAGAAACGAGAAGGAGAATTAGAGACCATCCTAAAATCATTTGAGAAATCTTCTAGACAGATCGAAGAAATTCTAAGCACCGGAGAAAATGCCCATGATAAAAGTGGCGATATAACTGATTCTCCAACAAGGGAAAAACTAGTACAATATTCTTGAGGGGTATGGAACCTATTCCTGTACGTGAGGGGACTCCAAGTCCTGCGAAGGCTATAGCTGCCCCTCGTACTGCAAAGGCTGTGATTCCGCCACCACATCGTATCAAAGACAGCGGAAACCTCAACCTCCAAAACCTATAAGGCGTGACCAACAGCATGCTCCTCGAGCATATCAAAAGCGCCAACAGCCATTCAGAAAGAAGGTTGTACCCAAATATAAAAGGCAAGCACCGAAGTACTTCCAATAGTACAACCGGCCTAGATATTAGATACAGGAGCCTCGTTATCCATTCAGAAAGCAGGTCGCTGCGAAGTATCAACAACAGCTCTGGGAATCCAACTAGAGACCCAGAAGACAAGCTGTAAGGCCTAAGAAAATGGCTCCACCTCCTAGACGACAATCGTACTGGAACCAAACCCCTAAATATTACATGCATAATTATCAAAGTTACAGCAACTATGTGCCTGCCCCATGTAGACATCACAAGACAGTACCAAAAGTCACCTACAGCAAGCCAATTGCTATCAGGCAAAAAATGGGTATATAAAGGCACTAACATACATGGACCCAACAATCAAAGGGGACCTACATCTACTTAAACTCTTTTCTTACAAGATATCAAAGAGAAGAACATCTGGTACTTTGATAGCGGATTCTCTCGGCACATGAAAGGTGGTATCAGCAAGGTGTCAGATTATGTAGAAGGTCGCAGTCCAAAGGTGGTTTTGGTGACAAATCCAAAGGAAGAACAAGAGGGAAGGGAACCCTGCTTGTAGGAAAAATTCAAAGTCACCGACGTAGCCTATGTTGAAGGCCTACAATACAATCTACTTAGTATAAGCCAGTTCTGTGACAAACAGTTCTCGATCAAATTCTATGTAGACCATTATAGAGTGAAGGACATCAAGCCCAAGGAAATTGTTATCACAGTAAGCTAATCAGGTAACATGTATATGGCTGACTGAAAGCCTACGAGCTCCACTGTTCCTTGTTTTTTGCCAAAGGCACTACAGATCAAAGATAGCTTTGGCATAAGAGGATGTCTCATATCAACTTCAAGACAATCAACAAACTCGCCAGACAGGGAATGGTTAGAGGTTTGCCCGATGTGTCATTCCATAAGGACAACATTTGTGGACCCTGTCAGAAAGGCAAATAAGTGAAAACCACCCTGAAAAGCAAATCATGCATGTCCACCCACAGGGTTCTGGACATGCTACAAATGGATCTCTACGGTCTTGTAGGCCCTATAAGTTTGGGAAGTAAGAAATACTGTCTTGTTATTATTGATTATTTCTCCAGGTATGCTTGGACAATATTTCTAAGCAAGAAGAAAGAAACAACAACGAAGTTGCCTGAGCACCTGAGAAAGATTCAAAATGAGAAAGGGTTGAGTATCGTGTCCATTCATTCTGACAGAGGTACTGAATTCACAAATCGCTTTATAGAGCAATACTGTTAAGACAATGGAATACAACACGAATACTGAGCAGTCCGGTCTCCTTAGCAAAATGGTATTGCCAGCGAAAGAATAGGACGCTCAAGGAAACAACAATAACCATGATTGACTCAAGCAAGTTGCCGAAGCAGTTCTGGTTCGAAGCAACAAATACAACATACTATACACAAAACCGATGTATCATCAACAAGCATCACAACAAAACAACCTACGAGGTATGGAACAATAAAACACCATTAGTTGCATACTTTCATATCTTTGGATGCCGGTGTTATGTTCTGAATAATGGGAAAGATTAACTCAAGACCTTCGACGAAGCCAGATGAAGGAATATTTGTAGGATATTCCTCTGTCAGCAAAGCTTTAAGGATCTTTAAGAAAAGGAAGCTGACAATAGAGGAATCTGTCCATATAGTGTTCTATGAACCTCCATATGATCCTACAGGAGTAGAAGACTTAACCCAGAATATCCTAACACTCTCCATTGATGATCCTGAAACACCAATAGAGCCTGTTGTAGACTTAGAGATTAATTCCGCAGCTGTAAGATCAGAAGTAGTCGAAGCCGATGCTGTACAAGCTGAAGCGGAGACTACAGCACCACAAGATATCGTACGGGATGCTGAACTAGAACCTGACAGGAGTTGGTTGAGAGATCGACCACATAAGTTTATTTTAGGAGATATTGATGCTGTTGTATCTACCCGAAGAAGAATACAGAGTGTACAAGGAACCGTACTATGTGCGCAAGAAGAGACCAATTCTGAGAAATCTCCATTTCCTATATGGAAATCTCAAGCTAAACTTAGAAGACTATCTATGTGCACCCTAGCTGTATTCTTAGCTCAATCCGAACCTGTTTCAACTAATGAAGCTTTGAATAATTGTCACTGGATCACTTATATGGAAGAAGAGCTTAATGGTTTCAAAAGAAACAATGTATGGTATCTAGTGTTAGGAGTATGCCCTCAAATGCCACTCAGAGGATGTTTGAGAGAGGGCGTTGAACTTGTTATTATGTAAATCATTATCAGAAGGCAATTGTATGTTTCTTTATTTACAATGACTAGCATTCCTGACTAGTAAATATATAGATAGAAACTAGTCCTTATATTTGAGAGCAAAATATTCCACTCCTTATTGGATAAGGGGATCGGCACTGGAAAGGTTTATGGCTCAAAAACTTAATCGTTCGCAAGTCAATGAAACTTGACTTGGCGTTACATTTATGTGAAGACTTGTATGATGTGTTCTTTGACTTGGAGAGTGCCTGAATGCTAATGGTTAGTGGGAGCACACGTTATAGGTATTCTAATGAGATTAGTATACTCGAGCTGACTCGCTTCGATTCGTCACACGAATTTCACTCCGGGACAGTCGATGTCGGAATCAAAAGGTTGTGATAGGTATTCGTGAACCTTCTACTTGAGGATTTAGTAGGGATGTGCTTGTGACGTTAAGATTTTCATTAGAGTAGTTCGACCCAGAAAACCGGAAGGTGTGGGTCAACCTCGACGTGCATCTTGACGGGCAAGTAGCAGTTTATACTAAATACCAAGATATGATTCTTTCTCCTGTTAGTGAACAGATATATGTCCTATGCGGTTATTGGCAGAGGAGAAGCCTTTGGCCAAAGCATTGGAGCTAGTTGTATTGGATACACGAGAGCTCCCTGATCTCAATTTGGATTAACTCATGCATATCATCAAGTACAGATAGGGTTTGACTGCCTGTTACCCTATAACTTGATCGGGACATTTGAATGAAAGGTTTATATATATACTAGTATTCACGACAGAAAGGTTTTGGAAAGATCCCCATCATACGTTCTCAGTTAGTGTATAGTGTAAGCCGCCAAGCTGGCTAGGTGGTGCTACTACTCTTTGGTTCCTCCCATTGCTAACTGAGACGGACCTACCGAGTCGCGCAATAGGATTGATGACGGAATGAATCGAGCTTATTCTCTCTTTATAAAGATTAGATATTGGATATCTAATTTATTGGACATTGGATGTCTAATTAATTTTGTGACATTGGATGTCTAACTTAATTTATTGGTTAAATTAATTTATGGCCTAATGAATTAAATAAATTACTGGTGATTAGTTTAATTCATAAATATGATTATTTCTTGGAGAAATTAATTATATCATATTGTATTTGATATAATTAATTAATTAGATTAATTGATTGATATAACACATCGAAATGGAATGGAGTTTTATCTATTTGGTCACACGAGAGTCCGAAACAAACCGAACTCTCCTAATTACTTCTAGAGGGCAGCCCCATTTCCCCTTCCTCACATGCTCCCTTTTGTCTTGATTTATTTCAATTATGAGAGGGAGACCAAGACTTTGGTTGATAGGAGTTGGCATGTGAAGGATTTATATATTATATCTTGAGGGGAAGAAAATGGGAGAGGGTGAGATAATAAAGGAAGACAAAATCTCCTCTTTTCGGTGAGGCTTGAGCCGTGAAAATCATAAGGGAGAGAGAGAGAAAGACTTTGTTGTCTTTTCTTCTTTATTCTTCCATCACCATGATCATCTTCTTCAATTTTCTTAGAGAAAAATTGAGAGAAAATTAGAGAGAAATATATCTATACACTTAGAGTGTTATAGATAATATGACAAGCTCTTATCACTTTGTTCTATCAGTATCCTTGGAGGATAACAAGGTGAAGTCGTTCTGATCGTCTTTCCGGCACGTGGCAAGTAGAGACGCGGTGTTTTCGGTGTTGGATCATCCAAGAGTTTGTTGCGGATTGGATTCGTGAGGGACATCATCGAGGACTTATCGAATTGGATTTGCGGTCACCGAGATCTTCTCAATGATTAAATCAATGGACTACAAGGGTATGATTTCGAATCTCTCTCTTTGTTCTCATTATATTCGTACATACGTAGCTTGAATCGATCCTCTTGAGGGATTCGTATTACACTTCGTGTTTTTGCTTCCGATGCACCTTCGTTTTTAGTGTGCGAATCCCAACATTAGTATCAAAGCGAGGTCTTGAGATCGTATATACGATATTTAGCATTTGGAATGCTTGATTGGGTGTTCTTATGATTTGGAATCATAATCGTTTTAATCGTTGATTTTCAATTGGTCATCAAAAAATTACTTTTTCATGATTTTATGTTACAATATAGATCTATTTTTGTTTTGAAAAACTGATTTAAATATGTAATATAAAGATTAGAAAATATTATTTTTGGAATCGGGGTGAAAAACGAGCCAAAAATGTGAATGGACCCGGCAGCTTGGAGCTGGCCGGGCGCTGCCGTGCGGTCCCAGGCAGTGGATCGCGATCCGGCCATGCGATCCCGCCTCGCTGGCACTGCCGGCGCCGCCGATGGATCGCGATCGGCATGCGGTCGGCCTGCTTTCGGCACTGCCGGTCTTTGCCGAGCGATGGATCGCGATCCGACCTTGCGGTCCGGCCCTGCTCGGCAGCCTGCTAGGCAGCTTGCTGGGCAGTGCCCCAAGCTTGGCCCCGCCGTGTTTTTCGACTCCATTATTTATATTTCATTCGGTAATTAATTTTCCACAAATTAAATTGGATTTAATTTGACTAAGATATAATTATGGTAATTTTATTCTTAGGGGAATTAAGTTAATGAAATATTTTCTCGTCCGGAACAAGTTAAAATTAACGGTTGTTTGAATTAATTAGATTAATTCTTTTCGATGGATTAATTTATATTGATTGGATCAATAGTTAGATTAATTGTTATGCCATTAATTTTAATGTGATTGTTGCATTATTCTTTGAATGGTGATGTAGTTCGTGCACCTAGTTTTTGAATCGTTTTTCGATTGGGTTGTAAAGGCTGTTTTGAGCCTATTTATTTTTCTAGAAATATTTGTATCTAGGATGTAATTTTTCAATGTAAAATTTTATATGTAATGATGAAGATCGGAGGAAGATCCATTCGAGAGGACGAAGATTCAAGAGTCGAGACATGTAATAGATTACGATGTTTTTGCTTCTAGGAACGGTCCATGAACTACATGTTGGTAGCAATTAGGTTGTGTATGTTTTATTCATATGGTATGAATGCTACAAATGCGCTTAAATGAATTAATGTGCAAAGTGTAACATTAATCACGAAAATTCTCTCACGATAAAATATTAAGTTTAAAAGGCTTGAAGGTTTTCCTTCCCTCCATCGAGCTTTCGGAAAATTGAAATCCAAACTGGGTGTGCTATGCTTTTGGGTTATTGGGGTAGTCATTCGGAGAGGGTCGATAAATTACCGAGAGTGCATTGGATGCCTTCAGTTGTATCAAATTTTATCCCTAGAAACCTGTTCGGTTGCCGGATAAGATTCAATTGTGAAACTGATTAGCGTCGATGGTATAAACTTAACTTGTTCATGAACTATAGAAACCGTATAGGTTGAGGGGAGTGAACAAGGAGAAAGAGAAGATCGAATCATCCATTAGATGGGTTGGTATTGTGTAATACCCGGTAGTAATTCAGTCATTATCATTCAGTAATTATCAGTCTGTAATTGTCACTCAGTGTATTTCACTCAATTATAATCATTCATCAATCATGTTCTTTCACCGTGTTCACCGTTCGGAAAAACTTCGAGTTGTGTATCGTTATTGTTCATTGTTTCAACTTTCCTCATATGAGTTCGACTTTGTTAGATCACCATTAATTTTTGGTAAATCCAAAAAATTCTAAATCTTTGCAATATTATAAAGCATCGAGTTAGCTTTCCAATGGTTCAAACGGTGAGTCAATCGGAGTCCGGACGAGAGAGTTATGGTCGTTTTAGCTCAACCGCTCATTTTTCAGTATTGGCCGATCACTGCCGAACGAACTCGGCCGTGTCGTCCGACACGGCCCGTGCCGTACTCGTCCGGAAGATGACGAAGTGTCTGCCTCAGGACCCGACCGTTTCGTCTGGCACGACCAAGTCGAACCCTTCCGGATAAGCCAGAATCGTCTGCCCAGCACGCCCGACCGTGTCGTCTGGCACGGTCGAGTCATCTTTGAGTCATTGTCGGACGGGTCATCGCCGGAAGGCCCTCGCGCGCGCGACCGTGTCAAGCGAGGACACGGTCGAGTCCTGTCGGCGGTATCGGCCGGTATGCGACACGACCGTGCCGATCGGCACGGCCGTGTCCGGCGATCAACTCCTTTAAATTCGTTTTTTCAGCATTTCTTCCATTTCTTTCCCATTTTTTCACTTGCAACCGAGAGAGGAAGCTTGAGGAGGGTTTTCCTTCACAAATCATTTGGATGTTTGATTTTCTTCATCTCCTTTCGATCGTGAAGCCCGGATAATCAATCTAACGCGTGTTCTTGGATTAAAGCACTTGGATCATCAAGAGGTAATTTCTTCAACATCTCGGATTTCGATTTTGTATTGAAATATGATGTTTTGGACGTTATAATCATGTTATATGAAGGGATATGTATATGATTATGAGTTTGTATAAGGATTCATTGGATTATTGAGGAATTATTCGAGAACACCTTGAAAATCGAGTTGGAATTGGGGATTTTCGTCTAATTGTTGTTATAATCACGTTTTTGGATATTCATAACGGATTATTGATCGTATTGGAGATGTTTTGTTGGTTTAAAACACTTCTTGGAGATTTTGATATTGGTATATTGAGGTTTGATTGTAAACAATCGGAGTTTGGATACAACGTGTTTGATTTAATGCCTCTATGGACTTGGTTTAATCGTATCGACGTTTTGAGTTCGTTATATTCGTGTTTGATTCGTATATTGAACGAGTTGTTGGATATTGTATAATTCAAGGTTGTTCGAGCGACCGATATCTCAATTAGGACGTTGTTCGTGGAAGGATAATTGTCACCTGTATTGAGTAAGTTAATTCTTACTCGGTTAAAAGGATATTCATACCTTTTGTTGTTGATCATTCATAATCATAACTCATTCATCATTGTATTAATCATATTGAAACTTGTTATTGTCAATTAATCACTTGATCATAAGGAGCAGCGGTTCCAATCTTTTCATTGAGCTATCATTCATTTCATTATTACTCTCATCTCGGTGAGTCATTCTTGACTTTGTCAGATTATTATTTATTCATTGATATTCATTACGGTCATTCTCGTTCATATGACCTTCTGGGTTCATATTGCGTGGCCGGGTGTGGCTGTGTGGAATTTTTAGTCGGGCACGTTATGGCCATGTATAGGAGTGATACATTGGAGTATGCACACGGAAAGCGTTACACCGTGAGACTAATTAGGTACAAGGACGGGTGTGTCCGGTCATTCGTCTTGTACACTCGCACAGAACACTACGGGCGTACTATGATACTCCTCTTCAGCGTAATTCGTAACTAAGGATATTTCATAACTTCAGTTAAATCTTGATTGTGTATTTTTCAACCCTTGAGGATTGTTGTTCTTTGTAACTGACCCCGTTTGGGGATTTTGTTTTTCAGGTCATGGCAAGGCAAACGCACGGGAATAGCATGTTGATGTCGAGGAGTCCTAGTGATACTAGTAGGGGCCCGATCTTTCAGTTATTCATGTTATTGTCCTTTATTTTCCGCTGCAGACTTTCATTTGAATACTCCGTTTCATTCAGTGTTGTGTATTTTATCTTCATATAAAATACACTAGTATTCGGTATTGTCCTGGTGTGTTGTAACTAAACTCCTCATCGGAGTAATTATTGTTGTAATGTAGTTCGGTACTACATTTATCTTGTGTAATTCATTCATTTTCATTTGCCTGGTGGGTCCCAGTTGGGGATCTACGGCACTGTAATATCCGCCTAGTTTGG
Organism: Orobanche coerulescens; assembly: GCA_033398695.1. NCBI lineage: Eukaryota > Viridiplantae > Streptophyta > Magnoliopsida > Lamiales > Orobanchaceae > Orobanche > Orobanche coerulescens. Next base: position 90,667,651 of record CM065810.1, on the reverse strand, counting down.
GGTGTTACAGAGTTGGTATCGGAGCGTGGTTTTGAATACTACCTTCCGAGTCATGTCTCATTTGAAATCATCGTCATCAGACTAGTATCATTGGACTTTCGCGTCACGTGTGACCTGTGCAAATGCCGAGCCAATCAGACCGAAAGAACTGTAAGAATTCTAACGCCATGGTATAATTTCTGGCAATTATCATTCATTCATAATTCATCAATTAACAATCCTCAAACATCATCATTCATTTTGATTAAGACGACCATGTTAACTCATTAATCACTTAATCCATTTCATTACTCAGTTAATAATCAGGACGATCACGTTAACTCATTAATTACTCAATTCATTTCATTACTCAGTTGTCAATCTGGAAGATCATATTATCAATCTTGTTAAGTTATTCAAGATAATAATTTTAAGAATTTCATCAGATAATCATGTAACTTCAGTAAATCATTCATATAATCACTAAGTTAGAGCATGTATACTCATTTTCATCATCTCATGACATAATCATAACGTGCTAATCATGCGGGAAATATAATCATTATGCGACCTTCCTACTTCAAGATGGAGAGAACTGTCGAGGATGCACGGGAGAGGCAGCGGTGACCGAAACCGAGAAATAATCACTGTCACCGGAAATCGTGCCTGTGACTCGGCTCGATCGTAAGATGTTCGGGTTGATCCACTCACTTTTATGCAGGCCATGATGACCCATGGAGTTGCTCAATCATCATTGCGCCACTGACCGGATTAATCGAGAGAACTCTCCCGTATGAGCCACCGCTAAGGAAAGTGCCGAACAACAACCTTCATTTGTCGCAAGAAATCAACGGCGTAATCAATCCGAAGGCGGTCACCAACCTTCAAGAAGCCTCGTGTGAGTCCTATCATTTCGAGCGACCTCCTACGGCGCATAATCGACGGATCTCATTCCCGAGCGGCCGCCGGTCATCACCTGTTTCAATTGTGGAACGCCGGGTCATTTCATCACTGAGTGTCTGAAACCGTCTATCACGTGCTATAATTGTGTGAATTTTGGGCATAAGGCACGTTTTTGCCGAAAGGACTCCAAGTCGGCTCCGGCGGCATCTCAGCCCCAAGCAACCAAATTTTTCGTAATCGATCGCTTTGTCATCGCTGCTTAAGACAATGGAAGCAAATAGAGTTGGAGCTCGTATTTATCAGACGGGAGCGTCCGGTTCGGGGGCCGGCAAGTCCCAGATTCATATGATGAGGAGGATCGACGATCCGGTGGTCCGAATAATTTCAGGTATACTCGTAATTTTATTTCAACTTGTGTGTACCTTTTGATGCTGGTACACCGCATTCATTCATTTTCGAATCATGCTTGAATAGACTTATTTCGGGATAGTCCTACTTAATGACCGCGATTGGTTGATGGATCTAATCGTGGTGAATTTATCTTAGGACGATGTAATTTTCGGTATTAGTTGGTTTGATCGTCTCGATACTATCCTCAGTGTTTGTTAGCGTTTGGTCGCTATTTTCCGTCCTTGGTTGTTGAATGTGTGCTTCAGGGAAGTAATCCCCGTTGTTCCAGAAGAAGTATTATTATGACGAAAGTAGAGAAATTCCGCAATCGAACTATTCAATCATTCATTGTATCATTTCCATCGATTGGCTTTTCTAAGACAATCGAGTCATTCAATCATTCATTGTATCATTTTCATCGATTGGCCTTTCTAAGGCAATCGAGTTATTCAATCATTCTTTGTATCATTTCCATCGATTGGCCTTTCTAAGGCACTCGAGTTATTCAATCATTCATTGTATCATTTTCATCGATTGGCCTTTCTAGGGCAATCGAGTTATTCAAACATTCATTGTATCATCTTCATCGATTGGCCTTTCTAAGGCAATCGAGTTGTTCAATCATTATTGGTATCTCTTTTTATCGATTGACCATTCTAGGGCAATCGAAATGTTCAATCATTCATGGTATCATTGTCATCGATTGACGATGTATTTCCAGACGAGTTATCTAGTTGCCTTCACATAGAGTAGGGGAATTCAGGAGTGAGTTGGAGCCGGTACGTCCCCTTTATCGAAGGCACCGTATCGGATGACCCCGACCAGAATGCAGGAGTTGAAGATTCAACTTGATGAATAGTTCGAGAAAGGTTATCTCCGACCGATTGCGTCCCCGTGAGGAGCACCAGTGTGATCTGTCAAGGAGAAGGATGGCTCGTCTCGTGTGTGTATTAATTACCAGGAGTTGATCAGGGTGATGATCAAGAGTAGTATCCCTTACCCCGTATTGATGATCTTTTAGATCAACTTCAGGGAGCCTCAGTATTTTTCCAGGATCGACTTAAGATCTGGATATCACCAGTTGCGGATTCGAGAGTCGGATATCGCGAGGACAGCGTTTCATACACGCTATGGTCATTATGAGTTCGTAGTTATGCCGTTCGGGCTAACTATTGCACCTGCAGTATTCATGGAGTTAATGAATCAGGTTTTCATCGACTTTTTAGATCAGTTGTTGTCTTCATCGACGACATTTTGATTTATTCTTTTAGCCGAGAGGAACACGAGGTTCATCTTCTTCAGGTTCTCGACGTGTTGAGACGCGAGCAATTTTATGGAAGTTTTCTTAATGTGAGTTCTGGATGTCCGAAGTGACTTTTCTCGGGCATGTAATTTCATCTGCCAGAGTTCGTGTCGACCCTCAGAATACGGAGGCTATCCGAGATATGCAACCTCCGAAAGATGTTAAGGAAATCCGATGTTTCATCGGATTAGCTGGTTATCCAACCCACGACCTGGAACTAGCAGCCGTGGTGTTCGCTTTGAAGATTTGGCGTCATTATCTTTATGGCGTTACCTGTCAGATATTCACCGATCATAAGAAGTTTAAAGTATATATTTACTCAGAATGAGTTAAATATGTGACAGAGACGGTGGTTGGAATTAATCAATGATTTTGATATCGATATCCTTTACCACCCGGGCAAGGCGAGCATTGTCGCCGACGCCTTGAGTCGTAAGTCCGTTCAGGAGCAGATGCTTGCTCGTTTCACAATTCAGAAGGAGCTCCAACAGGAATTCCTTAGACCCGAGATCGAGGTCTGGCTTCAGCGAATTCAGGGACAGCTTTGTATGTTAGAGATTTCATCATCTCTTGAGGATGCAATCAGGGAGAATCAGGGTTCAGACCCAGCATTGTTGCGCATTCTTGAGGATGTGGCTCAGGGGAAAGCCCCTGTATTCGTGATCCACGAGGATGGACTTTTGAGATTTAAGAATCGGATGTGTGTACTGCGAATGACGAGTTGAAAACTCTATTTTGAGAGAAGCTCATGCTACCCTTATTCTCGTTCATCCTGGGTCCAAAGAAGATGTACAAGGACTTGAAACAAAATTACTGGTGGAATAATATGAAGCGAGAAGTCGCAGAATTTGTTTCGAGATGCTTAACCTGTCAACAAGTCAAGATGGAACCTCAGCGACCGGCGAGTATGCTGATACCGCTCCCTATTCCAGAATGGAAGTGGGAAGACATTTCTATGGAATTCATCACGAATTGCCGACGAGTCGTCGGGGCATAAATACGATCTGAGTGATCGCGGACTGCTTTACTAATTTAGCTCATTTCCTTGAAATCAAGGATATGTGGAGTCCCAAGAGACTGGCCCAGTTATTCATCAAGGAGATAGTGAGACTGCACGGTACTCCTAAGAGTATCGTTTCCGATCGTAACGGACGATTAGTATCCCATTTTTGGAAATCAGTTCATCGTGTTATGGGAACTCAGCTTAATCTCAGTACTGCCTTTCCTCCTCAGTCCGACGGACAATCAGAGAGAACTATTCAGACATTAGAGGACATGTTGAGGGCATGCGTCCTCGATTGGAAGGACGATTGGGAAGCCCAACTACCACTGATCGAGTTCACGTATAATAATAGTTGGCATGCCTCCATTAAGATGGCACCTTACGAGGCCTTGTACGGTCGTCGTTGTCGATCTCCTTTGTGTTAGGATGACTTGTCAGAATCAATCGGCACCGAGCCCGATATGCTTATAGCCGTCCGGGAGAAGGTAGCTTTGATCAAGAGTCGTATGTTGACAACTCAGAGTCGACAGAAATCATATGCAGAAAATCGTCGTCGACCACTAGAGTTCGAGACGGGTGACCATGTTTTGGTCAAGGTATCCCCGAGTCGAGGTATTTTTCCGTTTCGGAAAAACGGGGGAAGTTGAGCCCAAGATTCATTGGACCGTTTGAAATTTTGGATTGAGTAGGCGTGTTAGCTTATCGATTGGCTTTACCTCCGGCTTTGAGCCGAATTCATAATGTGTTTCATGTCTCTCAGTTGCGGAAGTTTGTTGCCGACCCGAGTCACATATTTCAGTTCGACGAAATCGAGATCGCGGATGAGCATTCGTACGAGGAGCGTCCTGTACGAGTGTTGGAGCGGCGAATCAAACAGTTGAGGGATAAGACGATCCCTTTGGTCAAGATTCAGTGGTCTAGACACGGAGTCGAAGAGGCCACTTGGGAAACCGAGAAGAATATGTGGGAGAGTTATCGCGAGTTGTTTGACCCTTAGTTTCGGGGACGAAACTCTTTTAAGGGGGGGTGTATGTAATACCCGGTAGTAATTCAGTCATTATCATTCAGTAATTATCAGTCTGTAATTGTCACTCAGTGTATTTCACTCAATTATAATCATTCATCAATCATGTTCTTTCACCGTGTTCACCGTTCGGAAAAACTTCGAGTTGTGTATCGTTATTGTTCATTGTTTCAACTTTCCTCATATGAGTTCGACTTTGTTAGATCACCATTAATTTTTGGTAAATCCAAAAAATTCTAAATCTTTGCAATATTATAGAGCATCGAGTTAGCTTTCCAATGGTTCAAACGGTGAGTCAATCGGAGTCCGGACGAGAGAGTTATGGTCGTTTTAGCTCAACCGCTCATTTTTCAGTATTGGCCGATCACTGCCGAACGAACTCGGCCGTGTCGTCCGACACGCCCGTGCCGTGCATTTCGTACGGAAGATGCCGGTGTTCGCCTCAGACCCGACCGTGTCGCTTGGCACGGCCGAGTCGAACCCTTCCGGATAAGCCGTAATTGTTTGCCCAAAGACGCCCGACCGTGTCGCCTGCACGGCCGAGTCATGCCGAGTCGCCGCTTGACGGTCATCGGAAGGCCCTCGCGCGCGACCGTGTCAAGCGGGCAGACACGGCCGAGTCCTGCCGCCAGGCGACACGACCGTGCCGATCGGCACGGGCCGTGTCCGGCAGGCAGTCAACTCATTTAAATTCATTTTTTTCAGCATTTCTTCCATTTCTTTCCCATTTTTTTCACTTGCAACCAAGAGAGGAAGCTTGAGGGAGGGTTTTTCCTTCACAAATCATTTGGGTGTTTGATTTTCTTCATCTCCTTTCGATCGTGAAGCCCGGATAATCAATCTAACGCGTGTTCTTCGGATTAAAGCACTTGGATCATCAAGAGGTAATTCCTTCAACACTTTGGACTTCGATTTTGTGTTGAAATATGATGTTTTGGACGTTATAATCATGTTATATGAAGGGATATGTATATGATTATGAGTTTGTATAAGGATTCATTGGATTATTGAGGAATTATTCGAGAACACCTTGAAAATCGAGTTGGAATTGGGGATTTTCGTCTAATTGTTGTTATAATCACGTTTTTGGATATTCATAACGGATTATTGATCGTATTGGAGATGTTTTGTTGGTTTAAAACACTTCTTGGAGATTTTGATATTGGTATATTGAGGTTTGATTGTAAACAATCGGAGTTTGGATACAACGTGTTTGATTTAATGCCTCTATGGACTTGGTTTAATCGTATCGACATTTTGAGTTCGTTATATTCGTGTTTGATTCGTATATTGAACGAGTTGTTGGATATTGTATAATTCAAGGTTGTTCGAGCGACCGATATCTCAATTAGGACGTTGTTCGTGGAAGGATAATTGTCACCTGTATTGAGTAAGTTAATTCTTACTCGGTTAAAAGGATATTCATACCTTTTGTTGTTGATCATTCATAATCATAACTCATTCATCATTGTATTAATCATATTGAAACTTGTTATTGTCAATTAATCACTTCAGTCATAAGGAACGACGGTTCCAATCTTTTCGTTGAGCTATCATTCATTTCATTATTACTCTCATCTCGGTGAGTCATTCTTGACTTTGTCAGATTATTATTTATTCATTGATATTCATTACGGTCATTCTCGTTCATATGACCTTCTGGGTTCATATTGCGTGGCCGGGTGTGGCTGTGTGGAATTTTTAGTCGGGCACGTTATGGCCATGTATAGGGAGTGATACATTGGACTGTGCACACGGGAAAGCGTTACACCGTGAGACTAATTAGGTACAAGGACGGGTGTGTCCGGTCATTCGTCTTGTACACTCGCACAGAACACTACGGGCGTACTATGATACTCCTCTTCAGCGTAATTCGTAACTAAGGATATTTCATAACTTCAGTTAAATCTTGATTGTGTATTTTTCAACCCTTGAGGATTGTTGTTCTTTGTAACTGACCCCGTTTGGGGATTTTGTTTTTCAGGTCATGGCAAGGCAAACGCACGGGAATAGCATGTTGATGTCGAAGAGTCCTAGTGATACTAGTAGGGCCCCCCGATCTTTCAGTTATTCATGTTATTGTCCTTTATTTTCCGCTGCAGACTTTCATTTGAATACTCTGTTTCATTCAGTATTGTGTATTTTATCTTCATATAAAATGCACTAGTATTCGGTATTGTCCTGGTGTGTTGTAACTAAACTCCTCATCGGAGTAATTATTGTTGTAATGTAGTTCAGTACTACATTTATCTTGTGTAATTCATTCATTTTCATTTGCCTGGTGGGTCCCAGTTGGGGATATACGGAACTGTAATATCCGCCTAGTTTGGGGTATTACATATTGGACACCACGTTATGAAGATTAATAGACCAGAAACCTGTTGGTCGCCCTCTATTAAAATTTATAAAGAACTCGATCACCACTATTAAGTAAAGCGAACTAGCACTTCCAGATTTAGCATGGGAGTGTGTTATTCTGATAAATATAATGGGAGTTGAGTTAAAGAATAGAAAAGTACTTAATTCTAAACTCAGACCATAATTGAACGAGTCCCTAATCAATCTAGTGTACTTTATGCACACATAAAACTCTCAAATAAAATGACAATGAACCCACTCACTATACTACTCGATAGAACACCTTAAATTGGGCTTAACTTTGTGGACTGGCTCTGCAACCTGATGATGTTGAAAACCACGAAAAGTGGGTTAAGGATGACATTAGAATTCGTGGCTATTTGATGGCCTCTATGTCTAATGAGGTTCAGAAAGCTCATGAGAAAATAACTTCTGCTAGGCAGATCTTATCTCACTTAACCGAGCTTTATGGTGAGCACAGTCGAACTGCTAGATATGAGATATCCAAGCAACTGTTCGGTGCCAGGATGAAGGAAGGTGAGAGAAAGTCGGGGACCATGTCCTCTAAATGATCTCTATGATCGAGATATTGGAGGCTCTTGATTTTAAGATGCACGCTTCTCTATAAACGGACCTTATCCTGCAATCTCTTCCTGATTCCTTCTTATAGTTTGTTCTGAACTTCAACTACAATGAGATTGCTTGCAATTTAGCAGGGTTGATGAAAAAATTTATAACCGCTCAGTCTCAGATGAAGATTCGGCGGGTGAAGGAGTCTGCCCTTGTGATTTCATTTGGATCTCGGAGGTTCAAGAATAAAAAGACCAAGAAGCAGATGGGACCACAAAATAAGGACTTTAAGGGTAAGGACAAGGCCCCAATAGTTCCCAAGAGCAAGAAGGTGAAGACAGACACATGTCTCAAATGCGGTGAGCTGGGCCACTTGACAAGAGACTGTCCGATCCTTCTTGGAGCTTCAGGTACGGAACTTTTAGTTTTGGAAACTAATTGTTCTACTACCATATTTTCTACTTCTGGGATACTGTATTTAGGTGCTAGTTCTCATATATGTACCATGAATCAGGATCTGAAACAAAGTAGAAAGCTTGGAGCTAGGGAAGTGATGATTACTGTCGGAAGCAGGCATAGTGTTGTAGCAACCAATATAGATCACTTCTTTTGGATTTGGAATCTGGCTTTGTTTTAATTTTAGATGATGTACAACTATTTCCCAAGGGGCATAAAAAAATTGTATCCATTCCGGTCTTGGATCGAAAGGATTTTCATTTTTCATTGGTAATGGTTCCTGCAAAATTTATTTTCGAAATAAACTAGTGGGCACTGCTATATTGTTAAATGGATTGTGTCAACTAAACCTAAACAACAAAGTCATTGTGAATACTATGACTAGGAAGCGTGGTAGGGATAAAACTAATCAAGTTTTGAAATGGCATCTTAGACTTGGTCATATTGGTCATACCAAGGTTTACAAAATGGAAAAAGGATGGACTTATGGGTCCATTGGGATCAGACCCTTTTCCAACTTGTGAATCATGCCGTAAAGGCAAAATGACTAAGTCCACCTTCACAGGTACGTTTGAAAGAGCCGCTGATAAAATTGGATTAGTCCATACCTGTAATACCTGGTTGTAATTCATTCATCATCATTCAGTAATTATCATTCAGTAATTGTCATTGTCGGAGTATTCAATCATTAATAATCATTCATCATTCATGATTCACTCACTTGTATTCTTCGTTGGCATATTTTAGCCATGTACGAGTTACCGATCGTCATTCATCTTCGTTTGAGAATCGAGACGAGAGTATTATCATAATCATCGTGATTGGTAGTCTCTTGTTGGAAGTATCATCTATCGCATGTTTTGGACTCAATTATATTCATACAAGTATGGTATGTCGGATCATTTGGTGATGTGTGTCGAGTACACGGAATTGTCGTTCGTTGATGTCCAGCAGCGAGTTACGGACGTTACATGTTTGCATTACGGCCGTAACATACGTTCGTTGTTTTCAGGATAGTTCGGATGAAGAGGACTTACGGCCGTAAGGGTTACAACATACGGCCATAAGTTGAGGCAGGTACGGCCGTAAGGCTTGGCCGGTTACGGCCATACGATTCGAGCAGGGTGTTCCGGTCAGTTTCGACGAAGGCTTCATACGCCCGTAAGTTTTTCCGAGTACGGCCGTATCAGTCGAGTTACGCCCGTAAGGCATGTGCGGTTACGGCCGTATGTCTGTCGGCAGATTTTCGACGAGGTCGAGTTATGCCCGTACGAGATGGATGGTTACGGATATAAGGCCGTTGACTTGGGGATGTTACGGCCGTAAGTAGGCCGAGTTACGTCTGTAACAATGGCGGTACTTAAGTACTTAGATGGGTTTTTGAGATCATTTTTCTCATTTCTTCACTTGAGTTCCGAGAGAGAAGTTCTTGGGAGAGATTTTCTTCATCACATCACTTGGGTAGGAGTGTTCTAAACATATATCTTGGAGTGGGAAGCTTGGATAGTCGATTTAACATGAATTCACCAGATCGATGTGTTTGGATCTTCAAAGGTAAATTCTTCAACATCTTAGATTTCGATTTTGAGTTGGGATATGATGTTTTGAATGTGATAATCATGATATATGAAGTGATATACTTGTGATTATGAATTGTTAAGGATTATCATCAGATTATTTAGGTTTATTCAAGAACACCTTGAATATTGATTTGGATTTGGGGGTCTTCGATTAGATGTTGTTGAAATCTCGAATTGGGTATTCATTTTGGATTATTGATTGTGTTGAAGATGTTTTGTTGGATTGAAACACTCCTTGGAGGTTTCATATGGATATAATTGAGGTTGATTGTAAACAATCGAAGATTGGTTACAACATGTTTGTTATAATGTCCCAATGAACTTGGATTATTCATATCGACATTTTGAGTGAGTTATAATCGTGCTTGATACGTATATTGAACGGATTGTGGGTAATTGTGTTATTCAAGGTTGTTCGAGCGACCGACATCTTATTGTAGGACGTTTGTTCGAGGAAGGACATTTTTCACCGGTGTTGTGTAAGTTAATTCTTACTCGGTTAAAAGGATACTCATTCCTTTCGTTGTTTTTCATTCATAAATCATAATCATTCATAGTGTACTAGTCATGTTGAGACTTGTAATTATCAAAATAATTATTTCATTCACGAGGAACGATGGTTCCAATCATTTCAATGAGCTATCATTCGTTTCAATATTATGTCATCCCGGTGAGTCATTCTTGACCTTTGTCGTATTGTTATTCATTAATGTTCATTGGTCACTTTTGCTCTTGTGGACTTCTGGGTTCATATTGCGTGGCCGGGTGGGGATGTGTGGAATTTTTAGTCGGGCACATGATAGTCATGTGTTCGGGTTCACCGACACATTGGACTGTGCACACGGTAACGTACCTCCGTGAGACTAATTAGGTACAAGGGAGGGTGTGTCCGGACACTCGTCTTGTGCACTTGCACATACCATTACGGGCAAACTATGATTCCTCTCTTCAGCTTAATTTCATAATTAAGATATATCATGATTGTGTTTATTCAACTCTTGAGGATTGTTGTTCTGTGTTACTGACCCCATTGGGGGATGTTGTTTTCCGGTCATGGCAAGGCTAAAGGACGGGAAGAGAACGTTGACAGTGAGGAGTCCCAATGATACTAGTAGGGGGCCCCAGTCCTCTCAGTCATTCACGTTTTTTCTTCATTTTACTTCCGCTGCAGATTTCCATTTGGATACTCATTTTCATTCCGTGTTATATATTTTATCTTCATATAAAATATACATATATTATGTATTATCTTGGGTGTGTTGTACTTGAAACTCCTGATCGGAGTAATTGATGATATAATGTGGTTTGGTACTACAATTATATTATTTAAGTCATTAAGTTTCATTCGCCTGGTGGGTTCAGTCGGGGGTCCACGACACTGTAATAATCGCCTAGTCAGGGGTGTTACAGAGTTGGTATCGGAGCGTGGTTTTGAATACTACCTTCCGAGTCATGTCTCATTGAAATCATCGTTCATCAGAATGGTATCATTAGACTTTTGCGTCACGTGTGACCTGTGCAAGAGCCAAGCCCATCAGACCAAAGAACAGTAAGATTTCTGACGCCATGGTATAATTTATGGCAATAAGAATCACTCATTTATCATTCAACAGTCAACAATCCTCAATCATCATTTTCATTTTTGATCATATCGATCATGTTAACTCATTAATCACTTAGTTCATTTCATTGCTCATTTGTTGACCGTAAGGATCGTATCATTAATCTTGTTAACTTGTTCAAGATAATCATTTCAAAAATTTCATCAGATAATCATGTCACCTCAGTTCATCATTCATGTAATCACTGTGCTAGAACGCGTATGCTCATTTTCATCATTTCATGACGTAATCATAATGTGATATTCATACGAAATCTATAATTATCGTTTGACATTCCTACTTAAGTTAGGAGAGAGCAGGCAGAGGATGCGGGGGAAGAGGCCGCGGTGCGGGCCGAAACCCGAGAGCTCATGTGAATACACGAGCGAACGCGAGGAATAATGCTAATTCACCGAGCAGCGACGCTGTCACTTATTCACCCAGAAATGATCATTCATTGTCAGGGAGTTGTACCCGAGACACAGCTCAATCAGAAGGTTTTCGGGTTGATCCACTCGCTTTTATGCAAGGCATGATGGCCCAGATGACACAGATGGCATGCCCCATAGAGACGATGCAGAACTCAACCGCCCAGAATCAGCAGGCTCCTCCGCCGCCACCTCAGGGGCAAGAGAGGGGTGTAAGCAGTATTATTGGCGACATCTCTCGCCAAAGGCCACCTACTTTTGAGGGATCATATGAGCCGGCGGATATTGTTCACTGGCTTGATCATTTTGAGAAGTTGTTTGCTATGGTAGAGTGTCCTGAACGACACAAAGTTTCAGTTGTGGCTTACTATCTGGGTAAGAGCGCTCATTCATGGTGGTTATCGTTGAAGCCCACCTATGGATCATGTACTTTGGATCAATTCAAGACTCTCATGATGGAGAGGTATTATCCGGACCCACTCAGAGAGGCTAAGTTATCAGAATTACTCACTCCCGACCCCACAGCAGACGATGATGTTCTCGCCATCACTGAGAAATTTCAGGAGCTACTTCTTTTCGTCCGGAACAAGTTAAAATTAACGGTTGTTTGAATTAATTAGATTAATTCTTTTCGATGGATTAATTTATATTGATTGGATCAATAGTTAGATTAATTGTTATGCCATTAATTTTAATGTGATTGTTGCATTATTCTTTGAATGGTGATGTAGTTCGTGCACCTAGTTTTTGAATCGTTTTTCGATTGGGTTGTAAAGGCTGTTTTGAGCCTATTTATTTTACTAGAAATATTTGTATCTAAAATGTAATTTTTCAATGTAAAATTTTATATGTAATGACGAAGATCGGAGGAAGATCCATTCGAGAGGACGAAGATTCAAGAGTCGAGACATGTAATAGATTACGATGTTTTTGCTTCTAGGAACGGTCCATGAACTACATGTTGGTAGCAATTAGGTTGTGTATGTTTTATTCATATGGTATGAATGCTACAAATGCGCTAAAATGAATTAATGTGCAAAGTGTAACATTAATCACGAAATTTCTCTCACGATAAAATATTAAGTTTAAAAGGCTTGAAGGTTTTCCTTCCCTCCATCGAGCTTTCGGAAATTTGAAATCCAAACTGGGTGTGCTATGCTTTTGGGTTATTGGGGTAGTCGTTCGGAGAGGGTCGATAAATTACCGAGAGTGCATTGGATGCCTTCAGTTGTATCAAATTTTATCCCTAGAAACCTGTTCGGTTGCCTGATAAGATTCAATTATGAAACTGATTAGCGTCGATGGTATAAACTTAACTTGTTCATGAACTATAGAAACCGTATAGGTTGAGGGGAGTGAACAAGGAGAAAGAAAAGATCGAATCATCCATTAGATGGGTTGGTATTGGACACCACTTTATGAAGATTAATAGACCAGAAACCTGTCGGTTGCCCTCTATTAAAATTTATAAAGAACTCGATCACCACTATTAAGTAAAGCGAACTAGTACTTCCAGATTTAGCATGGGAGTGTGTTATTCCGATAAATATAGTGGGAGTTGAGTTAAAGAATAGAAAAGTCCTTAATTCTAAACTCAAACCATTATTGAACGAGTCCCTAATCAATCTAGTGTACTTTATGCACACATAAAACTCTCAAATAAAATGTCAATGAACCCACTCACTATACTACTCGATAGAACACATTAAATTGGGCTTAACTTTGTGGACTGGCTCTGCAACCTGATGATAGTCTCAATATGGAGGCGCTGGGATACGTCTTGGAGGCGGAAATTCCGGCAGCTCCGGCGCAGACCAGAGCCAGTCAGGAAGATGTTGAAAACCACGAAAAGTAGGTTAAGGATGACATTAGAATTCGTGGCTATTTGATGGCCTCTATGTCTAATGAGGTTCAGAAAGCTCATGAGAAAATAACTTCTGCTAGGCAGATCTTATCTCACTTAAGCGAGCATTATGGTGAGCACAGTCGAACTGTTAGATATGAGATATCCAAGCAACTATTCGGTGCCAGGATGAAGGAAGGTGAGAGAAAGTCGGGGACCATGTCCTCAAAATGATCTCTATGATCGAGAGATTGGAGGCTCTTGATTTTAAGATGCACGCTTCTCTATAAACGGACCTTATCCTGCAATCTCTTCCTGATTCCTTCTCATAGTTTGTTCTGAACTTCAACTACAATGAGATTGCTTGCAATTTAGCAGGGTTGATGAAAAAATTTGTAACCGCTCAGTCTTAGATGAAGATTCCGCGGGTGAAGGAGTCTGCCCTTGTGATTTCATTTGGATCTCGGAGGTTCAAGAATAAAAAGACCAAGAAGCAGATGAGACCACAAAACAAGGACTATAAAGGTAAGGACAAGGCCCCAATAGTTCCCAAGAGCAAGAAGGTGAAGACAGACACATGTCTCAAATGCGGTGAGCTAGGCCACTTGGCAAGAGACTGTCCGATCCTTCTTGGAGCTTCAGGTACGGAACTTTTAGTTTTGGAAACTAATTGTTCTGCTACCATATTTTCTACTTCTGGGATACTGTATTTAGGTGCTAGTTCTTATATATGTACCATGAATCAGGATCTGAAACAAAGTAGAAAGCTTGGAGCTAAGGAAGTGATGATTACTGTCGGAAGCAGGCATAGTGTTGTAGCAACCGATATAGATCACTTCTTTTGGAATTGAAATCTGGATTTGTTTTAATTTTATATGATGTACAACTATTTCCCAAGGGGCATAAAAAAATTGTATCCATTCCGGTCTTGGATCGAAAGGCTTTTCATTTTTCATTGGTAATGGTTCCTGCAAAATTTATTTTCGAAATAAACTAGTGGACACTGCTATATTGTTAAATGGATTGTGTCAACTAAACCTAAACAACAAAGTCATTGTGAATACTATGACTAGGAAGCGTGGTAGGGATGAAACTAATCAAGTTTTGAAATGGCATCTTAGACTTGGTCATATTGGTCATACCAAGGTTTACAAAATGGAAAAAGGATGGACTTATGGGTCCATTGGGATCAGACCCTTTTCCAACTTGTGAATCATGCCGTAAAGGCAAAATAACTAAGTCCCCCTTCACAGGGACGTTTGAAAGAGCCGCTGATAAAATTGGATTAGTCCATACCTGTAATACCTGGTTTTAATTCATTCATCATCATTCAGTAATTATCATTCAGTAATTGTCATTGTCGGAGTATTCAATCATTAATAATCATTCATCATTCATGATTCACTCACTTGTATTCTTCGTTGGCATATTTTAGCCATGTACCAGTTACCGATCGTCATTCATCTTCGTTTGAGAATCGAGACGAGAGTATTATCATAATCATCGTGATTGGTAGTCTCGTGTTGGAAGTATCATCTATCACATGTTTTGGACTCAATTATATTCATACAAGTATGGTATGTCAGATCATTTCGTGATGTGTGTCGAGTACACGGAATTATCGTTCGTTGACGTCCAGCAGCGAGTTACGGACGTTACATGTTTGCATTACGGCCGTAACATACGTTCGTTGTTTTCAGGATAGTTCGGATGAAGAGGACTTACGGCCGTAAGGGTTACAGCATACGGCCGTAAGTTGAGGCAGTTACGGCCGTAAGGCTTGGCCGGTTACGGTCATACGATTCGAGCAGGGTGTTCCAGTCAGTTTCGACGAAGGCTTCATACGCCCGTAAGTTTTGCCGAGTACGGCCGTATCAGTCGAGTTACGCCCGTAAGGCATGTGCGGTTACGGCCGTATGTCTGTCGGCAGATTTTCGACGAGGTCGAGTTATGCCCGTACGAGATGGATGGTTACGGATATAAGGCCGTTGACTTGGGGATGTTACGGCCGTAAGTAGGCCGAGTTATGTCTGTAACAATGGCAGTACTTAAGTACTTAGACGGGTTTTTGAGATCATTTTTCTCATTTCTTCACTTGAGTTCCGAGAGAGAAGTTCTTGGGAGAGATTTTCTTCATCACATCACTTAGTGTTCTAAACATATATCTTGGAGTGGGAAGCTTGGATAGTCGATTTAACATGAATTCACCGGATAGATGTGTTTGGATCTTCAAAGGTAAATTCTTCAACATCTTAGATTTCGATTTTGAGTTGGGATATGATGTTTTGAATGTGATAATCACGATATATGAAGTGATATACTTATGATTATGAATTGTTAAGGATTATCATCGGATTATTTAGGTTTATTCAAGAACACCTTGAATATTGATTTGGATTTGGGGGTTTTCGATTAGATGTTGTTGAAATCTCGAATTGGGTATTCATTTTGGATTATTGATTGTGTTGAAGATGTTTTGTTGGATTGAAACACTCCTTGGAGGTTTCATATGGATATAATTGAGGTTGATTGTAAACAATCGAAGATTGGTTACAACATGTTTGTTATAATGTCCCAATGAACTTGGATTATTCATATCGACGTTTTGAGTGAGTTATAATCGTGCTTGATACGTATATTGAACGGATTATGGGTAATTGTGTTATTTAAGGTTGTTCGAGCGACCGACATCTCATTGTAGGACGTTTGTTCGAGGAAGGACATTCTTCACCGGTGTTGTGTAAGTTAATTCTTACTCGGTTAAAAGGATACTCATTCCTTTCGTTGTTGTCCATTCGTAAATCATAATCATTCATAGTGTACTAGTCATGTTGAGACTTGTAATTATCAAAATAATTATTTCATTCACGAGGAACGATGGTTCCAATCATTTCAATGAGCTATCATTCGTTTCAATATTATGTCATCCCGGTGAGTCATTCTTGACCTTTGTCGTATTGTTATTCATTAATGTTCATTGGTCACTTTTGCTCTTGTGGACTTCTGGGTTCATATTGCGTGGCCGAGTGGGGATGTGTGGAATTTTTAGTCGGGCACATGATAGTCATGTGTTCGGGTTCACCGACACATTGGACTGTGCACACGGTAACGTACCTCCGTGAGACTAATTAGGTACAAGGGCGGGTGTGTCCGGACACTCGTCTTGTGCACTTGCACATACCATTACGGGCATAGTATGATGCCTCTCTTCAGTTTAATTTCATAATTAAGATATATCATGATTGTGTTTATTCAACTCTTGAGGATTGTTGTTCTGTGTAACTGACCCCATTGGGGGATGTTGTTTTCAGGTCATTGCAAGGCTAAAGCACGGGAAGAGAACGTTGACGGTGAGGAGTCCCAATGATACTAGTAGGGGGGCCCAGTCCTTTCAGTCATTCACGTTTTTCTTCATTTTATTTCCGCTGCAGATTTCCATTTGGATACTCATTTTCATTCCGTGTTATATATTTTATCTTCATATAAAATATACATATATTATGTATTATCTTGGGTGTGTTGTACTTGAAACTCCTCATCAGAGTAATTGATGATATAATGTGGTTTGGTACTACAATTATATTATTTAAGTTATTAAGATTCATTCGCCTGGTGGGTTCCAGTCGGGGGTCCACGACACTGTAATAATCGCCTAGTCAGGGGTGTTACAGAGTTGGTATCGGAGCGTGGTTTTGGATACTACCTTCCGAGTCATGTCTCATTGAAATCATGGTTCATCAGAATAATATCATTGGACTTTTGCGTCACGTGTGACCTGTGCAAGAGCCAAGCCCCTCAGACCAAAGAACAGTTAGATTTCTGACGCCATGGTATAATTTCTGGCAATAAGAATCACTCATTTATCATTCAACAGTCAACAATCCTCAATCATCATTTTCATTTTTGATCATATCGATCATGTTAAATCATTAATCACTCAGTTCATTTCATTGCTCATTTGTTGACCGTAAGGATCGTATCATTAATCTTGTTAACTTGTTCAAGACAATCATTTAAAAAATTTCATCAGATAATCATGTCACCTCAGTTCATCATTCATGTAATCACTGTGCTAGAACGCGTATGCTCATTTTCATCATTTCATGACGTAATCATAATGTGATATTCATACGAAATCTATAATTATCGTGTGACTTTCCTACTTAAGTTAGGAGAGAGCAGGCAGAGGACGCGGGGGAAGAGGCCGCGGTGCGGGCCGAAACCCGAGAGCTCGTGTGAATACACGAGCGAACGCGAGGAATAATGTTAATTCATCGAGTAGCGACGCTGTCACTTATTCACCCAGAAATGATCATTCACTGTCAGGGAGTCGTACCCGGGACACAGCTCAATCAGAAGGTGTTCGGGTTGATCCACTCGCTTTTATGCAAGGCATGATGGCCCATATGACACAGATGGCATGCCCCATGGAGACGATGCAGAACTCAACCGCCCAGAATCAGCAGGCTCCTCCGCCGCCACCTCAGGGGCAAAAGAGGGGTGCAAGCAGTATTATTGGCGACATCTCTCGCTAAAGGCCACCTACTTTTGAGGGATCATATGAGTCGGCGGATATTGTTCACTGGCTTGATCATTTTGAGAAGTTGTTTGCTATGGTAGAGTGTACTGAAGGGCACAAAGTTTAAGTTGTGGCTTACTATCTGGGTAAGAGCGCTCATTCATGGTGGTTATCGTTGAAGCCCACCTACGGATCATGTACTTGGGATCAGTTCAAGACTCTCATGATGGAGAGGTATTATCCGGCCCCACTCAG
Organism: Orobanche coerulescens; assembly: GCA_033398695.1. Taxonomy (NCBI): domain Eukaryota; kingdom Viridiplantae; phylum Streptophyta; class Magnoliopsida; order Lamiales; family Orobanchaceae; genus Orobanche; species Orobanche coerulescens. The sequence goes on along the minus strand of CM065810.1, from coordinate 90,649,439 downwards.
AGAGGCTAAGTTATCAGAATTACTCACTCCCGACCCCTCAGCAAACGATGATGTTCTCGCCATCGCTGAGAAATTTCAGGAGCTACTTCCTTTCGCCTCATCTATTATTCACTCCGAGACGGACAAGATCAAGTTTTTCAGCAAGAGATTGAAACCTCGTATGCGGATGCAGTTGCTTAATCACAATTGCACCACTCTGGCCAAATTTATCGAGAAAGCTCTTACTTATGAGCTTACTGCTATGGAGATTGCTAAGCAGCGACCTTCATCTACTAGCAAAAAGTCTAAGAATCGTAATCAGTCTAAAGGCGGTCAGGCAACCTTCAAGAAGCCTCGTGCGGGCTCTACTTTCTCTAAGCGACCTCCTGTGGCGCCCAGACCCACGGAATCACAGTCCCGAGCGGCCAGTTCATCCATCACCTGTTTCAACTGTGAAGAACAGGGTCATTCAGTACCAAGTGTCCGAGGCAGACTATCACAGGCCATAACTGTGGGATTGCTGGGCATAAGGCCCGTTTTTGCCGAAGAGACTCAAAACCTACTCCGGCGTCATCCCAGGACCTGAAGCAGTAAGCTGTTCATAATCAGGCCACTCAGTCTGTGTCATTTAAGACGACAGGAGCAAACAAAGGCGGAGCCAAAAGCTATCAGACGGGAGCGTCCGGTTCGGGGGCCGGGGCCGGCAAGCCCCGAATTTACGAGATGAAGAAAACCGACGACCCGGAGGCCTGTATGATCTCAGGTACACTTGATATTCTATCTCAACCTGTGTGTACCCTTTTTGATACTGGTGCATCGCATTCATTCATTTCCGAGTCATGTTTGAGTAGACTACATCTGGGTAGTGCTACTAGTTGTGAGCCTTATGTCATTGGTCTACCAGATGGTAGAAGAATTATCGGAGATCGTGAGATTAAGGATTGTCCGATTCAGCTTCATGGCCGTGATTGGTTAGCAGACCTAATCGTGGTGGATTTACCTAGAAATGACGTTATTCTGGGTATCGATTGGATGGATCGTCATGATGCCATCCTTAGTGTCCGTAAACGTATGGTCACTATCATTTCAGACGATGGAGTCAAATGTGTTTTTCAGGGAGGTAATCCCAGCTGTTTCGGTAGAGTTATTAATATGATGAAAGCAGTGAAATTACTCAGTCAGGGGTGTGTTGGTTATTAGTGCTATATGACCAAGACTGAGAAATCATCAATAATATTGGCGAATATTACAGGTAGTGAGAGAATATGCTGATGTATTTCCAGACGAGTTACCTGGTTTGCCTCCACAGAGAGATGTGGAATTCACGATTGAGTTGGAGCCTGTTACGTCTCCAATATCGAAGGCACCGTATCGGATGGCCCCGACCGAAATGCAGGAACTGAAGAATCAATTGGAGGATTTGACTGAGAAAGGTTATATCCAACCGAGTGCGTCCCCGTGGGGATCACCAGTGTTATTTGTCAAGAAGAAAGATGGTTCTTTTCATTTGTGTATTGATTATCGGGAGTTGAATAGGGTGACGATCAAGAATAAATATCCTCTACCCCGTATTGATGATCTTTTGGATCAACTTCAGGGAGCTTCAGTATTTTCCAAGATCGATTTAAGATCTGGATATCATCAATTGCGAATCCGAGAGTCGGATATCGCAAAGACGGTGTTTCGAACACGCTATGGTCATTATGAGTTTGTGGTAATGCTGTTTGGGTTAACTAATGCACCTGCGGTGTTCATGGAGTTAATGAATCGAGTTTTCATCAACTATTTGGATCAGTTCATGGTTGTCTTCATTGACGACATTTTGATTTATTCTCGTGACCAAGAGGAGCACGAAGTTCACCTTCATCAGGTTCTCGACATGTTAAGACGAGGGCAACTCTATGGAAAGTTTTCCAAATGTGAGATCTGGATGTCCGAAGTGACGTTTCTCGGACATGTAATTTCATCAGATGGTGTACGTGTCGACCCTCAGAGGACGGAGGCGATCCTAGATTGGCAACCTCCGAAGAATGTTAAGAAAATCTGAAGCTTTCTCGGATTAGCAGGATATTACCGGCGATTTGTGGAAGGATTTTCTAAAATTTCTCAACCCATGACGAACCTTTTGCGGAAGGATAAGAAATACACGTGTTCCGATGCGTTTCAGCAGATGTTTGAGGAACTCAAGAGTCATTTAATTTCAGCACCTATCCTTTCCTTACCACAAGGCACGGAAGGATTCATGGTTTATAGTGACGCATCCGGACACGGTCTTGGATGTGTATTAATGCATAACGGGAAAGTTAGTGCCTATGCTTCGCGGAAATTGAGACCTTACGAGGTCAATTACCTGACCCACGACCTTGAACTAGCAGCCGTGGTTTTCGCGTTGAAGATTATGGCGTCACGTGTCAGATTTTCACCGATCATAAGAGTTTGAAGTATATATTTACTCAGAAGGAGTTAAATATGCGACAGAGATGGTGGTTGGAACTAATCAAAGATTATGATATTGAAATACTATACCACCCGAGCAAGGCGAACATTGTCGCCGACACCTTGAGTTGTAAGTCCGTTCAGGAGCAAATCCTTGCTCGTTTAACAGTTTAGAAGGAGCTTCAGTAGGAATTTCTGAGACCTGAGATCGAGGTCTGGTTATAGCGAGTGCAAGGGCAACTTTGCATGTTAGAGATTTCATCGCCACTTTAGGAGGTAATCAGAGTGAATCAGGGTTCAGACCCATTTTTGTCGCACATCCGAGAGGATATGGATCAGGGGAAAGCCCCTGGATTTGTGGTCCACGAGGATGGACTTTTGCGATTTAAGAATCGATTATGCGTATCGGCGGATGACAAGTTGAAAAACTCGATTTTGAGAGAAGCTCATGCTACCCCTTATTCCATTCATCTGGGGTCTAGCAAGATGTACAAAGACTTAAAACAAAATTACTAGTGGAGTAATATGAAGTGAGAAGTCGTAGAATTTGTTTTGAGATTCCTAACCTGTCAGCAAGTTAAGATAGAACATCAGCGACCGACAGGTATGCTGAAACCGCTCCCTATTCCAGAGTGGAAGTGGGATGATATCTCAATGGACTTCATCACGAGTTTGCCGACGAGTCATCGTGGCATGAATATAATTTGGGTAATTGTGGACCGTTTAACTAAGTCAGCTCATTTCCTTGAGATTAAGGATACGTGGTGTCCCGAGAGACTTTCCCAGTTGTTCATCAAAGAGATAGTGAGATTGCATTGTACTCCTAAGAGTATCGTTTCTGATCGTGACGGGCGCTTCGTGTCATATTTTTGGAAATCAGTTCATCGTGCCATGGGAACTCAGCTTAATTTCAGCACATCTTTTCATACTCAGTCCGACGGACAATCAGAGAGGACTATTAGGACATCGGAGGACATGTTGAGGGCATGTGTCCTCGATTGGAAAGACGATTGGGAAGCCCAACTACCGTTGATTGAGTTCACGTACAATAATAGTTGGCATGCTTCGATTAATATGGCACCTTATGAGGCCTTGTATGGTCATCGTTGTCGATCTACTTTGTGTTGGGATGATTTATCTAAATCAATTGGCACCAAGCCTGATATGCTTATAGCCGCCCGCGAGAAGGTAGCTTTGATCAGGAGTCGTTTGTTGACCGCTAAGAGTCGACAGAAATCATATGCAGATAATCGTCGTCGACCATTAGAGTTCGAGGCAGGTGACCACGTTTTGGTCAAGGTATCCCCGAGTCGAGGTATCTTCTATTTCGGGAAGCGGGGAAAGTTGAGTCTGAGATTCATCGGACCGTTTGAGATTTTGGATCGAGTAGGCAGTCTGGCTTATCGATTGGCTTTACCTCCCACGTTGAGCCGAATTCATAATGTGTTTCATGTCTCTCAGTTGCGTAAGTATGTTGCCGACCCGAGTCACATACTTTAGTTCGACAAAATCGAGATTGCAGATGATCATTCGTATGAGGAGCGTCCTATATGAGTGTTAGAGCGGCGAATCAAGCAGTTGAGGAACAAGACGATTCCTTTGGTCAAGATTCAGTGGTCAAGACACGGAGTCGGAGAGGCTACTTGGGAAATCGAGGATAGTATGCGGGAGAGTTATCCCGAGTTGTTTGACCCTTAGTTTCGGGGACGAAGCTCTTTTTAAGGGGGGAGTATGTAATACCTGGTTGTAATTCATTCATCATCATTCAGTAATTATCATTCAGTAATTGTCACTGTCGGAGTATTCACTCATTAATAATCATTCATCATTCATGATTCACTCATTTGTATTCTTCATTGGCATATTTTAGCCGTGCACCAGTTACCGATCGTCATTCATCTTCGTTTGAGAATCGAGATGAGATTATTATCATAATCATCGTGATTGGTAGTCTCGTGTTGGAAGTATCATCTATCGCATGTTTTGGACTCAATTATATTCATACAAGTATGGTATGTCGAATCATTCAGTGATGTGTGTCGAGTAGATGGAATTGTCGTTCGTTGATGTCCAGCAGCGAGTTACGGCCGTAACATGTTTGCATTACGGCCGTAACATACGTTCGTTGTTTTCAGGACAGTTCGGACGAAGAGGACTTACGGCTGTAAGGGTTGTGGCATACGGCCGTAAGTTGAGGTAGGTACGGCCGTAAGGCTTGGCCGGTTACGGCCGTACGATTCGAGCAGGGTGTTCCGGTCAGTTTCGACGAAGGCTTCATACGCCCGTAAGTTTTGCAGAGTACGGCCGTATGAGTCGAGTTACGCCCGTAAGGCATGTGCAGTTACGACTGTATGTCTGTCGGCAGATTTTCGATGAGGTCGAGTTTCGCCCGTACGAGATGGATGGTTACGGCTGTAAGGCCGTTGACTTGGGGATGTTATGTCCGTAAGTAGGCTGAGTTACGGCCGTAACAATGGCAGTACTTAAGTATCTGGACGGGTTTTTGAGGTCATTTTTCTCATTTCTTCACTTGAGTTCCGAGAGAGAAGTTCTTGGGAGAGATTTTCTTCATCACATCACTTGGGTAGGAGTGTTCTAAACATATATCTTGGAGTGGGAATCTTGGATAGTCGATTTAACACGAATTCACCGAATTGAAGTGTTTGGATCTTCAAAGGTAAATTACTCAACATCTTAGATTTCGATTTTGAGTTGGGATATGATGTTTTGGATGTGATAATGATGATATATGAACTGATATACTTGTGATTATGAATTGTTAAGGATTATCATCGGATTATTTGGGTTTATTCAAGAACACCTTGAATATTGATTTGGTTTTGGGGATTTTTGATTAGATGTTGTTGAAATCTCGAATTGGGTATTCATTTTGGATTATTGATTGTGTTGAAGATGTTTTGTTGGATTGAAACACTCCTTGGAGGTTTGATATGGATATAATTGAGGTTGATTGTAAACAATCGAAGATTGGTTACAACGTGTTTGTTATAAGGCCCCAATGAACTTGGATTATTCATATCGACGTTTTGAGTGAGTTATAATCGTGCTTGATATGTATATTGAACGGATTGTGGGTAATTGTGTTATTCATGGTTGTTCAAGCAACCGATATCTCATTGTAGGACGTTTGTTCGAGGAAGGACATTCTTCACCGGTGTTGTGTAAGTTAATTCTTACTCGGTTAAAAGGATACTCATTCCTTTCATTGTTGTTCATTCATAAATCATAATCATTCATAGTGTACTAATCATGTTGAGACTTGTAATTATCAAAATAATCATTTCATTCACGAGGAATGACGGTTCCAATCATTTCAATGAGCTATCATTCGTTTCATTATTATGTCATCCCGGTGAGTCATTCTTGACCTTTATCGTATTGTTATTCATTAATGTTCATTGGTCACTTTTGCTCTTGTGGCCTTCTGGGTCCATATTGCGTGGTCGAGTGGGGATGTGTGGAATTTTTAGTCGGGCACATGATAGTCATGTGTTCGGGTTCACCGACACGTTGGACTGTGCACACGGTAACGTACCTCCGTGAGACTAATTAGGTACAAGGGCGGGTGTGTCCGGACACTCGTCTTGTGCATTTGCACATACCATTACGGGCATTCTATGATGCCTCTATTTAGCTTAATTTCATAATTAAGATATATCATTAGTGTGTTTATTGAACTCTTGAGGATTGTTGTTCTGTGTAACTGACCCCGTTGGGGGATGTTGTTTTCAGGTTATGGCAAGGCTAAAGCACGGGAAGACAACGTTGACGGTGAGGAGTCCCAATGATACTAGTAGGGGGCCCTAGTCCTTTTAGTCATTCACGTTTTTTCTTCATTTTATTTCCGCTGCAGATTTCCGTCTGGATACTCATTTTCATTCCGTGTTATATATTTTATCATCATATAAAATATACATATATTCTGTATTATCTTGGGTGTGTTGTACTTGAAACTCCTCATCGGAGTAATTGATGATATAATGTGGTTTGGTACTACAATTATATTATTTAAGTCATTAAGTTTCATTCACCTGGTGGGTCCCAGTCGGGGGTTCACGGCACTGTAATAGTCGCCTAGTCAAGGGTGTTACAATACCGACGTATGTGGTGCTTTGGAAGCAGCACGTGATGGATATCAGTATTTCATTACGTTTACAGATCATCATACTAGGTATGGTTATGTATATTTAATGAAACGTAAATCCGAGGCCTTTGAGAAATTCTAGGAATTTAAGGCCTTAGTCAAAAAACAAACTGGTAAATCATATCAAGCACTTCGGTCGGACCTAGGTGGCGAGTATATGAGCAATGAGTTTGATGGGTTCCTAAAGGAGCACGGAATAGTGTCACAACTTATACCTCCAGGAACTCCTCAGTTAAATGGTGTGTCGGAAAGATGGAACTGAACCTTGTTGGACACAGTTCGTTCCATGCTTAGCTATACCGACTTAGTGACTTACCTGTGGGGTTATGCGCTCCTGATTGCTGCTTATATCTTGAACATATGTCCTTCTAAGGCCGTTCCTAAAACTCCGCATGAGATGTGGGAGGGTAGGAAACTATGTCATAATCATATTAGGATTTGGGGATGTCTCGCCTATGTCAAGAATACTAAGGTGGAGAAATTAGAAGCAAGGTCCATGAAGGGATGTTTTCATTGGATTCCCATATGGTATGATGGGTTATGTATTCTACATGCCCGTAGATCGAAAGATCATGGTTGCTTTGCAAGAACACTTCCTGGAAGATGAGACCATTCAGGAAGGTGGAGCAGGTAGAAGTATTTCTTTGAAAGAATACAATGAAACTCCCCAGAAGACACCTGTACAAGAAGAATGGAACTGAACCTTCTGGAACACAAGTATAACCATCTCGTAGGTCTAGTAGGGTTTCTCAATTACCGGAGAGGTATGATTTTATGCACTTGAAGGAACTGGGTCTCCATGAGGTTCCAGGTGATAACCAAGAGACCGACCCATGACCTATGACCTAGCAATGGTGGATGTAGACTCCGCGAAATGGACTGTAGCAGTCTTCACGTAGTTGGGATCTTCGTTTTGACGAGGCAATCAAAGAGTTTAACTTCGTGCAAAATGAAGAGGAACCTTGTGTATAGAAGAGGGTTAGTGGGAGCACGATCACATTCTTAGTACTATATGTAGATGGCATTCTACTAATAGGAAAACGACGTGGGAATGCTCAGTTCTGTGAAAGCTTGGCTTTCGAGTATGTTCTCCATGAAATACTTGGGAGAAGAAACCTATATTTTTGGGATTCGACTCTACTAGGATAAAGCAAAGAGAATGGTAGGTCTTTCGCAAGCCCTCTATGTAGATAAAATCTTAAAGCGATTTAAGATGGATTATTCTAAAAGAGGGTTCCTACCAATGCGACATGGAATAAATCTCACCTTGAAGATGTATCCTCATAGTGAGGAACAACGAAAGGAAATGAGAATTATACGATATGCTTCGGCCATGGGTAGCCTTGTGCATGCCTTGTTGTGTACGAGACCTGACATTACATATGCTGGAAGCGTGGTAAGTAGGTTTTAGGCAAACCCAGCTAGGTAACATTGGACCACCGTAAAGAATGTTCTCAAGTAGTTTAGAAGGACTAGAGATATGGTTCTTATATATGGTGGTGGATAACTGAATGTGACCGGCTTCACTGATTCAGAGTTCCAGGGATAGAAAGACGACTATGTGTCTATTTCTCGCTACATTTTACTCTTAATGGAGGAGCAATATCTTGGCATAGTGCCAAGCATAGCATAATTGCTGATTCCACTTGTCAGGCTGAGTATCAAGCGGCCTCGGAGGCCTCCAAAGGAAGGGTTTTGGATTAAGAAGTTACTGGGTGAACATCAAGCGACACCATGTGCTGCGCTGCATGTTTTTGTTTTTATATGATAACATTGGAGCGGTAGGATAGGCCTTGGAGCCGAGGTCTCACAACGGTACAAAACACATTGAGAGAGAGAGAGAGAGTATCATCTTGACACGTCTTTAGTGTAACTATCGCAAGTGCACGATATCGTATCAAGTAGTAAGTGGACTTTTTGAGTCTGGTTTATCGATCCCACGAGGAAGTTAGGTTATATATTGAATTACACACTATTTAACTATTTGTTATATAGATTTATAAGATTGAAACACACAATTTAAGAGTTTGGTTTGACAATTGCAAAGAAAATTGCAATAATAGTTCTAATATTCAAGGAAATGAAAGATTGCACTAATAATAGATTAATAGAAGATAAAATGAAATAGTTGGGATTACAAACTTAGTTCATCATTAGTTATAGAAGATGTATAGGATATCATAAGATGAATTTACTTATTATGTTGTGTAGATTTGATTTTCCTTAAAAAGACGGTTTCTCTTTCGAACTATAAAACGCCCCTTATATATTGAATCAATCCACTGTATTTCTATATTGATTGGATTCAATGCATAGCATTAGGTTTTATGAAAATAACTCAAAGAATCATCTATGGTCTAGAGGTATATATCTATCCCCTAGAACAACTTAGAGTGAAGATCATTTGATCTAATCAAACATATTTTCTTTCGAAACATATGAAGACCATAAGTATCGTCATTTATTGGCCAAATAAATAAAGATTGTTAAAACAATGAAAATCACACACAATAATAAGTAATTCATAATAGATCTTTATACAAACTTAAATAACATGACTAACCTTGTTTATAATCCAAACTAAGGTAACTTAGCCCATGAAGGGTTTAATAAACATAATACAAGTTTGAGTGGTCATTATTAGTTGAAAAAGAGAAAGAATTGATCCTAACTCCCTTAGTAGATAAAGGAGAAAGAAGCAATAAACTCCCTGAACAACATATGCTATACCACTATTACACAAATCACTCAAGAACACAAGTGTGTTCTTCACACAAAAAGAAAATATTACAAAAAGTGGAAAAATATAAGATGAATGATGAATAATGATGGATCTAAGGGGTCTATTTATACACCTAAAGTTATCTAATAGCTCCAAAACTCCAGCATTATTACATTAGATCGGATCAATGCCAGCCATCCCCTCAATAATAGACAAAAGTATTAAAAATTAGGAAATAATCAATAATCTGCCAAGAGTTACGACCGTAACATTGAGGAGTTACGGCCGTAACTTGGATGACTTACGGCCGTAACATTGAGTAGTTACGGCCGTAACATGGCTACGGCTTTTTGCTTTGTGAATTACGCCCGTATGTTATGATGTTACACCTGTATTGAGTTTCAGACTTCATTTTCAGCCCAGAAATTTCTTAGACTTTGCGTTTTTGCCCCAAATCTTTTTCGGATGATAACTTTTGATATATAACTCAGATTTTGAATCCGGAAAGACTGCCGAACTCGTCTCGGAAAGCCCTACAACATGAATACATAAAAATTCAACAAATATAATATTTTATAAACATGTTATTTCTTGAGTAAATCAGTAATTCAATCCGATTAAGACTAGATTTATATTTTCATCCGATAAAAATAAAATTATTAAAAACTAATTAATTAAAAGCAAAAATGAATAGACTAGCTCAATTATAGATGAAATTTATCGATACAAACTATGGATAAGTTATAAAACTGACACTTATCACACCCCCAAACTTGAATTCTTGCTAGTCCCGAGCAAGACTCTTTATTAATCACACTCCAAAAATAAAAATAAAAATAAAAATAAGACACAAAAATAATAATACACAGATAAATTAAGAAAAAAAATAATCATATAAAAAGAGAAAAGGAGATCAAAATGCCATTAATACACAACAACCAGATTTATACAGTAGATAGAAATGAATCAAGATTCAAAATAAACCTACTAATGATTTTGAAGTTAAAACACGGTTTTATTTTTGTAATTCCAAAATGCAAGGTTTACCCCCAAAAGGATGATTATTTCTTTCCCACTCGTGATGCACACGACTCCCTTTAATGGTTGCTCTCGATCACTCGTTTATTTTTCGACTCAATATGAAGAAGAATTTCATTGGCGTCATCAAATATTGTGATTGTTTATGAAATTGAGTGTATTGAAATTCAGCCGCTAATTAATTCAAATCTGCTCATAAATTACATCCCTTTTAGTGATAGCTTTCACACCGTTATTTGCTAATGTGTAGCTCTTTTCACCAACACAATTTTCATTTTCGTGTGAGACGGCAGCTACGCACCAACAATGGTTAGTCCTCTATTTTTCGCAAAATTTTAGGACCCCCAAAATTAGGCAGTTGTTGCTGCTCAACACCTCTCCCTTATTTTCAACTAGACTCCTTTCACCAATGACTCCTTTTTTTTATTTTTTTTTGGTTTTTTTGAAATTTATATTTATTATGTGTGTGAGAATAATGAAAGAAAGACTCCTTGGATTTTATGAACGATATGATCATTGCTCTTGTTGTTGAATCTTCCCGTGTTACCCCCAAACTTATTTTGCGAAATAAAAGAGACTGGGTTGCCTCCCAATAAGCGCTTTGTTTAACGTCCTTAGCTTGACTTCTCGTCTGATCAATTAGGCATTTCCAGCATTATGATTGACTTTGCTGTCGAGAATTCTCCTCCCAGATATGGCTTTAACCGTTGGCCATTTACTTTGAAACTCCTATCTGTTGTATTATAAATCTCCACAACTCCATGAGAAAACACCTCTTTGATTGTGTATGGGCCCGTCCATCGTGATCGCAGCTTACCCGGAAACAGACGCAGTCGTGCATTAAAAAGGAGAACTTGGTCTCCTGCTTTAAAATCTCTTCTTAGAATTCTGTTGTCATGCCATCTTCTTGTTTTTTCTTTGTAGATTTTGGCATTTTCATATGAGTCGAGTCGGATTTCATCCAACTCATTTAATCGCAAAGAACCTTTTCTTTCCAGCCAACTGTTCGTCAAAGTTTAATTTTTTTATAGCCCAAAAGGCTCGATGTTCAAGTTCTACTGGCAGGTGACAGGCTTCTCCAAAAATCAAATGAAATGGAGACATGCCTATCGGTGTCTTATAAGCTGTTCTGTAAGCCCAGAGCGAATCATCCAGTTTTTTCGACCAATCTTTTCGAGATGAGTCGACTGTCATCTCAAGTATACGTTTCAATTCACGATTGGAGACCTCGACTTGTCCACTAGTGTGTGGGTGATAAGAGGTAGCGAAAAGGTGTTTTACTCCGAATTTGGTTAGTAGATCCTTAACCTGGTGATTGCAGAAATGAGATCCGCCATCACTGATAATAACTCTCGGAGTTCCGAAGCGAGTGATTATATTTTTCTTTAGAAAATTTACCACGACTCTAGCTTCGTTTGTTGGTAATGAAATAGCCTCCACCCATTTAGATACGTAGTCCACAGCTACAAGGATGTATTCATTAGAGAACGATGATGGAAAGGGTCCCATGAAATCAATTCCCCAAACGTCGAAGATTTCAACTTCAATGATGAAATTCATTGGCATTTCATTTCTTTTTGACATGTTTCCATGTCTTTGGCACCGGTCACACTTAGAGACAAGTGTATGTGCATCTTTGAACAGAGTGGGCCAATAGAATCCTGCTTCAAGAATTTTTGCTGCTGTTTTTGAAGCCCCAAAATGTCTTCCATAGTGAGAGGAATGACATCTTTCTAATACCTTCTCCATTTGTTCTTCCGGTATGCATCTCCGGATGATTTGATCAGGTCCCCGTCTGAATAATAGAGGATCTTCCCAGTAATAGTATTTCAACTCGGAGAAGAATTTTTTCTTTTTATGATGGGAAAAATTTGGGTGAATTATTCCACTTACAAGGAAATTGACGATGTCTGCATACCATGGTGCATTTTGTTTTTCCTGCACATTAGAGATTTGGAATAGTTGTATATCCGGAAATAATTCATTTATTTCCTTCTCTTGAGCATTGTTTTAGTCTAGTCGAGAGAGATTATCCGTCACTTGGTTCTCTGTTCCCTTTCTGTCTCGGATTTCTATGTTGAATTCTTGCATAAGTAGGACCCATCGTATTAGCCTTGACTTAGCATCTTGCTTTGTCATTAAATATTTCAAAGCTTAATGATCAGTGTAGACAATGACTTTCGATCCCAATAAGTAAGATCGAAATTTATCAAAGGCATAAACCACTGCGAGCATCTCTTTTTCAGTTGTTTTGTAGTTCAGCTGTGCATCATTCATAGTCCGGCTAGCATAATGGATCACTTGCATCATTTTGTCCTTCTTCTGGCCCAGCACGGCCCCCATAGCATAATCACTTGCATCGCACATCAGAATGAATGGGATAGTCCAATCTGGAGAAATGATGATTGGAGCTGATGTAAGCTTATCCTTCAAAGTTTCAAAGGCCACATGGAATTCATTTGTGAAAAAGAATGGTGTATCTTTCTCAAGCAAAGAACAGAGAGGTTTTGCTATTTTTGAGAAATCTTTTATGAACCTCCGATAAAATCCTGCATGCCCGAGAAAACTCCTTACTCATTTCACCGAAATTGGTGGAGGAAGTTTTGCAATCACTTGGATCTTTGCCTTATCGACTTCTATTCCATGTTGTGAGATTCTATGGCCAAGTACGATTCCTTCGTGGACCATGAAGTGACATTTCTCCCAATTGAGAACTAGATTTGTGTCTTCACATCTTTCCAAGACCATGCCTAAGTGATTTAGGCATTTATCAAATGTATCTCCGAAAATCGAGAAATCGTCCATGAAAACTTCAATGAACTTTTAAACCATGTCTGAAAATATTGACATCATGCATCTCTAAAATGTGGCTGGAGCATTGCACAATCCGAATGGGATTCTTCTGTAGGCAAATGTTCCATAATGGCATGTGAATGTTGTTTTCTCTTGGTCTTCTGGGGCTATTACGATTTGGTTGTACCCTGAATAGCCGTCGAGAAAATAGTAGTAAGAATGTCCCGCCAATCTATCGAGCATTTGATCAATAAATGTGAGTGGAAAATGATCTTTTCTGGTCGTCTTGTTGAGCTTCCTGTAATCAATGCACATTCTCCATCCTGTGATGGGTCGTGTTGGTATAAGTTCATTGTGCTCTTTCTCTGTGATTGTGATTCCACTCTTTTTGGACACCATATGTACAAGGCTCACCCATGGACTATCTGAGATTGGATAAATGATTCCTGCATCAAGTAATTTAAGAATCTCTACTTTCACAATTTCCTTCATGTTTGGATTCAAACGTCGTTTATGCTCAATTGAAGGTTTGCAGTCATCTTCCATCAAAATTTTGTGTGTGCATATAGAGGGGCTTATTCCTCTAATATCCGCAATAGTCCATCCAATTGCTCTTTTGTGATTCCTCAATACCCTTAGTAATTTCCCTTCTTCAAGTTCGGTCAATATGTTAGATATGATGACCGGAAGTGTAGAGGAAATGCCCAAGTAAGCGTATCTCAAATGTGTGGGTAGAGGTTTGAGATCAAGTATTGGAGCTTCTTGTAATGAAGGGTGGGGTTTAGCGGAGCTTGTCCCAAATTCTTCAAAATGTGAATGCCTTCTTAAGGGCGGTAGTGCTTCTAGATTGTTAACTGTTTCGGCCAAGTGATATTCTTCTTCCATGTTGGTTAGAGAATTTGCTATACATGTCTCAAGAGGATATTTAGATAGAATCTTCTCCAAAGACTTGTTTACCGTGGCTTCAATTGCGTCTATTCTTAGACAATAATCATCTGTGGAGGGATGATTCAAAGTTTTTAGGACATCGAAGATGACATGTTCGTCTTCCACTCTGAGAATTAGCTTTCCTTCATAGACGTCAATAAGAGCACGTACGGTTGCAGGAAATGGTCGTCCCAAAATAATGGGAATATCCTGATCTTCTTCCATGTCAAGGATGATAAAATCTGTTGGAAATATGAATTTATCAACCTTGACGAGCACATCTTCTATTATCCCACGTGGATATTTGATTGACCGATCAGCTAATTGTAGTGAAACTGTTGTTGCTTTTGCTTCTCCCAAGTTCAGTTTGTTGAAAATTGATAGGGGCATCAAGTTGATACTTGCCCCTAAATCACAAAGAGCTTTGCCAAAATTCACTTCACCAATTGTACACGGGATTGTGAAAGTTCCCGGATCTTTTATCTTGGGTGGCAACTTCTTTTGTAGTATTGCGCTACATTCCTCTGTTAGCATGACAGTTTCATATTCTTCAAGCCTTCATTTGTTGGAAAGAATATCTTTCATAAATTTGGCATAGCTTGGCATTTATGCTAGAGCATCGGCAAAAGGTATGTTGATGTGTAGTTTTTTTGAAAATTTCCAAGAATTTCCCGAATTGAGCATCGAGGAAATGGGAACCGTTGAGGAAATGGGATAGGTGGAACATAAGATTTTGTAACAACTGGACATTTTTGAGATGAAGGTCCTGATTCAGATTTTTTTTCTGATTCTTGATTTTGTTTATTTTTTTGTTTTTCCAAATGATTTTCCATAGAAATTTCGGGCAACTGCACTCCACTTCTTGTTGTGATAGCTTGGACATTTTCCCTTGGATTTAGCTCGGTATTACTGTAACACCCCCAAGATATTCGAGGTGTATTATAGCGCCGTGAACCCCTACATGGGATCCACCAGGCTAACACAAGAAAACACCTCTCGACTAACCGTCTCGGTTAGCAAGGAAATAATTGTTAACAACAAGAACATAAAACAACACGTCCGGTACAACCGGCACAATAAACATCAACCGACAAATACAGTAACTCCAACGAAGTCCAAACACAATCCGAAAGGAAAAGCCTAAGTACTCGCGAGTACAATCTATAAGTTTATAAATATAGGAAACAACCATATCGAATTAGACAAAGGAAATAAGACGACCCAAATGCACATGTCAACGACCACGCCGACATCCTCGTCTCGTCCCAAGCTCGCCGTCCGGATAATCATAACCTGAAATCCATAACAAGAATTTCCCCGAAACGGGTCCCCCAAAGGGGTTAGCTATTACGCTAGTACAAGTAATCAAGGCAAACCAATCGCTTACACATTTCATAGTACATGCACCAATATCATTTCAAAAACCAAAACTGGACATGTCTTTTCCGGAAACAAACAGTCAAACAATTTGCCTTGGGAACAGAGTAATATCATAGATTCCCGCACAAGGCCTCTAAGGACCCTCCCGCGGTGGCTATATTATAAAACAAAACACGCACATGCATCGCCTTGGGAACAGAGTAATATCATAGATTCCCGCACGAGGCCTCTAAGGACCCTCCCGCACTGGCTAGCTAAACAAACTCATGAATCCGGGACGAAAACCTTTGGTTTCCCTCCTTGATCCCGTCGGACCAACACGAGGTGAGCAAATCACACACAAAATACATTACCATTCCACGTTAAGCATAAAGGTTTCCAAAAATACTTGCCTTAAATTATTGACGACGCAATGAACGGAAAGGAGAGTCACCGATGAACGCTAGGAACCAATGAAACTGAACCTAACGATTCGAAGAATACAATCACCACCATTTGTAAATGAATACGGAATTAGAATACACCCGAAAAACCGCCTACGATTCATGTATATTCGTATATAAACAACAACGAGGGCGGACCACAACCAAACCCTCTCGATTCCGTAAAAACCACGAAATATACCATGAATCCGTAGGGAAACTAAGAATACCAACAAGATTAATCATATTCATCATGAATCCATCAACAAAACGGAATGGATCGGAAGAAAATCCCAAAACCCCCAATTTATCGAAAAGTAGGGTTCTAAGAGATTTACCTTGGATTGATGATGAAGAACACAAGTAGGTGTTGTTAATCTACTTCAAAAACTCAAGGTAGAGGATGCCTGAAATAATCGAAGGGAAGAATTGCTCGGAAATCGCCCGGAGGAGCTCTGCGTCGCAGAGAGGAAACGAAATGAAACTAATCTGCTCATCTGGGTCAACTCCCTGGGTTATATAGCCAGGGAGTGTTAGCGCGCGCTAATCCTCAAGGTTAGCGTGCGCTAACGGGATAAAATTACAGGCCAAAATATTTAGCGTCCGGTCCAGTAGCCAGACTTCTGGCCGTTAGCGTGCGCTACTCCAAGCGTAGCGTGCGCTAATAACCTATCGGTAGCGCGCGCTATCGACCAATAGCGTGCGCTACCTGGGTATCAGTCGAGTCCAGTGACAAACTGTCCAGAACTCACCTGATCTGCTAGTGTGCGCTAACGCACGAGCGTAGCGTGCGCTACGTGGCACCTGACCGAGTTCAGTAGAAAACTGTCCAGTACTGGACACTCACGCTAGCGCACGCTACCAGGTATCATCAGTGTGCGCTAGGCTCCCGACATTAGCGTGCGCTAGTCTACGTAGCATACGCTAATACGCCAGTCCAGAAGGCTGGAAAAATAGCACTGCCACTCCCAGGGCTTGCCCTCTAGCACGCGCTACGAAATGGTCGTAGCGTGCGCTACCAAGCGACCCCTAGCGTGCGCTATGCCAAAAATATAGCGTGCGCTAGGTACGAGATATAGACGGTCCAAAACACCGGAATATGAACAAAATGTTAAACGGAACATCTCAACAGGCATCATAACGTAGAATGGATCCACGGCAACCCCGAAACGGCGGTTCCGCAGAACAATAACGGGAATCAAATCAATAGATAGTAGGAAAGATACGCTGAAAGATACACGAGGGTCACTACTATCGTGAAATATGCCGAAAAAGAAAATACAAGGGGGAAGAAAAATGCGGATATTACATTCTACCCCTCTAAAAACAAGTTTCGTCCCGAAACTTAAGAAACAAACAACTCAGGGTACCTAGCACGCATGCTATCCTCGGTTTCCCAAGTTGCCTCCTCGACACCGTGTCTTGACCACTGCACCTTGACCAAAGGGATGGTCTTATGCCTCAGTCGTTTCTCCCGATGCTCTAAAATCTTCAAAGGACGCTCCTCAAAAGTAATATCCTCGGCGACATCGATCTCCCCATAATCGATGACGTGACTAGGATCTGGGACATATTTCCTCAGCTGGGAAACATGAAAAACGCTATGAACATGACTCAAGGCCGGGGGTAACGCCAAACGGTATGCTAACCCACCGAATCGCTCGAGAATCTCGAAGGGTCCAATAAATCTCGGACTCAACTTCCCCTTCTTTCCAAAACGGAAAACTCCTCTCGTCGGCGACACCTTCAGCAAAACGTGGTCTCCCACCTCGAATTCTAAAGGTCGACGACGGACATCGACATATGACTTCTGTCGACTCTGGGCAGTCAACATTCGTTCCCGAATTAATTCTATCTTCTGCCTCGTCTCTAAAACGACATCCGGCTCGGTCCCGACTAAATCGGATGCCTCATTCCAACAAATCGGTGATCGACATCGCCGCCCATAAAGTGCCTCATACTATTGTTGTACGTGAATCGACGCGTGCCAACTATTGTTGTACGTGAATGCGATCAATGGCAAATGCTCCTCCCAGTCACTACTCCAGTCGAGAGCACAAGCACGCAACATGTCCTCGAATGTCTGGATAGTGCGTTCCGACTGTCCATCTGACTGGGGATGAAAAGAGGTACTCAAATGCAAACGGGTACCCAACGCCTTATGCACCGCCTGCCAAAAGTGCGATACAAAACGGCCATCACGATCCGAAACAATAGACTTCGGAGTACCGTGAAGTCTCACAATCTGCGCGATAAACACACGAGCCAACTTCTCCGGGCCCCAAGTGTCCTTGATGCCCAGAAAATGTGCCGACTTGGTCAGACGATCAACAACCACCCATACCATATTCATGCCCGACCTCGATCTCGGCAAACTCGTAACGAAATCCATCGATATATCTTCCCATTTCCATTCCGGAACGGGAAGTGACTGCAATAACCCACTGTCACGATGCTCGATTTTGACCTGCTGGCAAGTCAAATATCTCGATACAAACTGTGCGACCTCCTCCTTCATATCATTCCACCAGAAATTCCTCCTCAGGTCCTTGTACATCTTACTCGAACCAGGATGAACGGAATAGGGTGTAGAATGGGCCTCACGCAAAATACTCTGTCGTAACTCTGGATCGTTCGGCACACAAAGCCGACTCTGGAATCTCAAAACACCATCCTCGTGAATCACAAACCTAGGAGACTTTCCCTTAAGAACGTTCTCTCGGATTTGAGTAATCATCGGATCCTCTAATTGCTTCAGCTTAATTTCATCGATCAAAGACGACGAAATCTCTAAAGCACAAAGTTGCCCGACAGCTCCAGGCAACAAAACCTCGACATCTAACTCGATCAAAGCCCGCCGAAGTTCAGACTGAGGCGTAAGGACCTTAAGCGTTCGCAACGCAATCGGTTTCCGACTCAAGGCGTCGGCCATGACGTTCGCCTTGCCCGGATGATAAAGGATTTCGAGGTCATAATCCTTAATCAATTCTAACCATCTCCTCTGCCTCATATTCAGCTCCCGCTGAGTAAATATGTATTTCAGACTTTTATGATCGGTAAAAATCTGACATGCAGAGCCGAAAAGATAGTGACGTCAAATCTTGAGTGAAAAAACAACTGCCGCTAACTCCAAATTGTGAGTAGGGTAGTTCAGCTCATACGGACTCAACTGCCTCGACGCAAAGGCAATGGTCTTGCCGTGCTGCATCAATACGCACCCAAGACCCTGACCCGAAGCATCGCTATAAACGGCGAATCCCTCGTTGCCACATGGCAACGCCAAAACCGGAGCTGAAGTCAAACGCTTCTTCAATTCCTCAAAACTCGACTGCCTCTCGTCATTCCGCATTTAACTTCTCGGATTTTGGAGCAAGCGTGTAAGTGGCCGAGCTAGTTTTGAGAAACCTCGACGAACCTACGGTATTAGCCACCAAACCCAAGAAACTACGGACCTCCTTCACATTTGTGGCGGTGCCCAATCCAACACCGCTCAATTTTCAGGATCCACACGGACTCCTCTACCGAAATCACGTGACCGAAAAACATCACTTCCTTCAGCCAGAACTCACATTTCGAGAACTTCGCATAGAGTTGCTCGGTCCTCAAAATGTCTAACACTATCCGCAGATGATGGGCATGCTCTTCCTCATTCCTCGAATAGATAAGAATATCGTCAATGAAGACGACGACACACTTATCCAAGTACTCGATAAAGACTTTGTTCATCAATTGCATGAACACCACCGGCGCATTAGTTAACCCGAAAGGCATAACTACAAACTCGTAATGTCCGTATCTCTTCCGAAAAGATGTTTTCGGCACGTCGGACTCTCTCACCCGAAGCTGATAGTACCCCAATTTCAAATCAATCTTCGAGAATACCGCAGCTCCCTGCAACTGGTCAAACAAGTCATCGATTCTCGGCAAAGGATACTTGTTCTTGATTGTCACCTTGTTTAGTTCGCGATAGTCGATACACAAACGTAGTGAACCATCCTTCTTCCGCACAAACAGGACCGGTGCGCCCCAAGGCGAGGCGCTCGGTCGAACGTACCCCGACTCAAGAAGCTCGCTCAACTGCTTCTTTAACCCAGACATCTCTGAAGGTGCCATGCGATACGGCGCCTTCGAAATCGGAGCCGCACCCGGCTCTAACTCTATAGCAAACTCAACCTCACGATCCGGTGGCAATCCCGGTAACTCGTCAGGAAAAACATTAGGAAACTCACTAACGACTGGAATCGTCGAAAGCTCGACTCCACCATTCTACGCCTTCAAGGCATAGCACCAATAACCAGTACACCCCTTTCGTAGGAGTCTCATCGCCTTCAAGGCGTTAATAACAAACTTCTGATTTCCCCTCCTTCGCCCCGCGAAGGAGTGCTCGGTGCCATCCTCGGCTAACATGGTGATGATCCTCGTGCGGTAGTTCATGATTGCGCCATGCCGCTCGAGCCAATCATCCCCAAGAATCAAATCCTCACCCTCGACATTAACGACAATAAGGTTAGAGAGCCAAGCTCTCTCACAAATAAACACAGAGCAGTCTCGGACCTCTCGATCACCGACAATTCTATCACCGCTAGGAAGTTTAACGATGAAAGGCTCGCAAGGTGACAAACAGTCGAGACTCAAACGGCGTACACACTCTAGAGAAATGAATGAATGCGTAGCACCCGAATCGAAAAGCACACTGACAGGATGGGAATGGATATGAACGGTGCACTGCCGCCACAAGAGTCTTTGGATCATCGACCCTCCTCATCTCATAGATACGCGGTTGGGCAGAGCCGACACTGGAAGCTCCTCCCCTAGCGGGCTGACCCCGACCCCTACCTCGGCCAGCACTCGGTGTAGGCGGCGGAGCAAATGAGCCCTGGTTCACACTCGGCTCCAACGGTACTGGTTGAGAAGAACGGGCGCCGCGAAGCTGTTTGATCTGCTCACAAAAAGGGGCCTTGTGGCCCAGCTGTCCACAAGTATGACAAGTAAACTTCGGACGAGAACACTACCGGCTCCTATGGCCCTGCACACCACAGTTAAAACATGTGGGTTCGCGAGCGGAGGTTCCGGCGGCACCCCGAAAGCTCCCAAAGAAACGAGCCGAACCGCCCGTAGAAATATTTGCAGCTTGAGATTTCTGCTGGCCTCCACTCTTGGGACCAGAAAAATTTCCGACCGACTTCTGTTTCTTGCTTTCACGAGCCAAATCACTAGCCGTCACTGACATATCATAAGCGAGGGCCCTATTCTGATAATCCTTCAAGGTAGTGCAGACGAGTCCAGACATGTAGTCCCGAATGGACAGTTTCATCCTCCTGGAAAAATGGAAAATTTTGTCGCTCTCAGCGACAACTTGGGTCTTCACATAACCCAACTCCTTGTTAAATTCGGCAATAGCTTGGGATACGGTAATATCCCGTGGTTGAGCATCATAGAAAGCATGCACTCGAGCCTGTATGACCGGCCACGGACAATATTCGGTCTCCATCAATTCTTGAAATTCGGCCCACGAAGCAACATGATCTTTGGGACCAACGGCCTCCCACCAATCTGTAGCATCTCCCATGAGAAAGTATTGAGCAATAGGGACCTTACGGTCCTCGGGGCAGTTGGTAGCAGTGAAGACTTTGGATATCTCCTTGATCCACCCTTCCCAGCCGATCGGGTTCGAAGCTCCCGAAAACTGAGGAGGATGCATCTTGATGACATCCTGAAGCCAGTGATCCGCTCCGCCCCGATTAGCATGGGCCTGATCGGGGTTCTGGACCACCTGAGCTATAGCCGCCATTTGGTTAACCATTTGCTGCATAACAGCTGCAATACCAAGATCGGCGCGCTCCTGAGAAGAAGCATGACTATGATGGTCGCCGGTACTGCCGGCTCCTGAAGAGTGCGACGTGGCCGCCCCACCGGCTGCCGCACGTCCTCGGCCGCGTCCACGGACACGACCACGACCACGACCACGGTTTCCTCCGGCATCCATACTAGTGTTAAGAGGTAACTGAAGTATATCGAGGATGAGTAAGGAAGGAAAAAGCAACCACGATGATAAGGAAAGGAGGGAGAATAACCATAGTTCAGGAACGGAATACAGTACGAAAAAAAATAAAGAATCGAGTAAGGGAACTTACGAACACTGGGAGTACTGAGATGCCGGCAGCGGTGTGACAATGTGCAAAACAAAACACGACTAGACCCAAATAACCGACAAGCCTAGGTATCCATATACCTAGTGCTCCGATACCATTTTCTGTAACACCCCCAAGATATTCGAGGTGTATTACAGCGCCGTGGACCCCTACATGGGATCCACTAGGCTAACACAAGAAAACACCTCTCGACTAACCGTCTCGGTTAGCAAGGAAACAATTGTTAACAACAAGAACATAAAACAACACGTCCGGTACAACCGGCACAATAAACATCAACCGACAAATACAGTAACTCCAACGAAGTCCAAACACAATCCGAAAGGAAAAGCCTAAGTACTCGCGAGTACAATCTATAAGTTTATAAATATAGGAAACAACCATATCGAATTAGACAAAGGAAATAAGACGACCCAAATGCACATGTCAACGACTCGGCCGACATCCTCGCATCGTCCTTGCTCGCCGTCCAGGATAATCATAACCTGAAATCCATAACAAGAATTTCCCCGAAACGGGTCCCCCAAAGGGGTTAGCAATTACGCTAGTACAAGTAATCAAGGCAAACCAATCGCTTACACATTTCATAGTACATGCACCAATATCATTTCAAAAACCAAAACTGGACATGTCTTTTCCGGAAACAAACAGTCAAACAATTTGCCTTGGGAACAGAGTAATATCATAGATTCCCGCACGAGGCCTCTAAGGACCCTCCCGTGCTGGCTATATTATAAAACAAAACACGCACATGCATCGCCTTGGGAACAGAGTAATATCATAGATTCCCGCACGAGGCCTCTAAGGACCCTCCCGCGCTGGCTAGCTAAACAAACTCATGAATCCGGGACGAAAAGCTTTGGATTCCCTCCTTGATCCCGTCGGCCCAACACGAGGTGAGCAAATCACACACAAAATACATTACCATTCCATGTTAAGCATAAAGGTTTCCAAAAATAATTGCCTTGAATTATTGACGACGCAATGAACGGAAAGGAGAGTCACCGACGAACGCTAGGAACCAATGAAACCGAACCTAACGATTCGAAGAATACAATCACCACCATTTCTAAATGAATACGGAATTAGAATACACCCGAAAACCCGCCTACGATTCATGTATATTCGTATATAAACAACAACGAGGGCGGACCACAACCAAACCCTCTCGATTCTGTAAAAACCACGAAATATACCATGAATCCGTAGGGAAACTAAGAATACCAACAAGATTAATCATATTCATCATGAATCCATCAACAAAACGGAACGGATCGGAAGAAAATTCCAAAACCCCCAATTTATCGAAAAGTAGGGTTCTAAGAGATTTACCTTAGATTGATGATGAAGAACACAAGTAGGTGTTGTTAATCTACTTCAAAAACTGAAGGTAGAGGATGCCTGAAATAATCGAAGGGAAGAATCGCTTGGAAATCGCCCAGAGGAGCTCTGCGTCGCGGAGAGGAAACGAAATGAATCTAATCTGCTCATCTGGGTCAACTCCCTGGTTTATATAGCCAGGGAGTGTTAGCGCGCGCTAATCTTCAAGGTTAGCGTGCGCTAACGGGATAAAATTACAGGCCAAAATAGTTAGCGTCTGGTCCAGTAGCCAGACTTCTGGCTGTTAGCGTGCACTACTCCAAGCGTAGCGTGCGCTAATAACCTATCGGTAGCGCGCGCTATCGACCAATAACGTGCGCTACCTGGGCATCAGTCGAGTCCAGTGACAAACTGTCCAGAACTCACCTGATCTGCTAGCGTGCGCTAATGCACGAGCGTAGCGTGCGCTACCTGGCACCTGACCGAGTTCGATGAAAAGCCCAAGATCTTGGACACTCACGCTAGCGCACGCTACCAGGTATCATCAGCGTGCGCTAGCCTCCCGACATTAGCGTGCGCTAGTCTACGTAGCGTACGCTAATACGCCAGTCCAGAAGGCTGGAAAAATAGCACTGCCACTCCCAGGACTTGCCCTCTAGCGCGCGCTACGAAACGGTCGTAGCGTGCGCTACCAAGAGACCCCTAGCGTGCGCTATGCCGAAAATATAGCGTGCGCTAGGTACGAGATATAGACGGTCCAAAACACCGGAATATGAACGAAACGTTAAACGGAACATATCAATAGGCATCATAACGTAGAATGGATCCACGGCAACCCCGAAACGGCGGTTCCGCATAACAATAACGGGAATCAAATCAATAGATAGTAGGAAAGATACGCTGAAAGATACACGAGGGTCACTACTATCGTGAAATATGCCGAAAAAGAAAATACAAGGGGGAAGAAAAATGCGGATATTACAATTACTAGGTAACATGCCATGAGATCTTTCTGAAAGTATTTTGGCCATTTGGCCAACTTGTGTCTCTAGATTTTTAATTGAAGCATCATTGCGTTGTTGATAGTTCAGTTGTTGTTCAGCTAGCTTCGTGATTGCTTCTTCCCACCCGGGCTTCTTTTCCTGATGCGTTGGATTCAACACATTGTTGTTGTTTGCATAAGAAAAATTTGGATGATTTTTGTACCCTGGATTGTATGTTGGACCGTAAGGATTGTATGCTTGCCTTTGGAAATTCTGAGCATAAGCCACTTGTTCTGGTGGTGGTGGTGACTGCTCCTGTTGGACTAAGGGAAAGATAGTGCTGTTGTGAGTTGCTCCACAAATTTCACATGAAAAAGCTGAACTTGTGGAGTTTGCACCGTCTTCACATATTGAGGAGTTGAAAAAGACATGTCCTCGACTTTCTTTGATAAAGCTTCAATTTTTGCCAACATAAGTGAATAAGAATCCACTTCAAAAACACCATTTGGTTTCTTTTGGATATTTGTGTCTATCCATCTTGCACTTTGTTCACTTATAACCTCAAAAATAATATAAGCCTCTTTCATAGTTTTGTTGCCAAGTGAGCCATTTGATGATGAATCGACATTGGCTCAGCATGTAGGTAAAATTCCAGAATATAAGTAATTGACTTGTGCTCCCAAATTGAAACCATGGTTAGGACATTTTTGTAACATATCTTTCTATCTCTCCCATGCTTCGTGAAATGACTATGAATCTTGTTGACGAAATGTAGAGATTTCGTATTTGAGTTTCGCCACTTTTATTGGTGGAAAGTATTTAGTGGTGAATTTTTAGACAAATTCAGGCCAATTTGTTATGCTTCGGGGTGGCAAAGTATCTAGCCACTCTCTTGCTCTGTCCTTCAAAGTGTTCACGAAAAGTCTCATTTTGATCGCCTCGTCATTTACATTTGGATATTTGAAATTTCCACAAATCTCCACAAAACAGTTAATATGGAGATATGGATTCTCGTCGGTTCTTCCATAGAATGAGTTGTTGTTGGAGAAGAGATTGATGACATCGGGGCGAATTTGAAAATTGTCCACTCCAAATGGTGGATAGATCACACTTGATTGCACGCTCAAAGATGGGGGGTTCATGAATTCCCCAAAGAGCATGTTGTCTTCATCTATTTCCGGCACAATAGGATGTTGTTGATGTTGAATGTTTTGAACATTAGGTATTCCCCCTACCGGATGAATTCTTTTGTTATCGTTTCCTTGGGGAAGACGTGGGTTTAGTTCGTCCGCCATTGATGGTGAAACAATAATTCTTTTCTTTTGTTCTCTTCGCCTTCTTCTAAATGTGGCTTCGGTCTCGGGATCTAGTGAAAGTAAATCGCGATTGTACGTCCTTCGCATAGACAAGAGAATCTACAACAAAGAAACAAGTTGTATTTATAACAATAGTTAATAATGTAATATTTCAAAATAACACTTATACTTCCCCGGCAACGGCGCCAAAAACTAGACACGTCTTTAGTGTAACTATCACAAGTGCACGATATCGTATCAAGTAGTAAGTGGACTTTTTGAGTCCGGTTTATCGATCCCACGAGGAAGTTAGGTTATATATTGAATTACACACTATTTAACTATTTGTTATAGAGATTTATAAGATTGAAACACACAATTTAAGAGTTTGGTTTGACAATTGCAAAGAAAATTGCAATAATAGTTCTAATATTCAAGGAAATGAAAGATTGCACTAATAATAGATTAATAGAAGATAAAATGAAATAGTTAGGATTACAAACTTAGTTCATCATTAGTTATAGAAGATGTATAGGAGATCATAAGATGAATTTACTTATTATGTTGTGTAGATTCGATTTTCCTTAAAAAGACGGTTTCTCTTTCAAACTATAAAATGCCCCTTATATATTGAATCAATCCACTATATTTGTATGTTGATTGGCTTCAATACATAGCATTAGGTTTTATGAAAATAACTCAAAGAATCATCTAAAGTCTAGAGGTATATTTCTATCCCCTAGAACAACTTAGAGTGAAGATCATTTGATCTAATCAAACATATTTTCTTTCGAAACATATGAAGACCATAAATATCGTCATTTATTGGCCAAATAAATAAAGATTGTTAAAACAATGAAAATCACACACAATAATAAGTAATTCATAATAGATCTTTATACAAACTTAAATAACATGACTAAGGGCTTGTTTATTTTTTTACTTAATCAGCTTAATGCTTAATCAGCTTAATCGGTCAGCTATATCTTGCTGTTTACTTTCAACTTAATGATCTTAATAATGTCTTTTTCATTAAGCAATTTTTGGGGTGTCCTTACCATTAAGACAGAAATACTTTCTCAATATACCAAAATTACCCTCTCTAATAATAAAAGAATTGAGTATATAGTATAAATTATTATATAATCTAAATTATAATTGAGTATATATAGTATAAATTTAAAATATATATTAATATTATATATTTAAAAGTCATAAAATATAAATTATTTATTGATAAAAAATTAATATAACTATATATATTAAAATATAACTTAATATATTTATAAAATATTGTCTGATTATTTAAATATAACTGAAAATTATAATATGATTTATGAATATATATTATAATATAAATTAAAATATATATATTATGTTATATTATATATTAAGTTATATTATATATACTCAATTTGGTATTAGAATAAAACTGAAAATCGGAGATTTTTTTTAAATTAAAATATTGTCTAATTATGTTATATTATATAATAAAACTGAAAATTGAAGATTTTTTTAACATCGATTTTTGTTAGAATCATGTTAAATAATTTTTTTTTTATTTTTAACATCGTTTTTTAGCATAACCGATGTTAATTTGATTTAAAATTTCCAATTATGTCACCGCGTCTTTTTTAACATTGGTTTTTCCAGAACTGATTTTAAACGGGCGATGTTAAATGTATTTTCTGTAGTAGTGAATACCATTCAACTTAAAAAATAAAGAACATTTTATCAAAAATGACTTAATTCATATTAAGGGGTAAAATGGTCATTTCTGTCATTCAGACAGTTCATTCAGAAAAGAAAGCACAACAAGATATTTTTCCAAATCAGACAGCTTAATCCACTCAGATAGCTTAATCCATTCAGAGATTAATGAAAAAAATGTAAACAGGCCCTAACCTTGTTTATAATCCCAACTAAGGTAACTTAGCCCATGAAGGGTTTAATAAACATAATACAAGCTTGAGTGGTCATTATTAGTTGAAAAAGAGAAAGAATTGATCCTAACTCCCTTAGTAGATAAAGGAGAAAGAAGCAATAAACTCCCTGAACAACATATGCTATACTACTATTACACAAATCACTCAAGAACACAAATGTGTTCTTCACACAAAAAGAAAATATTACAAAAAGTGGAAAAATATAAGATGAATGATGAATAATGATGGATCTAAGGGGTCTATTTATACACCTAAAGTCATCTAATAACTCCAAAACTCCAGCATTATTACATTAGATCGGATCAATGCCAGCCATCCCCTCAATAATAGACTAAAACTATAAAAAATTAGGCAATGATCAATAATCTGCCAAGAGTTACGGCCGTAACATTGAGGAGTTATGGCCGTAACTTGGATGACTTACGGCCGTAACATTGAATAGTTACGGCCGTAACATGGCTACGACTTTTTGCTTTGTGAATTACGCCCGTATGTTATGATGTTACGCCCGTATGGAGTTTCAGACTTCATTTTCAGCCCAGAAATTTCTTAGACTTTGCGTTTTTGCCCCAAATCTTTTTCGGATGATAACTTTTGATATATAACTCAGATTTTGAATCCGGAAAGACTGCCGAACTCGTCTCGGAAAGCCTTACAACATGAATACATAAAAATTCAACAAAGAGAATATTTTATAAACATGTTATTTCTTGAGTAAATCAGTAATTCAATCCGATTAAGACTAGATTTACATCTTCATCCGATTAAAATAAAATTATTAAAAGCTAATTAATTAAAAGAAAAAACGAATAGACTAGCTCAATTATGGGTGAAATTTATCGATACAAACCATGGATAAATGTATAAAACTGACACTTATCACATCTCGTGAGAGAATTTGTTCGCATAGGATACATTGTGCTGCGTAGAGTAGACTCAATAGACATCGTCACTGATCCACTGACCAAGCTATTTTCTCAGATGAGCTTGGAGCGTCATCTGGAGAATATGGGTATTAGATACCCTAGTGTGTGGCATTGAGTGCAAGTGGGAGATTGTTAGGAGTATGCCCTCGAATGCCACTCAGACGATGTTTGAGAGAGGGCATTGAACTTTTTATTATGTAAATCATTATCAGAAGGCAATTGTATGTTTCTTTATTTACACGTAGTCACTGGCATTCGTGACTAGTAAATATATAGATAGAAACTAGTCCTTGTATTTCAGAGCAAAACGTTCCATTCCTTATTAGATAAGGGGATCGGCACTGGAAATGTTTATGGCTCAAATACTTAATCGTGCGCAAGTCAATGAAACTTGACTGGGCATTAAGTTTATGTGAAGACTCGTATGACGTGTTATTTGACTTGGAGAGTGCCTGTCGAATGCTAATAGTTAGTGGGAGCACACATTATAGGTATGCTAATGAGATTAGTATACTCGAACTGACTCACCCTCGATACGTCACGCGGATTTCTCTCCGGGACAGTCACTGATGGAATCGAAAGGTTGTGATAGGTATTCGTGAACTTTCGACTTAAGTCTTTAGTAGGAATGTGCTTATGATGTTAAGATTTTCATTAGAGTAGTTCGACCCAGAAAATCGGAAGGTGGGGGTCAACCTCGATGTGCATCTTGACGGGCAAGTAGAAGTTTATACTAAATACCAAGATAGGATTCATTCTCCTGTTAGGGAATAGGTATATGTCTTATGCGGTTATTGGCAGATGAGATCATAAGTCTTTGGCCAAATCACTGGAGCTAGTTGTATTGGATACACGAGAGCTCACTGATCTCGATTTGGATTAACTCATTTATATCGTCAAGTACAGATAGGGTTTGACTGCCTGTTACCCTATAACTTGATCGGGACATTTGAAAGAAAGGTTTATACGTATACTAGTATTCACGACAGAAAGGTTTTGGAATGATACCCATTATACGTTCTTAGTTAGGGTACAGTGTAGGCCGCTAGGCTGGCTACGTGGTGCTACTACTCTTTGGTTCCTCCCATTGCTAACTGAGATGGAACTACTGAGTCGCGTAATAGGATTGATGATGGAATGAATCGAGTTTATTCTATCTTTATAAATATTATATATTGGATATCTAATTTGTTGGACATTGGATGTCTAATTAATTTTGGGACATTGGATGTCTAAATTAATTTAATTACTGCCTAATGAATTAAATAAATTATTGGGTGATTAGTTTAATTCATAAATATGATTATTTTTTGGAGAAATTAATTATATCATATTATATTTGATATAATTAATTAATTGGATTAATTGATTGATATAAATACATTGGAACGGAATGGAGTTCTATCTGTTTGGACACACGAGATTCCAAATTAACCAAACTCTCCTAATTACTTCTAGAGGCCGGCCCCACTTCCCATTCGTCACATGCTCCCTTTTGTCTTGATTCCTTTCAATTATGAGAGGGAGACCAGTACTTTGGTTGATGGGAGTTGGCATGTGAAGGATTGATATATTATATCCTGATGGGAAGAAAAGGGGAGAGGGTGAGATAATAAAGGAAGACAAAATCTCCTCTTTTTGGTGAGGCTTGAGACGTGAAAATCGTAAGGGAGAGAGAGAGAAAGGCTTTGTTGTCTTGTCTTCTTTATTCTTCCATCACCATGATCATCTTCTTCAATTTTATTAGAGAAAAATTGAGAGAAAATTGAGAGAAATATATCTATATACTTATTGTGTTATAGATAATATGACAAGCTCTTATCACTTTGTTCTATCAGTATCCTTGGAGGATAACAAGGTGAAGTCGTTCTGATCGTCTTTCCGGCGCATGGCAATTAGAGACGCGATGTTTTCGGCATTGGATCATCCAAGAGCTTGTTGCGTATTGGATTCGTAAGGGACATCATCGAGGACTTATCAAATCGTATTTGCGGTCACCAGGATCTTCTCAACGATTAAATCAATGGACTACAAGGGTATGATTTTGAATCTCCCTCTTTGTTCGTTTTATATTCGTATATATGTATCTTGATGTAATACCTGAGATCCTCATTCTGGTTTCATTGAATTTTCTTCGGTCGAACGGACTGTTGTCGTCCGCGTCTTTGGAATCGCATGCTTGTATTGTGATATGTTGATTTTCGTAGCCTGTTCATTATTGTTTTGGATCATAGTCGGTGCGTTCGCATGATCGAGTTATGGCCGTAAGGCCTGGCCGATTATGGCCGTAAGAATTCCGCACACTTGGGCTTGGGACACTCGGTTATGGCCATAAAGTCTATCTGGTTACAGCCGTAAGGCTTATTCTGGCTAGGCAAACCTTTGGCGATTCTGGCCGCTAAGCGCTGGCCGATTCTGATCGTAAGATTCGGATTTCATTTAGTGGCACAGGATGCTCGGTTATGGCCGTAAGGCTATGCGATTCTGGCCGTAGGTGTGATCGTTGTGTACGCAAGTCTTCGTCCATTGTGTACGCTAACGCACGTTGACCGATTCTGACCTATGGAGTGCCGATTCTGGCCGTAAAAAGTGTCGGCATATACGAGCACAGGCTTGAGCGAGACCTTATTTTGCACTCGTTCTTCATCCTTGTGGCGGCTGCTGGACGGGAGAGACAAGGGGAGGAATTCTTGGTCAGTTCCACTCGATTTCTAGGTGTTTTGTAAGATCCTTTTCGATTATATCATCATCCAATCCGTATTCTTTGCTGAATCAAGGTATTTCCTTACTTAAAACCTTAATTGTATGATTTTTGGGAGTTTGTTCGTGATTCTTCGATTTAATCCGTGGTGTATGAATTGGTTATAGTATTCTTGTTGTTTTGCCCATGATTTTGTAACTCGTTTATCGCTTTTTACCAACGCGGAACTTGATTTCTGATTTCCTTAAAGAACCTTCAGATCCTTATTGTTTTTCGGGTTGATTCGGATGCCGTTTAGCGTTATTGATTCGTGGTGATATTATTTTCGTAGTTTTCGTGGACTTGTCGGGTTTTTGGTCGATCTTGGAAGTTCGAGGGCTACCCGGCCGTGTCCGTTCGTCGTTTCATTGCTCGCGGTATCGAGGCAAGTATCTTGCCCATACGTTTCATGTTTCGTAGGCATAATTGTTGGTGAATGATTTTATGTGAAATCCAATGTTTAATGAACGTTAAAAAGGATTGGTATGTTCTCGATAAATGTTGTCTTTCAACGATAATCTCATACACTTCGTGAATAGATGGTTTTCAGAATATGTGTGTTAGTTTCGTATGTTGAAAGTCGTTATGATCACATCTAGTGAATATAATAGACTGTCATCATTTGCCGAGGATTTCTTGTTGTTATGTGTACTTGTTCGGTAAGAACGTGACGTTGTGTGTGATATTAATTATTCTCCTTGGTAAGGAAGTTGTGATCCTTAGTGTTGTTTGGTATCAGTATTGGTTTGTCATTATGAGTGATTGTTGTAAGTGACGTGCCTAAGGGTAAGATTGATGAATCTCCGGGATCCATACTTGCTAGTATGGGTCGGGAGTGACCGTAGGGTTATCTAATCGGGTATGTCTTACGGGGACTCCGAGGTTCGGGGCTTGCTTGTAATACCCGCATTTTTCTTTTCCCGGTCTCTTCTTTTGCGGTGTAATTTTTCATTTTTGGGAACTCGCTTGTAACCGTATTGACGAATCGAGAATATTTAATGTTGGAATTTTGCCGTCCGCGCTTTTTCCGGACTCGTTTAGCTCAATTCCGCGTTTTATGTCATTACGTCGCTTTTTCGTTCGGTTCTTGTAATCGTTGATCGGGAACGCCATTGGGGGTTGCCGAAGATCCATTTCATGTTATTGAGCTTGTTGTGATCTTTTGTTCGGTGTTTCGACCGCGTATTGTGCATTTCGGATATTTTGGGCCATTTTGTAATTTCCCAAAATCTTGGGTAATTACGTTGTTGACGTTGTTCCGTATCCCGGACAGTCGGGAGTACGTTCTCGTCAGCATTTGAGTTCATCGCCTGGAATTATTTACGTTCGTACCATCGTGAATTCTTCACCGTTTTATTTCGATTCTTTTTCGGTACCTCCCTTGTCTATTTCTGGCCTGTACTTCGCAGGAAGGGATGTTACGTACGTAACACACCTTTTGGTTACGTACGTAACGGCCTGTGTAATATAGTACAGGCATTTCTGCCTTTTTAGTTACGTACGTAAGGCCCTTATGGCTTACGTACGTAACACAGCTTACGTATATTAGCAATTTGTGGCTGACGTACGTAACGCGACCTGGGTTTATAAACCCAGGAGTTGACCGATTCCGGTCATTTTCATTTCTCCTCCTTCTTCTCTGACTCCAAGGCGATTTCTTGGCATTTCCGGGTGATTTGAAGCTTTGTAACTCCGAGCCATCATCTTCTTCGAGTTTTTGGAGTGTATTATCAACATCTAATCGTGTTCTTCGTCATTAATTCGAGGTAAACTCCTAGAACCTTGTTTTTGGGTAAATTTGGGGTTTTCACGTTTTCGTCCGATTCGTTCCGTTTGGTAGATTGATTCATGATGAATATGATTAATCTTGTTGGTATTATTGTTTTCCTACGGATTCATGGTAGATTTCGTGGTATTTTTGTAATCGAGAGGGTTTGGTTGTGGTTCGCCCTCATCGTTGTTTTTATACGAATATACATGAATCGTAGGCGGGTTTTCAGGTGTATTCCAATTCCGTATTCGTTTAGGATTGGTTGTAATTATATTCATCGAATCGTTAGGTTCGGTTTCGTCGGTTCCTCGCGGTCTTGTTTGATTCTCCCATTCTGTTCATGTCACCGTCTATTGATTGAGGCAAGTACCCTTATGAACTTACAATCTTGACATGTTAGTTATGCGTGAGAAATTGTGTGTGTGTGTGTGTGTGTGTGTGTGTGTGTATGCTCACTACGGGTTAGATCCGACGGGGTCTCGGTAGGGGTCCACGGAGGTGTGGATCGACGAGCTTTGCTTTTAACCACTATGGGTTAGATCCGACGGGGTCTCGGTAGGGGTCCATGGAGGTGTGGATCGACGGTTAATTGTGGTGCATTTTACTAATGTGTTTTGGATTATGGCGTTTCCGGAAATGTGTATTTCAACTGATGTTTTCTGAATTGCATGCTTGACTATATGTATAAGGTGTAAGTTGTTCATTTGGTTACTTTTACTAGCGTAATTGCTAACCCCTCTGGGGACCCGTTTTTGGGGAAATTCGTTTCATGAATTTCAGGTCAAGTTCTTCGAGACGAACGGGCGCTGGACCAGCATGCGGATGATGGCCGTGCGTGATGATTGTGCACGAGTAGTATCTTATTATTTTCTACCTTTTTACCATTCGTTGATTTGTAAACTAATCGAAGTACTCGAGTACTTAGGAGATTCTTGTTGGTCCGGATAGTATCGTTGCCTATTGTGTTTGTGTCGAATGATTGTGTTGTGTTTGACCGGTCGAACCGGGTGGATTGTTTTTGTGTTGTGTCTTTATGACGAGGTGTTATTTTGTTGTTTCCGCGAGTCGATGAGTATATTGGTTGTTTAGCCTGGTGGGTCCCATGTAGAGATTCACGACGCTGTAATATACCTCGAATATCTTGGGGGTGTTACATTGCTAGCTCGATGCCGGGATAACTCGTGGGGTTATCCAATCTGGGTATGTCTTGTGGGGACTCCGAGGTTCGTGGCTTGTTAGCGCGATGCCGGGATAACTTATGGTTGTGGTTTGGTAATGGTTCTGTGACTGTTGTCACGAGGACATGTGACTTGGTATGGTTTCCTATTGGGTTATTCACTCGGGTATGTTCTGCAGTAGCATATGAGGTTCGTGGCTTGTTAGCACGGGACGCGAATAATCCTTAGGAACATGTGTTTTATGATTTGGGTTGTGGACACTGTGTTTCGTGATTTGGGTCGGGGACCCTGTGTTTCGTGAAATGGGTCATGGACCCCGTGATTTGTTATCGGAACTTATATTTTGGAAGAATGATCTTTGGGCCGTGTCCCTAAGTGTTTTTAGAAAGACTTGACAATTGTTTAATCCCAAATGTTTTCAAAACTCTCGAGATCGTAAAATGTTTTGTAAGAGATACATTGGTTTATTTTCCTATTTTTCATGATTCGAATTGTCTTGGTCAAATAATTTATCTCGGGAAGCGTTTTCATGATTATTATATTCTTGGAGTATGTTGTGTATGGCTTGTATTCGTATTTTATACTTGCACTAGCAAAACAGTGGAGTTTTGCTAACCCCCGAGTATTCAGGGGGTGGATTTTGTATTGCGTCCAGGTACTTGCAGGTTACTGGGGAGCGAATCACAGGATCGGTACGAAGGGTGATGGAAGACGACGATACTAATCACATAAAGACCAATCGTAGAGTATTTTGGATAGTCTTGTTGGTTATTTCTCCGTTGTGTGATTATCTCGATGTATGGGAGCGTTAATGTATTCTAGCCCCTGCGTGGGTATGAGTTCGGTGAAAGAATCTTGTATATAATGATGTGTGTTGTGATACAAGACCAAATCGGTCTAATGGTCCTTTACGAAGCCATGTCGGCATGTGAAGTGATGCATTGTTTTGTATTTAGCCTGGTAGATCCTCACGGAGAGGGTCTGCGGTGCTGTAATATTCCCGAGTGGTTTAGGGGTCTTACAGAATATGGTATCAGAGCTTAGGTTGAGGAAACCTAGGCTGTCGGGTCGAGTAGTGTGTTGTCGGGTCTTGTCTTGTCTTGTTAGATTTTGTCTGACTGAGTCGTGTCGCGACGCGTCGTCTGAGTTGTCGGTCGTGATTAGTATCGAGGTGCAACCATCATCTTCGTGCGATCTATGGATGTAAGTCTCCCTACTTTGTTGTGTCTTGTGTTATACGAGCTTGTGTGATTCTGTGTTATTATGTGGAGTTTACACGTGCCTCATGAATACGTACTCCATACTTGTTTGATTCTCGTACTGTGCTGGAATGAAGAGTAGTACCGGTATATATGTATATATATTCATATATATATATATATATATATATATATATATATCTTTGTGTGAAATCGTTTTTACAGGAGTAATATTTTGGATTGGTTACTCAATGAAAGTTTATCAGTGTGGTATTTTAAACATCAAATGTTTTGGGGAAGTCACGTAAATTTTATTTAAAAACATCCTTCGAGGAGGGAAAAATTGATTTTCGTATGATGACCTCGAGGCCGAAAATTTTGAGAATTCAAAGTACATATATTTTATTTTCATCTTGCATTGAAGATTTTCAAAATTTGATTTTTAAATACTCAACGAGGTCTATCAAAAGTTTACTTGAGAAGTGGTTTTCGCTTTTAACTTTTCGGTTTCATGATTTTCAGTTAAATGGTATGTAGTGAGGATGTTATTATTTTGGTTATAATGCTCAGAGTTGTGATTAAGGTAATGGTGTGAACGCTGAGTCATTCGGTGTGCTCTCGTTGAGATAGTTATCTCGACCGAGAGGTGGAGACTCAATTAGGAACGTTATTTAACCTCTGATGGTTATTTGTGCAATGTCATAATGATGTGAATTGCTGGCGTTTGGATTCATATGTTGTTGTTTATTTGTAACCTTCAACTTTTGGTACTATTTGGTATATGTTCATGAACGTGTTGCTGGATTAGAATAGTTAGCGCACACCAAGTGTGGGACTAGCGCGCGCTAACGTGGCATGGCTAGTGCACATGAAGTCTCTGTAGGATCACAAACTATTTGGAAAATGACTTGGTGAGTATTTAGAAAGTATTACCGTCATCAGCCTTTTGGCATTTTTGAACATTTTTTAAAATGGTTTTCAACTTGGTGGGTTCCGACGCGGGACCCGTACAGAAGATGGTTTTGATTTAATAAATGACTTTAATTTCATTGGATTTATAATTCACATAGCAATGATATTATAAATGTAAATTGTCGAGATAATGGTTTGTATATTGTGCTCTAGTTTGAATCAAACCATAATGTATAGGATTTAATTGTGTTTGATTGAAGACGGAGATGTGAATATCTTTGGTATGTGTTATGATCTTTCATTGTGATAGGTTGTTGCATGTTAGTATGCCGAGGGGCAGAGGTCATGGTCGTAACCGTGGTGCCGTTGACCATGGGGACCAGATGCGGAATCGAGGGAATGTTGCTGTAACACCCCCAGAATACGACCGGGAATGTCACATGCCGTAGACCCTTATCACAAGGATCTACCAGGCTAAACTAAAAAGACTACTCAATGATTGACCGACCGGGGTCAAAATTCAATACAAAGCAGACCAACAAGGTCATTAACCAATTCAGAAACTAACGCCATTCACATTACAATGACAATAATAAACTTGAACACAGAAAAGAATGACAACTCAATTTAATAAATGAAAACTACACCCATGCAAGGGTGAATACTCGAACGACAGAGAAATACCGACCAAAATGAAACAAAAGAAAAGACTCTGACTCTGGTGTGATTAGCATCATTGTCCTCCATCTCCTTCCAAGCCAATCCTATGACTGCTCCCATTGCCAAAACTGGCGCATAACAGGCACCTACCCCCCGAAAACTCGGGGGTTAGCAAACTGGAATTTTGCTAGTGCAAGTACATAATATACAAGATATACGAATAATAACAACACAAAACTCAACAGTCGTGAAGCCTTAACACAAACCACACATTCCCATCGTTGACACAGAATAGCATCACATACACAAGGTGAAAGATAATCACATTGTCACATTCTCTTTACGGAACATAACACCAAAGAAACTTCAAACGAGCCCAAGGAGTCAGAAAAAATCCCTTTTTATAAAAGGAAAAGTATTTTGATAAGAAAGTTTGAAAACATTATTATTGACTCGGGCCATCTTGGGGTTTTGAAAATCGAATGGGAATACTTTTAGGAAATACTTCAAAAGCTCTCGGGTCCTCGACCCAACATGTGGAAAATAATTTGCAAGAAAACCATTACAACGTTATTCGGGGTCCTCGACCTAATGCACAGAATAATCATCACAGTACAATCAAAGGCACAACCTCTCATTCGACAATTTCTGCTCAAGACCCCTGATTAAATATCCCTCGGAGATCTCGTCAAATATCCTTGGTTAATTAACCGTGATACCAACATTTGAAACAAGTTGAAATGAACTTTCAGAAACACGAATCGCGGTCTACACCAAGACCAACATTTTAAAGCGAGTTGCAAGAACTTTGAATTACGAAAATCATTTGGTAACGGGGTCTTAGCTATCACTCAAATATCCGTTACCAATAAGCCTTCCAGGCGCCTCCCCTGCACACCTGTGCACCGGCGTTCACTCCACTATGTTGGCCGCCCCTTGAACATGTCACCACGCCGGCGATCACTCCCAAAAGAGCCGCCCCTTGCACGCGCATTAGGTAACACCGGTGTTCACCAATCATATGAAGCTGCATATTGCAGCGTACACCAGGCTGGAGTACATGCCCCGCCCTCATAGGTTCCCGGATACGACGTTTCTCACAACAAGTATCCACATTGTTTCAAACATCAAGCACACAGACAAACGTTACAACAATTATCAAATCAGTACACCAAATCACACAATTTATCCGCCAGTCCGTAACCACACAAATAAACAATAACACGCACGTTATCAATCAAAACTCATTCACAATAAGCCTTCAGGCATAACCAACCAACGCCTCACAGATATCCCTATATTGGGACCCAACCGAATATATATATATATATATATATATATATATATATATATATAACCTTACTACATTATACCTATAAGTATGGTTCATCCATCGACCCAAGTCGAGTACGTCAACTAGCCTTAGCATTCATCACTCGGCATTCACCGACATATGTATGTATTTATCTATATATATATATATATATACATACATATATTTAACATATAAATATATATGTATACGTATATTAGTAAAATAATTCACATACTTCGGCAACAATGATTTCACGTAGTTATAATTCATATATCAAGGTACTTGCCTTGGTAATCTCTCGCGAATACTCCGATAATACGGTCGATTGGAAAAATCCAGAACTCCAATGAAAACAACGATCGGAAGGGCTCAACACCAGATTTTCATAGGGAATTCGTCCCTAATATCCTATGATCAAATAAACAATCAATCACACGAGGAAAAACATCGCAAAACGACCAAATTTCTCTCTGCGGCATTTCCCCGGACACCTTGAAGGCGTCAAAACGAAAGTTCATATAAACGACGAATCGGAAATGATAAAACCATGGAATGATGATGAAAATGATAGAACACAACTCAATCTTCGATTACCCATCAGAAATATGAGTTAAAATGATCAAATCGGACAAAGTCAACTAAAATCCCCAAAACTAGATTTTAGGAAATCATACCTTGATTCGATTGATCGAAGAAGGTTATAGGATGATTAATCGATGATATGAACTCAAAAACAACGTGGATTGGAAGATATACACCATGCCTTCGTGTTCTCCAATCCTTGGCCGCGGTGGATATGAGTTGGGGGAAGAAAATAGGTGAAGAATACGTTTGCCGGGTCATTATATAGATCCCGCACGAAGCACGAGCAGGACACGCACGAGCACTGGCCGTGCGTGACTCGTGCGCCAAGAACCTGCCGGAACACATCTGGGAGTCTTCCGGACACACACGAGCATGATGCTCTGGCGTCCGGTCGTGTGGCCTGCTCATGCGCGGCACTGCCTTGCCTCTGCCGCATGGCACGAGTACGAGCACTACTCGTGCGCGCATGGTACTTCCTGCCCAGTGCCGCACGAGCGCCGGCCCATGCGCCTTGCTCGTGCGCCCTGCTCGTGCGCGGCCCCCAGGCGCGGCGATCTGCATGTCCCGCCGAGCACCGCCTGGCGCTGTCCGTGTGGGCTGCTCGTGTGTACCTGGCCGGTCACTGCGGCACCTGGCCGGCCGGTGCCCAACCGCCATGACTCGACGATCCGATTTTCCGAAATCGCTCGGAAACGAACATGAAGAAACGCTCGCAGACAACAATACAACAAATCACCACATATGGCCATAAACACAAAATCAATCATCGAGAAAAGTAATATGAACGCTCGACAACCGAGAAATTTCCGGTCTAAAAAGAAAAAATTCAAATTAATCAGAATAAAAATCTCGGGTATTACATTCTACCCTCTTAAAATAAGTTTCGTCCCGAAACTTAAAATAGAGAGCGGCGGAACAATCAAGGAGATAACTACTTGCTCAGCCCCAAGACATCACGAGCAACGCGCGAATGTGAGGTTCTAGAAATACAATGAACGAACCTAGCAAGTATCTGGTACGTGAGTTGAGGCGATAAAAATGTATGTGAACACGATAACTCGAGGTGGAGGAGTATGAATTTCGAGACAAAAGCTCCAAGAGTTAAGAAAATCACAAAACGGCTCAGACGTCCTGAAACCATGTTTCGAGCTCGACCAACCGCATCCAAGTTCATAAAACATTTGGAAATTTTAATTGCACGTGTGGGAATAATAGTTTCGAACAAAATTTGTAAGGATTAAGTTCAGATATGGAAAGACCACAATAATCCACGGGATTTATCAAAACAGCTCCGAGATTCGTTCGGAGGATGGTAGGATAAGTAGAACCAGGTAGTTTAAAATCGTCGAGAGAATCACAATTGAATTACCAACAGTGAAAGGTCACACAATACCGGAAATACTAAGAAAAGTATGGGCAATACACTCCCCCATACTAAAAAGACATTACGATCCCGAAACTTAGAATAACAAGAGATGGAAACATAAAGTAATGAAATGAAAAACGATCGAAGTCACGATTGTTGGAACCAGCAACGATTAAGACACAGTACAAGATCTTCATTCTCCCGTACTATAATCTTCAGAAGGAAACATAGTTTTTCGGGACACTCTCCAGTCACTTGCTCTATTCTCCAATAGGGTAGCATTCTTTGCCAAATCGGAAACTGTCTCACAGTGTTTCTCCCGATGACCTTCACACCCGCACCGGTAACAAGTCAAGAGTGGAAAGGGACAATTTGCACGATCATGTCCCTGACGATTGCAGTTGAAGCACCTTCTCTTCTTACAAAGAGTCACCGATGCTGGCTTGGGATTCCCAGCGCTCACTCCCGACCGTGAAGACGATGCGTTCGCACGATGTGGGGGTTTGGGGGTCTTATTCTCTTCACCGCCCAACGTTTTTACAGATATCCTCGGTCTCTTCGCTTCGCTCGTGGGCTGAATCACTGAGGAGATCTTATAGGATATCGTTAGGTCTTGATACTCCTTTATTGTTGCACGAATCGTTGTCGTACGAACCATCTCGCCACTTCCACTTCCATCATCACGTCTACGTCCTCCAAGGCTCGACATGCTAATGCGGACAGTATCATTCAGCATTATTAAATAGTCAGTCGCACAGTATACCATAATTTTCAACACAAAGTTTAGTTAACATTTTTTAACATAACGGTAATATCGTAAAGTACAAAGTTTTCTGAGGTCAATTCCAGTCATTCGACTAGGATAATCATAATATGTACGCGCTTAATGAAAACAAATCTTTGAAAAAGAGAGGACGAGTCACGTTATGCCCAAAACATGTAAATAGTGTCCTTTATTTTGGAAGAGGATGTTCATACAACGACTTTCAAAATTATTTTAAGTAATGCATCAAAGAAAGTTGAAAATTGAATCGTAACAAATCTGAAATATTTCCAAAAGTGCTGAGTTCCAAATATCATAAATTGAAAATCTTTCCTCTCCCAACAAAAATGTTTAATCGAAAGGTTTTCACCGAAATACGTGACTATTTGACATGACGACATTAAATCGTGGGTTTTCACAACGTTAGAAAATTTCAAAGCACCACTCTGAATATTCGTGATATTCGCCGTGGGACCCACGCCGGAACCCACTTAGGCTAAAAATTATTTTTTTTAAACATTCAAAACGCCAACAGGCCGATGACGGTAATATTTTCAAACTCACAAAAGTCATTTATAAAATATCAAATACCGTCAAAACGTCCAAGGCCAAAATGCCAAAACTCGGTTTATGGAATCGGTTCACGAAATAAAAATTCAGTTGTAAGATACCAAAAGCCATTTCAAAATACTCACGCAGCGGATAAAATTAACATTAAAAGATAAATACACTCGACTTCCGAAGCATACTATATAACCATTCTCACTCGGACCATATGCGCATGTTATGTCAATAATATCACAAACAAGTCTCAACACCTTGTTCACATTAAACACATTAGCACAACATAACCAAATACGTATATAAGGGGACTTACGATCGGGAGGCTTACCATCACAGATTGCCGGAAGATGATGTCGGAACCACGATACTAATCACAACTCTGATGCGTGCGACTTACACCGGACAGGGACTTGACCCAACGGCCTAGGTTTTTCGCAAACGTAATCTCTGATACCATATTTGTAACACCCCCAGAATACGACCGGGAATGTCACACGCCGTAGACCCTTATCACAAGAATCTACCAGGCTAAACTCCAAAAAACTACTCAATGATTGACCGACTGGGATCAAAATTAAATACAAAGCAGACCGACAAGGTCATTAACCAATTCAGAAACTAACGACATTCACATTACAATGACAATAATAAACTTGAACACAGAAAAGAATGACAACTCAATTTAATAAATGAAAACTACACCCATGCAAGGGTGAATACTCGAACGACAGAGAAATACCGACCAAAATGAAACAAACGAAAAGACTCTGACTCTGGTGTGATTAGCATCATTGTCCTCAATCTCCTTCCAAGCTAATCCTGTGACTGCTCCCGAGCTGCCAAAACCTGAGCGTATAACAGGCATCCACCCCCCGAAAACTCGGGGGTTAGCAAACTGGAATTTTGCTAGTGCAAGTACATAATATACAAGATATACGAATAATAACAACACAAAACTCAACAGTCGTGAAGCCTTAACACAAACCACACATTCCCATAGTCGACACAGAATAGCATCACATACACAAGGTGAAAGATAATCACATTGTCACATTCTCTTTACGGAACATAACAACAAAGAAACTTCAAACGAGCCCAAGGAGTCAGAAAAAATCCCTTTTTATAAAAGGAAAAGTATTTTGATAAGAAAGTTTGAAAACATTATTATTGACACGGGCCATCTTGGGGTTTTGAAAATCGAATGGGAATACTTTTAGGAAATACTTCCAAAGCTCTCGGGTCCTCGACCCAACATGTGAAAAATAATTTGCAAGAAAACTATTACAACGTTATTCGGGGTCCTCGACCCAATGCACAGAATAATCATCACAGTACAATCAAAGGCACAACCTCTCATTCGACAATTCCTGCTCAAGACCCCTGATTAATTAACCCTCGGAGATCTCGTCAAATATCCTTGGTTAATTAACCCTGATACCAACATTTGAAACAATTTGAAATGAACTTTCAGAAACACGAATCGTGGTCTACACCAAGACCAACATTTTAAAGCGAGTTGCAAGAACTTTGAATTACGAAAATCATTTGGTAACGGGGTCTTAGCTATCACTCAAATATCCGTTACCAATAAGCCTGCCAGGCGCCTCCCTTGCACACCTGTGCACCGGCGTTCACTCCACTATGTTGGCCGCCCCTTGAACATGTCACCGCGCCGGCGATCACTCCCAAAAGATCCGCCCCTTGCATGCGCATTAGGTAACACCGGTGTTCACCAATTATATGGAGCCGCACATTGCAACGTACACCAGGCCGGAGTACACGCCCCGCCCTCAGAGGTTCCCGGATACGACGTTTCTCACAACAAGTATCCACATTGTTTCAAA
Organism: Orobanche coerulescens; assembly: GCA_033398695.1. NCBI lineage: Eukaryota > Viridiplantae > Streptophyta > Magnoliopsida > Lamiales > Orobanchaceae > Orobanche > Orobanche coerulescens. The sequence continues at coordinate 90,606,058 of CM065810.1, read as the reverse complement.
CATCAACCACACAGACAAACGTTACAACAATTATCAACTCAGTACACCAAATCTCACAATTTATCCGCCAGTCCGTAACCACACAAATAAACAATAACACGCACGTTATCAATCAAAACTCATTCACAATATACCTTCAGGCATAACCAACCAACGCGGCACATATATCCCTATATTGGGACTAAACCGAATATATATATATATATATATAACCTTACTACATTATACCTATAAGTATGGTTCATCCATCGACCCAAGTTGAGTACGTCAACTAGTGTTAGCATTCATCACTCGGAATTCACCGATATATATATATATATATATATATATATATATATATATATATATATACATATATATATATATATACGCATATCTATATACATACATATATTTAACATATAAATATATATGTATACGTACATTAGTAAAATAATTCACACAATTCGGCAACAATGATTTCACGTAGTTATAATTCATATATCAAGGTACTTGCCTTGGTAATCTCTCGCGAATACTCCGATAATAGGGTCGATTGGAAAAATCCGGAACTCCAATGAAAACAACGATCGGAAGGGCTCAACACCAGATTTTCGTAGGGAATTCGTCCCTAATATCCTATCATCAAATAAACAACCAATCATACGAATAAAAACATCGCAAAACGACCAAACTTCTCTCTGCGTGTCACAGGGCGCTTTCCATATTATTCGGAGTACCCGGGATTGCCCCGGACTTACAAAGGATTATCTTGGATAGTTGCCCTGCGACACGAATAAAGTTGGGGACATGCAACAGTGGTCGGCATCCGGAGTGTGTCCATGCACGAGCAGGATATTGAGTCGTTGAGCAGAGGGCCTTAGGAGAATAGTTTCGTGGAATTCTTGGAGTGTGGAGTTCCTTGGAGTGTTGGGAAGGTCTCCACCAAGTTTCACATCTAGACGGTTCCGTTTGAGTAGCGAACGATGCGAAAGATCAAGATGCTGCAGTGCAGTGGCATTGTAGTAGTTTCAGAATATTGCAGAGGCAATTCCTCACTCCTAGAGTATCGATGGGGCTGAAACTTTGAGGACTTATAGATAATGTCGTAAGCTACTCTACGGTTCAAGCGGATAAGGATTTGGAGTTCGTATGAGGGAGTTATACCCGATGTGCTTCCTCGGCCAATCAATGTCTAGTGCAATTACAAGGCATTATTTTTTTAAGCCTATTATAGGGGGGACAGTCCTTAGTTGGGCAATGGTGGGCAAGCGGCCAGTCTTCCTTGTGCTGTCGAGCACCAAGTGTGCAATCTTCCTAGAGGTAAGAGGGGCCTCTAGGGAGCCAACTTTAAGCATTCGAAGTGTGCGAGGAGTTCCCGAGCGAGTTGGAAATCGTTAGGGCGGCGTAGGACCTATGTGGTCTGCTTTGGGCTTAAGGTTGGTATGGAGGCTCTAGTGTGACCGGAGGGATGCCGTCTGCCATATAACACTTCCTCTATGTCGATTGGGCAATCTAGGCACTCATCTAAATCATACGCCTCGTGAGCTTACTCGTAAGCATTAGCTATCGGTTTCGGCTATGCTGCGGGGGATCGTTGGCTTGTACATGTGGTTGCGAGACAACACCACATTGCGGATTGAAGGTAATATGTCGGTATGCGAAGTAGTCCCAAACATCGTGAGTGGCAAATATCTATTGATGGCATGAATCTAAGCCGAAATCTAAAAGGTTGTCCGTCTCGGGTGAGGTACTCTCAAGGGCGCCAAGGTACTGCACCTAGGAAGTTCCGAGTGAGTGTCGAGCATGAGGAATTGCACTTCGGGCATGCGAGTGACCCTTAGTGCCGTGTGCCATTGCGGGTTAAGCTTGAAGGGTATGAGATACCGGCCCTTAGTTGGTCGGAGGCAAAGGACAGGCGGGTGCCTAGCATTTTACGCAGCACAATGGACCAGTGCATGATATCTCTAATGTTGGTATTCTATGGAATCTCATTGATGGTAGCTGGATGGAGACTCGGAAGTCTCCTAGGCGCACGGGTGATTCGTGATCCGCTGCACGAATTCGACGGCCCGAACCTCAGTGAGCCGCACCCCGTGACAAGTGGTATCGGAGCCTGGAATGTCGCATCCAGGTTTAGCTGAGCATTGAGCATTGTTGAATATCTTGCTTCCCCTTGAGAACCGGATACCAAAATTGTGCTGAATTTTTCTTATTAGCCATTGTAGTGGCATTTCAGCAAAGGGCTTGCAGTGCGTTCTTACGTATTGTGGCAGAGTTGAGAATTAAGTTGGCAGTGGGACTTGAGCGAATGGTAGTACCTCGAGTTGGCTTTGCAATTGGGCGAATGGTAGTACCCTTGTTGTTTGGTTTCTGTCAGTGATGTTCGAAGGCTTTGTTCGGTGCGAGTTGTTGGCATTAGTGATTTCGGCGAATGGTAGTAACCGAGTTACGACGTATTTAATGACTATATTTATTCTCTGCGAGTACGGTTGGCAGTTGGTTAATGTGAGGGGAACATTCTCATCGATAAATTACGGACGCGTGAGCAACGGTGTTGGTGTAATCTGATCAGAAACGTTATGTTGGCCTATTTTTGTGGGGTTATAAGACATCTTGATCTCCTAGAAGGAGACATGCCGGTGATCCAGGTGGTGTGCAGTAGCCACGTCTGCCAAGTTGCAGCCATGTTTGCGTAGCGCCGCAGATTGAGCGGTGAATTCGGTTTGAGACCTATTTGTGCGAGAACTTCAGTGCGGGAATCCGTCGCAGCACGTTCAGGTGCAAAACTTGGGCTTAATATTAGTGCGCGCAAGCATCATAGCACTTAAGGTGCATTAGTTACATGAGATTTGAAATTTATGCGCAAAGCGCTTTCGCACATGAGGTGCAATCGTAACACAGCCACTACGGAAGTTGCAAGAGTGGAGTGTTCAGTCTTCCTGGTTCGAGTCGGGTAGATATGAGAATGGGCATGCTCCAAGTGTGGTGTTGCATGTACCAGCAGTCTATGAGGGACAAGAGATTTGGGTCTGGCCTTCAACATGAGTGGGGGATGTCCAGACTCTCGAGACGTAGTGGGATGATTCGGGAATGATGCTCCTTAAGGGGATTCCAAAGCCAGGAGTATGGGCTCTATGGTTGAGGGATTTTTCGAAAGGGACTGAGTTATACGAAGCATTGGGCTTCTTGGTTACCGAAGAGGTGTGTCCATCCAGGACACAAATGTGAGCGATTCTGAGATGGCTGTTCTTGGAAGTGATTTGGAAGCCAATTAATGGGACCTATTGGTTGAAGGATTTCTCATGGGAGCAAGCCGGATGAGGTGTGCTCGTATGGAGTACACAATCATGCGTTGAGCAATAAGGCCAGAGGGCCAGGTTACGAGTTAGGCCAGAAGGCCTGAGTTCATGTATTCATCTGAGTCAGAGGACCAGCGAGACCAACCCGCGAGTTTTCGTCACGCCAGGCTGAAGGCCGGTGACGCGGTGTGCCGAGAGTTAGGCATCACCTTCGAGCGGGGGAGGGTGCGTTGATCATGCGCATAGCCTTCAAGCTCCTTGCCGTAGAAGTGCGGTGGCCTGAGGGCCGAGAGTTTAGTGATCTATGAGCAGCCATGCAGGCCTCTTTCGACTTGTGCTAGAGGGCACTTGTCTTACAGAGTTTCAGATTAGGTTTGGCTCGTCCTTTATAGAATTCGGAATCCATATTATGGGGTATGGTTAGTAAGGATTTTTGAGAGGGAAGCCGCGGTGGTATTTTGAGCGGACCGCAAGGCTCCTTTGGATGGGTTCTTGGTGTTAGTGAGCACTCTTAGAAGTATCATGTACTCCAGACGTTCACGCAAATCGACCCGGTTTAATTCAGAGAACTTGTCGCTAGTCTCGGACTTGACAATGAGGGAGTAACTTGATTTGAGCTAGAGTGGCGATCTGACTCCATCGGTTGGTTTTCGGCTATATTGAGGCATGGAGAGAATGATTCCTGCCAAGATTAGAGTGAGAGTGTGTGCTGAGAGCGGCAACATCCGATAGGAGGGAGAGTGCATTGATCGCATGCACTGCATCCCTACGAGCAATGAGTTTGAATGCGCGAGGCGCAAGAGATGCTGAGCGAGCGACGAGAAATTGCGATCATCGAGTTGCCGTGCAGGCATTCTTTGAGTTGGGCCTCCGACTTTACAAGCAGGCGCCTCTTGATGGAACTAAGAGTGCTGTGCTGAGAGGCACACGAGTTGAGGAGATGGAGGTAGAGAGTCAGGTTCGTTGCCCAAGTATTTTCAGGATGAGATGGGCAGTGCATGTACATAGAGCAGGCTGGATGTGCATGCGTTGACGAGGACGTCAACGGATCGAGAGGGGGAGGATGTCACAGGGCGCTTTCCATATTATTAGGAGTACCTGGGATTGCCCCGTACTTACAAAGGATTATGTTGGATAGTTGCCCTGCGACACGAATAAGGTTGGGGACGTGCGACAGTGGTCGGCATCCGGAGTGTGTCCGTGCGCGAGCAGGACATTGAGTCGTTGAGCAGAGGGCCTTAGATGAATAGTTTCGTGGAATTCTTGGAGTGTGCTGTTCCTTGGAGTGTTGGGAAGGTATACACCAAGTTTCACAACTAGACGGTTCCGTTTGAGTAGCGAACGATGCGAAGGATCAAGATGCTACAGTGCAGTGGCATTGTAGTAGTTTCAGAATATTGCAGAGGCAATTCCTCACTCCTCGAGTATCGGATGGGGCTGAAACTTTGAGGACTTATAGAAAATGTCGTAAGCTACTCTACGGTTCAAGCGAATAAGGATTTGGAGTTCGTATGAGGGAGTTATAACCGATGTGCTTCTTCGGCCAATCAATGTCTAGTGCAATTACAAGGCATTATTTTTCTAAGCCTATTATAGGGGGGACAGTCCTTAGTTGGGCAATGGTGGGCAAGCAGCCACTCTTCCTCGTGCTATCGAGCAACAAGCGTGCAATCTTCCTAGAGGTAAGGGGGCCCTCTAGGGAGCCAACTCTAAGCATTCAAAGTGTGCGAGGAGTTCCCGAGCGAGTTGGAAATCGTTAGGGCGGCGTAGGACCTATGTGGTCTGCGTTGGGCTTAAGGTTGGAATGGGGGCTCTAGTGTGACCGGAGGGATGCCGTCGGCCATATAACACTTCCTCTATGTCGATTGGGAAATCGAGGTACTCGTAAGCTTACTCGTAAGCATTAGCTATCAGTTCCGGCTATGCTGCGGGGGATCGTTGGCTTGTACATGTGGTTGCGAGACAACACCATATTGCGGATTGAAGGTAATATGTCAGTATGCGAAGTAGTCCCAAACATCGTGAGGGGCAAATATCTATTGATGGCATGAATCTAAGCCAAAATCTAAAAGGTTGTCCGTCTCGGGTGAGGTACTCTCAAGGGCAACAAGGTACTGCACCTAGGAAGTTCCGAGTGAGTGTCGAGCACGAGGAATTGCACTTCGGGCATGCGAATGACCCTTAGTGACGTGTGCCATTGCGGGTTAAGCTTGAAGGGTATGAGATACTAGCCCTTAGTTGGTCGGAGGCAAAGGACAGGCGGGTGCCTAGCGTTTTACGCAGCACAATGGACCAGTGCATGATATCTCTAATGTTGGTATTCTATGGAATCTCATTGATGGTAGACGGATGGAGACTCGGAAGTCTCCTAGGCGCATGGGTGATTCGTGATCCCGCTGCATGAATTCGACGGCCCGAACCTCAGTGAGCCACACCCCGTGACACTGCGGCATTTCCCCGGATACCTTGAAGGCGTCAAACGAAAGTTCATATAAACGACGAATCGGAAATGATAAAACCGTCGAAAGATGATGAAAATGATAGAACATAACTCAATATTCGATTACCCATCAGAAATATATGTTAAAACGATCAAATCGGACAAAGTCAACTAAAATCCCCAAAAGTCGATTTTAGGAAATCATACCTTGATTCGATGGATTGAAGAAGGTTATAGGTTGATTAATCGATGCTATGAACTCAAAAACGACGTGGATTAGAAGATATACACCATGCCTTCGTGTTCTCCAATCCTTGGCCGCGGAGAATATGAGTTGGGGGAAGAAAATGGGTGAAGAACACGTCTGCCGGGTCATTATATAGATCCCGCACGAAGCACGAGCAGACACGCACGAGCACCGTCCGTGCGTGACTCGTTCGCCAAGAACCTGCCGGAACACATCTGGGAGTCTTCCGGACACGCACGAGCATGATGCTCGGGCGTCCGGTCGTGTGGCCTGCTCGTGCATGGCACTGCCTGGCCTCTGCCGCACCGCACGAGCACCGCGCACGAGCACTGCTCGTTTGCGCCTGCTACTTCCTGCCAAGTGTCGCACGACGCCAGCCCGTGCGCCTTGCTCGTGCACCTGCTCGTGCGCGGCCCCCAGGGACTGCCCAACAGTCTGCCTGTCCCGCACGAGTGCCTGTCCGTGTGGGCTGCTCGTGTGTACCTGGCCGGTCACTGCCGCACCTGGCCGGTCGGTGCCCAGCCGCCATGACCCAACGATCCGATTTTCCAAAATCGCTCGGAAACGAACATGAAAAAACGCTCGTGGACAACAATACAACAAATCACCACATATGGCTATAGACACAAAATCAATCGTCGAGAAAAATAATATGAACGCTCGACAACCGAGAAATTTCCGCTCTAAAAATAAAAAATTTAAATTAATCAAAATAAAAATCTCGGGTATTACAGTTGCTGGGAATGATATTGGTATTGGTGTTGCTACTATAACGCAACAAGTAGCAACACAGATGACTCATTTAACCTAGGCGGTTCAACACAACGCTAACGCGACTCAGAACGTCGGCGTAAATCAATGGCTTCGGGAAGTAATTCGTATGAATCCCCCTTGATTCGCCGGTGTTGCGGATGCATTGGGCTGGGATGGTTGGCTTTTCCAGTTGGTAAAGATATTCAAGGCTGTCGATTGTCCTGAAGAGTGGAAGGTACCTATCGCTCAGTACCTTCTTGACAAAGATGCCGCTAATTGGTGGGAAGCTGTTAAACCTCTTGATCGTGATGTCACGTGGGCGGAGTTCCAGGCATTTAGGGAAGCTGAGTTCTATCCGAAACTGATTAGAGAGCAGAGGATTCGTGAATTTTATTTGGCAAAACCGAAAGATATATCGGTGTCGCGGGCTATCATCGACTATAGAAAACAGCTCAGTTATGTGCGAGATCGGGTGAGAACCGAAAAAGAGAGGATCTTTCACTTTGAGAGATGGATGAAGCTAAAGATTCACTTGTATATGTCGGGATTCACTTGCACTTTGTTGAGGGACTATCAAGATCGAGCCTTATCCCGTGAACTAGCTTTGTTATCGTCGGAGCGTGTGCCCGTGTTGAAGAAGCAGAGGAAGTCCGATGACCTTGTGGACAATACAGGAGATGGTGTTTCTAGTTTGCAACGTCGTAGCCTTTTCGCTGTGAAGCTCCATCGCTCGATGCGTGGGACTGAGAGTTCCAAGTCGTCTGCAATGTGTCGGGACATGTTCGTGCACATTGTCCTTCTCCGCCAGTAACGTGTTACAAGTGCAGGCTCGAGGGACACCGGGTTCAGTTTTGCGAGTTGGTCACCGAGCCTCACGAGGCACGGACTTGAGCATTGATATTAGGACCGACTCCGAGGAGTCCCTGAGGGGCGTGGTTTATCAGTTGTATGTTATGTTATTTCCTTACTTTATTGTTTTGAATTTCGGAGATAAACTTCTTTTATTCGAAGTGGATCGGATTTTGAACTTATGTATTTTCGACTCTGTCGACTCGTTATGTTCGTTGACATTTTCTAAACTTGTCATGTCTTTTGCTTTTGTTGATCTAACGAGTTGTGGTATTGTTTCGGAATTATCCATTTGTCGTTGTGACTTTTCAATTGCTATTCCATTTCTTGTGGATCGTATGTGAATGCACATCTTGTTGTTTTCACCGGATCATATATTGTCTCGAGTCGAGGAGTGAACTTTGGAGTTGTTATTTGGGTTTTATTGTTCATCGTGATTCGAACATGATTGTTCGACTGTTGTTGTCTCGATCGTTGTGGTTCGATCGTTTGATTGTTCGGCTTTTGTTCATCTAGTTTCGTGATTATTGAGTGTTCAAACTCCTTCGTAATTACCTTAAATTTGGGAAATTAATTCTATTTTCGATCTTCCAACCTTTGCGCTGTGGAATTTCGTAATTGTTCAGCGATGAACTCGCCTTTTGATTGATGTGGTGCCCTGGTTAGTCAATCGTATTGATTTTTGTTCGTTGTGTTTTGTTATTGTTCGGGTGTAGCGATTTGGATGGTAGCAGCTGCATGCTGCATGTGAGTCGTCCCGGGTTGTCGGCAACGGATATCGTGTGCTATCTGAGTTTGTTTTGCGTTGTTCATTTTATGTTTCAAGTCTCGAGGACGAAACTTCTTTTAAGAGGGGTAGAATGTAATACCCGAGATCTTCATTCCGGTTTCATTGAATTTTCTTCGATCGAATGGACGGTTGTCGTCTGCGTCTTTAGAATCACATGCTTGTATTGTGATACGTTGAGTTTCGTATCCTGTTCGTTATTGTTTTGGATCATAGTCGGTACGTTCACATGATCGAGACGTCATCGAGTATCGAGTAGGATGGTCGGGTGAAACCTGGATCGAGTTACGGCCGTAAGGCCTGGACGATTACGGCCCTAAGATTTCCACACACCTGGCCTGGGACACTCGGTTACGGCCGTAAGGTATATCTGGTTACGGCCGTAAGGCTTGTTATGGCCACTAGGCGCTGGCCGGTTACGGCCGTAAGGATTCAGCAGATTTCATTCAGTAGCCTGGGATGCTCGGTTATGGCCGTAAGACTATGCCGATTATGTCCGTAAGGTGTGATCATTGCGTACGCATGTCTTTGGCCATTGCGTATGCTAACGCGTGTTGACCGGGTTACGACTGTAAGGAGCTGCCGATTACGGCCGTAAGGCTGTCGGCATATATAGGCCTGGGCTTCGGCCAGACCTCATTTTGCACTCGTTTTTCATACTTGTGGCGGATGCTGGACGGGAGAGACGAGGGGAAGAATTCCTGGTCAGTTCCACTCTATGTCTAGGTGTTTTGGAAGATCTTTTTCGATTATATCATCATCCAATCCGTGTTCTTCATCGAATCAAGGGATTTCCTTACTTAGAACCCTAATTGTATGATTTTTGGGAGTTTCTTTGTGATTCTTCGATTTAATCCATGGTTTATGAATTGGTTATGGTATTATTGTTGTCTTGGCCATGATCTTCGGATTTTGTAACTCGTTTAGCGATTTTTAACAACCCGGAACTTGATTTCAGATTTCCTTGAAGAACCATCGGATCCTTATTGTTTTTTGGGTTGATTCAGATGCCGTTTAGCATTATTGATTCGTGGTGATATTATTTTCGTAGTTTCCATGGAGTTGCCGGGTTTTTGGTCGATCTTGGAAGTTCGAGGGCTACCCGGCCATGTCCGTTCGTCGTTTCATTGCTCGCGGTATCGAGGCAAGTATCTTGCCCATACGTTTCATGTTTCGTAGGCATAATTGTTGGTGAATGATTTTATGTGAAATCCAATGTTTAATGAACGTTAAAAAGGATCGGTATGTTCTCGATAAATGTTGTCTTTCAACGATAATCTCATACACTTCGTGAATAGATGGTTTTCAGAATATGTGTGTTAGTTTCGTATGTTGAAAGACGTTATGATCACATCTAGTGAATATAATAGACCGTCATCATTTGCCGAGGATTTCATGTTGTTATGTGTACTTGTTCAGTAAGAACGTGATGTTGTGTGTGATATTAATTATTCTCCTTAGTAAGGAAGTTGTGATCTTTAGTGTTGTTTGGTATCAGTATTGGTTTGTCATTATGAGTGATTGTTGTAAGTGACGTGCCTCTGGGTAAGATTGATGAATCTCCGGGATCCATACTTGCTAGTATGGGTCGGGAGTGACCGTAGGGTTATCTAATCGGGTATGTCTTACGGGGACTCCGAGGTTCGGGGCTTGCTAGACCGATGCCGGGATAACTTGTGGGGTTATCTAATCCGGGTATGTCTTGCTGGGACTCCGAGGTTCATGGCTTGTTAGCGCGATGCCAGGATAACTTATGGTTGTGGTTTGGTAATGGTTATGTGACTGTTGTCACGAGGACATGTGACTTGGTATGGTTTCCTATTGGGTTATTCACTCGGGTATGTTCTGCACTAGCATCTGAGGTACGTGGCTTGTTAGCACGGGACGCGAACAATCCTTAGGAATATGTGTTTTATCATTTGGGTCATGGACCCTGTGTTTCGTGATTTGGGTCGGGGACCCTGTGTTTTGTGAATTGGGTCATGGACCCTGTGATTTGTTATCGGAACTTATATTTTGGAAGAATGATCTTTGGGACGTGTCCCTAAGTGTTTTTAGAAAGACTTGAGAATTGTTTAATCCCAAATGTTTTCAAAACTCTCGAGATCGTAAAATGTTTTGTAAGTGATACATTGATTTATTTTCCCATTTTTCATGATTCGAATTGTCTTGGTCAAATAATTTATCTCGGGAAGCGTTTTCATGATTATTATATTCTTGGAGTATGTTGTGTATGGCTTGTATTCGTATTTTATACTTGCACTAGCAAAACAGTGGAGTTTTGCTAACCCCCGAGTATTCGGGGGGTGGATGTTTGTATTGCGTCGAGGTACTTGCAGGTTGCTGGGGAGCGAATGACAGGATCGGTACGAAGGGTGATGGAAAACGACGATACTAATCACATAAAGACTAATCGTAGAGTAGTTTGGATAGTCTTGTTGGTTATTTCTCCGTTGTGTGATTATCTCGATGTATGGGAGCGTTAATGTATTCTAGCCCCTGCGTGGGTATGAGTTCTGGGAAAGAATTTTGTATATAATGATGTGTGTTGTGATACAAGACCAAATCGGTCTAATGGTCCTTTACGAAGCCATGTCAGCATGTGAAGTGATGCATTGTTTTGTATTTAGCCTGGTAGATCCTCACGGAGAGGGTCTGCGGTTCTGTAATATTCCCGAGTAGTTTAGGGGTCTTACAGAATATGGTATCGGAGCTTAGGTTGAGGAAACCTAGGTTGTCGGGTCGAGTTGTGTGTTGTTGGGTCTTCTCTTGTCTTGTCAGATTTTGTCTGACTGAGTCGTGTCGTGACGCGTCATCTGAGTTATCGGTCGTGATTAGTATCGAGGTGCAACTATCATCTTCGTGCGATCTATGGATGTAAGTCTCCCTACTTTGTTGTGTCTTGTGTTATACGAGCTTGTGTGATTCTGTGTTATTATGTGGAGTTTACACGTGCCTCGTGAATACGTACTCCATACTTGTTTGATTCTCGTACTGTGCTGGAATGAAGAGTAGTACCGGTATGTATGTATGTATATATATATATATATATATATATATATACATCTTTGTGTGAAATCGTTTTTACAGGAGAAATGTTTTGGATTGGTTACTCAATAAATGTTTATCAATGTGGTATTTTAAACTTCAAATGTTTTGGGGAAGTCACGTAAATTTTATTTAAAAACATCCTTCGAGGAGGGAAAAAGGTTTGATTTTCGTATGATGACCTCGAGGCCGAAAATTTTGAGAATTCAAAGTACATATATTTTATTTTCATCTTGCATTGAAGATTTTCAAAATTTGATTTTTAAATACTCAACGAGGTCTATCAAAAGTTTACATGAGAAGTGATTTTCGATTTTAACTTTTCGGTTTCATGAATTTCAGTTAAAAGGTATGTAGTGAGGATGTTATTATTTTGGTTATAATGCTCAGAGTTGTGATTAAGGTAATGGTGTGAACGCTGAGTCGTTCGGTGTGCTCTCGTTGAGATAGTTATCTCGAACTAGAGGTGGAGACTCGGTTAGGAACGTTATTTAACCTCTGATGGTTATTTGTGCAATGTCATAATGATGTGAATTGCTGGCGTCTAGATTCATATGTTGTTGTTTATTTGTAACCTTCAACTTTTGGTACAATTTGGTATATGTTCATGAACGTGTTGCTGGATTAGAATAGTTAGCGCACACCAAGTGTGGGACTAGCGCGTGCTAACGTGGCATGGATAGTGCACACGAAGTCTCTGTAGGAGCACACACTATTCAACCTGGGCACAAGATCGGGAATTGCATTCTAGCCGTAGGTGTAACTTTTGTGATTGTTAGGCTGACCGTATGTGACCATATTCTATGTGTGTTGTCTAGGGATAACAATTGTTGTGTGTGATTATGTGTATTTTGAACCGTGTTCTTATCCACTGCGTGTGTATATTTCAAAATGACTTTCCAGTATTTCTACCAAATCGTGTGTGTTTTAAAATGACCTTTTGAGTATCTCGTAAACTTGGGTTATTTCATTAACCCTGGTACGTTTAAGGGATGACTTAACGTACATTTTGAAACTATTGAATTTTGGCGTCTTCGCCTTGTAATTTCAAATGGTATTTTATGATGGTATTTGGTATTTGGAAAATGACTTTTGGTGAGTATTTGGAAAGTATTAACATCATCAGCCTTTTGGCATTTTTGAACGTTTTTTAAAATGGTTTTCAACTTGGTGGGTTCCGACGCGGGACCCGTACAGAAGATGGTTTTGATTTAATGAATGAATTTAATTTCATTGCATTTATAATTCACATAGCAATGATATTATAAATGTAAATTGTCGAGATAATGGTTTGTATATTGTGCTCTAGTTTGAATTATACCATAATGTATAGGATTTAATTGTGTTTGATTGAAGACGGAGATGTGAATATCTTTGGTATGTGTTATGATCTTTCGTTGCGATAGGTTCTTGCTTTTTAGTATGCTGAGGGGCAGAGGTCCTGGTCGTAACCATGGTGCCGTTGACCACGGGGAATGTTGTCGGGAATGATATTGGTATTGGTGTTGCTACTATACTGCAACAAGTAGCAACACAGATGACTTATTTAACCTAGGCGGTTCAACGCAACACTAACGCGACTCAGAACGTCGGCGTAAATCAATGGCTTCGGAAAGTAATTCGTATGAATCCCCCTCGATTCGCCGGTGTTGCGGATGCATTGGGCTGGGATGGTTGGCTTTTCCAGTTGGGAAAGATATTCAAGGCTGTCGATTGTCCTGAAGAGTGGAAGGTATCTATCGCTCAGTATCTTCTTGACAAAGATGCCGCTAATTGGTGGGAAGCTGTTAAACCTCTTGATCGTGATGTCACGTGGGCGGAGTTCCAGGCATTTAGGGAAGCTGATTTCTATCCGAAAATGATTAGAGAGCAGAGGATTCGTGAATTTTATTTGGCAGAACCGCAAGATATATCGGTGTCGCAGGCTATCATCGACTATAGCAAACAACTCAGTTATGTGCGAGATCGGGTGAGAACCGAAGAAGAGAGGATCTTTCACTTTGAGAGACGGATGAAGCTGGAGTTTCACTTGTATATGTCGGGATTCACTTGCACTTTGTTGAGGGACTATCAAGATCGAGCCTTATCCCGTGAACTAGATTTGTTATCGTCGGAGCGTGTGCCCGAGTTGAAGAAGTAGAGGAAGTCTGATGACCTTGTGGACAATGCACGATATGGTGTTTCTAGTTTACAACGTCGTAGCCTTTCCGCTGTGAAGCTCCATCACTCGATGCGTGGGACTGAGAGTTCCAAGTCGTCTGCTTTGACTCCTGGTAAAGCTAGGAGGTGTTTTAACTGCAATGTGTCGGGACATGTTCGTGCACATTGTCCTTCTCCGCCAGTAACGTGTTACAAGTGCGGGCTCGAGGGACGCCGGGTTCAGTTTTGTGAGTTGGTCACCGAGCCTTCTGAGGCACGGACTTGAGCACTGATATCAGGATCGACTCAGAGGAGTCCCTGAGGGGCGTGGTCTATCAGTTGTATGTTATGTTATTTCCTTACTTTATTGTTTCGAATTTCGGAGATAAACTTCCTTTATTCGAAGTGGATCGGATTTTGAACTTATGTATTTTCGACTCTGTCGACTCGTTATGTTCGTTGACATTTTCTAAACTTGTCCTGTCTTTTGCTTTTGTTGATCGAACGAGTTGTGGTATTGTTTCGGAATTATCTGTTTGTCGTTGTGACTTTTCAATTGCTATTCCATTTCCTGTGGATCTTATGTGAATGCACATCTTGTTGTTTTCACCGGATCATATATTGTCTCGAGTCGAGGTGTGAACTTTGGAGTTGTTATTTAAGTTTTATTGTTCATCGTGATTCGAACATGATTGTTCGACTGTTGTTGTCTCGATCGTTGTGGTTCGATCGTTTGATTGTTCGGCTTTTGTTGATCTCATTTCGTGATTATTGAGGGTTCAAACTCCTTCGTAATTTCCTTAAATTTGGGAAATTAATTCCATTTTCGATCTTCCAACCTTTGGGCTGTGGAATTTCGTAATTGTTCAGCGATGAACTCGCCTTTTGATTAATGTGGTGCCATGGTTAGTCAATCGTATTGATTTTCGTTCGTTGTGTTTTGTTATTGTTCGGGTGTAGCGATTTGGATGGTAGCAGCTGCATGCTGCATGTGAGTCGTCGCGGGTTGTCGGCAACGGATATCGTGTGCTATCTGAGTTTGTTTTGCGTTGTTCGTTCTATGTTTCAAGTTTCGAGGACGAAACTTCTTTTAAGAGGGGTAGAATGTAATACCCGAGATCTTCATTCCGATTTCGTTGAATTTTCTTTGATCAAACAGACTGTTGTCGTCCGCGTCTTTGGAATCACATGCTTGTATTGTGATATGTTGAGTTTCGTAGCCTGTTCGTTATTGTTTTGGATCATAGTCGGTGCGTTCGCATGATCGAGACGTCGTCGAGTATCGAGCAGGATGGTCGGGTGTAAGCTGGATCGAGTTACGGTCGTAAGGCCTGGCCGATTATGGCCGTAAGATTTCCGCACACCTGGACTGGGACACTCGGTTACGGCCGTAAGGTCTATCTGGTTACGGCCGTAAGACTTGTTACGGCCGCTAGGATTCGGCAGATTTCATTCAGTGGCCTGGGATGCTCGGTTACGGCCGTAAAGCTATGCCGATTACGTCCGTAAGGTGTGATCGTTGCGTACGCATGTCTTCGGCCATTGCGTATGCTAACGCGTGTTGACTGGGTTACGGCCGTAAGGAGCTGCCGATTACGCCCGTAAGGCTGTCGGCATATATAGGCCTGGGCTTCGGCCAGACCTCATTTTGCACTCGTTTTTCATCCTTGTGGCGGCTGCTGGACGGGAGGGACGAGGGGAGGAATTCGTGGTCAGTTCCACTCGATATCTAGGTGTTTTGGAAGATCCTTTTCGATTATATCATCATTCAATCCGTGTTCTTCATCGAATTAAGGTATTTCCTTACTTGGAACCCTAATTGTATGATTTTTGGGAGTTTCTTTGTGATTCTTCGATTTAATCCGTGGTTTATAAATTGGTTATGGTATTCTTGTTGTCTTGGCCATGATCTTCAGATTTTGTAACTCGTTTATCGATTTTTACCAACCCGGAACTTGATTTCTGATTTCCTTGAAGAACCCTCGGATCCTTATTGTTTTTTGGGTTGATTTGGATTCCGTTTAGCGTTATTGATTCGTGGTGATATTATTTTCGTAGTTTCCGTGGAGTTGCAGGTTTTTTGGTCGATCTTGGAAGTTCGAGGGCTACCCGGCCATGTCCGTTCGTCATTTCATTGCTCGAGGTATCGAGGCAAGTATCTTGCCCATACGTTTCATGTTTCATAGGAGTGAATGATTTTATGTGAAATCCAATATTTAATGAACGTTAAAAAGGATCGGTATGTTCTCGATAGATGTTGTCTTTCAACGATAATCTCGTACACTTCGTGAATAGATGGTTTTCGGAATATGTGTGTTAGTTTCGTATGTTGAAAGACGTTATGATCACATCTAGTGAATATAATAGACCGTCATCATTTGCCCAGGATTTCGTGTTGTTATGTGTACTTGTTCGGTAAGAACGTGACGTTGTGTGTGATATTAATTATTCTCCTTGGTAAAGAAGTTGTGATCCTTAGTGTTGTTTGGTATCGGTATTGGTTTGTCATTATGAGTGATTGTTGTAAGTGACGTGCCTCCGGGTAAGATTGATGAATCTCCAGCATCCGTACTTGCTAGTATGGGTCGGGCGTGATCGTAGGGTTATTTAATCGGGTATGTCTTGCGGGGACTCCCAGGTTCGGGGCTTGCTAGCCCGATGCCGGGATAACTAGTCGGGTTATCCCATCTGGGTATATCTTGTGGGGACTCCGAGGTTCGTGGCTTGTTAGCGCGATGCCGGGATAACTTATGGTTGTGGTTTGGTAATGGTTCTGTGACTGTTGTCACAAGGACATGTGACTTGGTATGGTTTCCTATTGGGTTATTCACTCGGGTATGTTCTGCTGGAGCATCTGAGGTTCGTGGCTTGTTAGCACGGGACGCGAATAATCTTTATGAATATGTGTTTTATGATATGGGTCATGGACCCTATGTTTCGTGATTTGGGTCATGGACCCTGTGTTTCGTGAAATGGGTCATGGACCCCGTGATTTGTTATCGGAACTTATATTTTGGAAGAATGATCTTTGGGCCGTGTCCCTAAGGCCCTGTTCTTTTGGACTTATTTTTGATTTTGATTCGATTCGATTGATTCGATTGAGTCCATTCGATTGATTCGATTCGATTGGCTCAATTCTTTTTTTTATTATTATTATTAATCTTAATTATTATTATTGTTATTATTACTAATAGTATTACTATTATCGTTGTTGTTGTTAATTATTATTGTTATTATTATTTACCATTATTATTATTATTATTATTTACCCTTAATATATATTTGATTCGATTCGATTTAGGTCCATTCGATTCGATTCGATTCGAATCCATTGATTCGATTCGATTCGATTCGATTCGATTCGATTGATTGATTCATTCACCCAAAAGAACAGAGCCTAAGTGCTTTTCGAAAGACTTGATAATTCTTTAATCCCAAATATTTTCAAAACTCCCGAGATCGTAAAATGTTTTGTAAGAGATACATTGGGTTTATTTTCCCATTTTTCATGATTCGAACTGTCTTGGTCAAATAATTTATCTTGTGAATTTCATGATTATTATATTCTTGGAGTATGTTGTGTATGGCTTGTATTCGTATTTTATACTTGCCTTAGCAAAACAGTATAGTTTTGCTAACCCCCGAGTATTCGGGGGTGGATGTCTGTATTGTGTCCATGTACTTGCAGGTTGCTGGGGAGCGAATCACAGGATCGGTACGAAGGATGATGGAAGACGAGGATACTAATCACATAAAGACCAATCGTAGAGTATTTTGGATAGTCTTGTTGGTTATTTCTCCGTTGTGTGATTATCTCGATGTATGGGAGCGTTAATGTATTCCATCCCCTTCGTGGGTATGAGTTCTGGGAAATAATCTTGTATGTAATGATGTGTGTGTGTTGTGATACAAGACCAAATCGGTATAATGGTCCTTTACGAAGCCATGTCGGCATGTGAAGTGATGAATTGTTTTGTATTTAGCGTGGTAGATCCTCACGGAGAGGGTCTGCGGCGCTGTAATATTCCCGAGTGGTTTGGGGGAGTTACACTTGAATCGATCCTCTTGAGGGATTTGTATTTCACTTCGTGTTTTTGCTTCCGCTGTGCCTTCGTTTTTGGTGTGCGAATCCCAACATCTAGTACCCAGGCCAGAACATTAAGCCATAATTGGAACCAAATAGGTATTTAGAAACAAGAAGGATGAGAATGGAATTGTTATTAGGAACAAATCCCGTCTAGTCGCACAACGCTACAGACAGGAAGAAGGCATAGATTATGATCAGACTTTTGGCCTTGTAGCCAGACTAGAAGCCATTAGGATATTCCTAGCTTTTGCCATCCCATAAGAGCTTTAAAATATGTCAAATGGATGTTAAGAGCGCATTCCTGAATGGGGATTATGGATGGGAAATTAATCCGACCCGGTGGATACCCGATCCGAAACCCGACTATTTAGATTTAGCGAACCCGATTTTTTAGATTTGGATATGGATATGGATTTAAATTTTAAACCCGAATGATTTGGTAGACCCAAAACCCAAAACCCGATCCAAACCCGATTCAAACCTAAAACCCGAAACCCCCCGAATTTATTAAATATATTTTATATTGTATATTATTTTACATATCATATGTTGTATATTATACATTATAATATATACTTTATAATGTAATATTAATTATTTAATAATGAAATATTAATAACAAAGTAAAGTACTAAAGTAGTACACATGAATATGAGATACATTAGGGATTTAGGGTTATTGTATGAGTTCTACTTCTGCAAACTGAATAACTGATGTTAATAACTGGATTTCATTTTTGGGTTTCGGATAATATCCAAATCCAGTCTAAAAATTTCGGGTTAATATCCAAATCCAATCCAAAAAATCTCGGGTTGAATCCAATCCGAAATCCCTTGGAAGGTTCTTAACGTACGTAATAGTATGAGCTAACATACGTAATTGAAAAAACAGAATGCTACTGGACTGATCACAATAAAGGTTAGCGTATGTAACAAAGACAAGTTAACGTACATAATGCAGCTAATGTACATAATGGATATAGATAGCGCACGTAACGAAGTCAGCAGAGGCTAATGGCTAGTTGATAGAATTTGTCTATAAATACCAAGTCATTTGGTATTATTCATAACAACAACTCCAAGCAAATCACATATTGATCACATATCATTATATTCATTATTGTTGTTGTATTTGTGCTTAATTGATAAGCGTTTGAGTGTTCATACACCAAAACAATACACGAGAGGACAGATACGGATTGTAGATTGGTTCTGTGTTATTAGGATCATTGATCTGGCATTATTAGAATCATATCTAAATCCAAGAGAGGTTTGTCTAGTACCAATAGAAAGCTAGATAGGTTGCTTCCTTGTCCGATAGAAAAGGAAAACATTTTATCTTGGACCGACATAAAGACAATAGTGTAAGGGTTTATCTCGGACCGATCGAAGATGAGATTGCAACGGTATCCCTCGGACCGATAAAATACGATACACAAAGGTTGATCTTAAGCCTAAGGAAAAAGATACGAAGAGAGGACGTAGGCACGTTTGGCAGAACCTCTATAAATATTGTGTCGTTTATTTTTCCACAATTTAATTACGCTTCTGCAATGCAACTTCGCTCAAATCCCAAACGGCGAAGGTACCAAAATTTTCAACAATTGGTATCAGAGCGGTTTCTTTTGAAAGTGGCTTAACATCCAGGAGAAGAAGATCCTACGGCATTTCAATTTGCCCTGGTTGAAGGTCTTGCCTTAAATCCACCTCCATTCTTTGATGGATCAAACTTCATGATGTGGACGAAGAAAATGTCTATTTTCTGAGCCTACGACATAGAGCTTTGGGAATTTATTTGCCTAGGTCCGAAAATTCCTACAAAACTGGACGGCTGTCTAAAAATCTTTGAAGATTATAATGCTGAGGATTGTAAAATTGACCACTATAATTGCAAAGCAACGCAATTATTATATTGTGCTTTAAATCCGGAAGAACACAACCGGATATTCTCGTGCGAGAGTGCCAAAGAAATTTAGAAAATGCTTGAGGTGACTCATGAAGGAACGAACCAAGTCAAGGAGACGAAGATAAATATGCTTTTCCACGACTATGAGTTATTTATGATTAAGAGTGACGAGTCCATTTTCGGTCATCACAAATGGACTAGCTTGTTTTGGGAAACCATTAACAAGTAGTGAAAAAGTTAAGAAAATCCTATGATCACTACTTGTTAAATGGGACAGGACGATTACGGCTATAATGGAATCAAAGGATCTCAACAATCTTGATATTAGTGCCCGCCTCAGATCGCTTATAAACTACGAGATAGTTCTTAAATCTCGAAATACCAAACCGAAACCGAAGAAAAGAACCATAACTTTGAAAGCTAAGATGTCAAAGAAAGAAGAAATCCTGATAGACGAAGATGATGAAGAATTGGCATATTATGCCAAAAATATAAATAAGTACCAAAACATATTAAACTGGCGAAGAAAAGACATCAACTCTAGCGAGTCAAAGAAATTCGACAATAACTGCCGAAATTGTGGTAAACTAGGCCACTATGCGAAAAATTGCCGAGGCACGACTTCCAAGAAGAAAGTTCTCATAGCAACATGGAGTGACGAAGAGGATGACGATGAATATACTCAAAATAACCTAGCACTCATGGCAAGGAGTTCATTCGATGAAAGCAACATCGAAAGCCATGTTAGTACCTCGTCTCACGACGAATTATTTGAACCATTCAAACTTTTACATACCAATTTTCAAAATACTTTAATTGACAATAAATCCCTGAAAATGAAAAATAAATTATTGGAAATCGAAATTTCCAAAATAAACAAAAAAGGGAAATTTATTGAAACCGGTCATTCTAAATGTCTTGAAAATGAAAATAAATTAAAGGATGATCTTTTGAAAGTTCCAAACGAATTAAAGGATTTAACGAATAAATTTTCTTGCGAAAATAATAAATTTGAACAAATACTTTCCGTTCAAAACTTTTCATTAAATAAACAGTCGTTAGGATTCAAACCGAATAATAAAACCGAATCCTTGAATTTAAAATACCCGATGTGATAAATGTTTAAAAATTGGGCATTATATTTCGATTTGCAAAAGCCCATGACGGACGATAAAAATGAAAAAGGTTTGGATTCCAAAAGGAAACACTATACCGAATATCGTCTATCTTTCAAATGAAAAATCAACTATCGTTTGGATCCCCAAAAATCAAAATTGATATTTTCACAATTGGTATTTAACTCAGGGGGAGTTACCATTATTATTTTAATGAAAAATCTATTTTTCACGGAGAGTGTTTTTACCCATTAATTGTCATACTTAATCGATTTTTTTATTGTACTTTTTGATTATTACAAAAAGGGGGAGAGAGTGTGAGAAGGGGGAGAATGTCGATAAAAATGATGGGAGAAAAAGAATACGAGTCATGGAAGGATGACGAGAAAAATAAAAATAAAACCAATATCCCGATCATGAAAGGGGGAGAAAATAGAAGAAGAAGAAGAAGAAGGAGTTGAAAAGGAGAAAAGAACAGACGGAGAGAAGAAAACTAAAGAAACGGACAAAGTCAAAAACTTTGATCTGTATAATGTTTTAATTTTGTAGGTATAAAATTCCATCGAAGGTTGTGTTTTGTCATCATCAAAAAGGGGGAGATTTTTGGAATATTCTATTCCATATAATCATAAATTGATTTTGATAATGTGTTGACGATCAAACCAAAACAACAAAGGAATCAATAAGATGAACCAAAACAACAAAGACGGAAACAAGCAAAGCAATATTAGATAGCGCACCCTATAGGAAGAGCTTAACGTACGCTATAAGGAACAGCTAACGTACGTAATATACTTTGTAACCGTACGTAATGAGAAGTCACCTGAAGGCAGACGAGTGAAGACAACATGATTTAGCGTATGCAACCTAACGACTTAATGTACGCAATCGGAAGAAGTTAACGTACGTAACACAATGTTGTTAACGTACGTAATGCAGTTGAATCTGAGTTCAAATAATGGACCGTTGGAAGATTTGGTGGAAAGTCAAGGTCAAAAAGGCATGCAACGGATATATGACTAAAGTTAATGTATGCTACAATGTCTACTTAACGTACGCAACTCGAAGGTTCTTAACGTACGTAATAGTATGAGCTAACGTCCGTAATTGAAAAGACAGAATGCTACTGGACTGATCAGAATGAAGATTAACGTACATAAAAAAGACAACTTAACGTACGTAATGTAGCTAACGTACATAATGGATACAAATAGAAAACGCAACGAAGTCAGCAGAGGCTAGTTGAGAGAATTTGCTTATAAATACCAAGTCATTTGGTATCATTCATAACAACTCCAAGCAAATCACATGTTGATCAGATATCATTATTTTCATTATTGTTGTTATATTTCTGCTTAATTAATAAGTGTTTGAGTGTTCATACACTAAACCATACACGAGAGGAAAGATACGGATTGTAGATTGATTCGGTGTTATTAGGATTGTTGATCCGGCATTATTAGAATCATATCTAAATCCAAGAGAGGTTTGTCTAGTACTAATAGAAAGCTAGATAGGTTGCTTCCTTGTCCGATAGAAAAGGAAAACGGTTTATCTTGGACCGACATAAAGACAAGAGTGTAACAGTTTATCTCGGACCGATCGAAGATGAGATTGTAACGGTATCGCTCGGACAGATAGAAGACGAGGCGCATAGGTTGATCTTAAGCCTAAGGAAAAAGATACGAAGAGAGGATGTAGGCACATTTGGCCGATGTAACACCCCCAAAATATCCCGAGGCATTACAGTGCCATGAATCCCACGTGGGACCCACAAGGCTAGTTAGAAAAATAGGCATTTTAAGAAAATCACGATAAAACCTTAAATTCAAGGATTACATAACGTGAATCGAAAGATTTAAGGGAAATGTAATCTGAAGTCCAATTATTACACAACAAAGGTTTTCTCAAAGAAAACAATTTATTCCAATTAAAACAGCGGCTAGAGATAATTCCAACACCACTTAAGTTTGACCGGACCCCTCGGGAATGTCCTGCACATGATGAACAATTTTACCTGGTACGACGAGTCATACCAGGTAACCAGGGTCAGAGAATGCATACCAAATAACATCTACTAACAACGATATACGACATCTTTACAATCAAAGTACCTAGTAATCACAGGGAATATTTCATCACTTAACCGACGAGTCTTTCTCTTTAACACATAAGCCCCTAAGGTCGCAACCAAGGGTCACGGAAGTATCCACACGGGAATACCCCGGAACATAGGTGCCCAATTCGGGTCTTACCCCCTAACACATTTCCACATGGGTACCATACAGGTTTTATCCCCAACACATCGGCCCATTTATAACATCTTTAGAGAAAGACAAACGTCGGCTTTTATCAAAATGGCACGTACACACATACGGTATAACATTGATATTAGAAAATTCACGAGCAAGATTTCACTTGCTTGTGATCCGGTAGTAGGTGCTTTATGATAACGAAGTCCCCACGCCCGCTCGAACTTAACCTAGCCACGAAACATCCGATTAACACCTCATACGGATTATTATGAATAAACTAGTCTCCCTTTCCTAACCGGATCCCTAGTGTAGTTTTAATTGTCGGTATGAGTATCGTTTCTAAGTTTTCAAGAGTTGTGTATCATCATCTCGTTCAATCTTATAGTTAACATTAGGTATATCGATATACTCAAGAAGATAATCCTATTATTCTTCGGTGTCAATGAATTGTTATGGCGAAATCGAATCTTATGCTTTCTAATACAATTCTATATCCCGAATACTACAATCGACGGATTTATTGCACAACAACTTCGGTGGTTTGGCAACCAATATTGATTATACTATCGAATTATTTCCTTAGTTTGCTAAGTGTCAAAAATCACAATGGAATATACGGTGACGGATTACTACGAATTTCCCCACAATTGATTCGTCAAATTTTACATTCCTAGTGATGATTTGAAGTGAAATTTCATTTGCACGAAACGAAACATATGAGAAACGAAATTTCCGGTTACTGCAATTTCATCCGACAAGATTGTATACGAAGTTTAGCAAAATCTACCCAATACCCGCAATATAATAAGTATAAATAAGAAAACATCGAAGATATAACTCCAGGGATTGGTGGCTTACCTTATTGGAAGAAGAATAATGAAGATGGTTGAAGGATTCACAAGAACTAATAGGAAAACGAGAAGTGACTTGAACGACTTGGATAATCTTCACCGAAGCTCAAGAATCCACCTCCTCAATGTTAATTCAAGTGTTTAAGAGGCTTAAGAACCGGGTATAGGGCTAGGAATTTCTCCAAGGGTGGTAGTTTGTGATGTTGGGTCGTGCAAATGAAGAAGGGAACTATCATTTTATAAAACTTGGTTTTGATAACGTACGTTAACGATAAGGGTGTTACGTACGTAAGGTGTATTACGTACGTAAAGGTGTCCGACAACGTCGTAAAGAACTCATTGTCGAAATGTGCCCAAGTGTTACGTGCGTTAAATTTGGGACATAACGTGCGTAACGAGCAGTTGACTCGTTTGTCCTCTAGCCCTCGAAAGTAACCTGTCCGTGTCAAAAGAAAGATTACGGTGGAAGACCGACCCACCCGTTACGTGCGTAATGTAGCCGCCTTAACGTGCGTAACGATCGAAATATAGCGTCGTTAGGCATGGGTTATAGCGCGTTAGACAAACCCTTTTAGCCTCAAACCACATTCTAACCATCTTGGGGTGACCATCCCTTCCACTCGTCAACAATTATCGGGGAACAAGACGTTGGCCACCGTCATATTCGCACCGACGATCGTCCCACGGCGTCAAGGTGTGTCACCCCCGTTTCATTCACATCGTACAATTATATAGCACTCAATGGAATACATAAATAGAAATGACGTCACATTACCAAACATTCACACAGTACAAAGTAATCAAGCATGGAATACCAGAGGCATTACATATCACCCCTCTTAAAATAGTTTCGTCACGAAACTTAAGAAAATAACTCGGGATGACTCTCCTTCATGCTCGACTCGGTTTCCCAAGTCGCCTCTTCCGTGCCGTGGTGCGACCACTGAATCTTCACGAGGGGTATGGCTTTATTTCTTAACATCTTCACACGCCGGTCCAGAATGGCGGTCGGTACCTCCCTAAAGGTAGCGTCATCGGAAATTTCCACTTCATCGAAATTGAGCTTGTGACTCGGGTCATAGACATACTTCCTTAACTGGGAGACGTGAAAAACATTATGCACTCCATCCAGATGCGGCGGTAGAGCTAATTGATACGCGAGCTTCCCTACCCGGTCCAATATCTCAAACGGACCTATGAATCTCGGGCTTAACTTGCCCTTCTGGCCGAAACGCCGAATACCTTGCATAGGTGATACTTTGACCCAAACATGATCCCCGACCGTAAATTCTAACGGTCGCTGTCGGTTTTCGGCATAAGATTTCTGCCGGCTCTGTGCGGCCAGCATGTGCTTCCGAACTATAGAGATCTTCTTAATGGACTCCTGGATAAGATCCAACTCGGTAACCGCGGTGTCGGAGGCATCGTCCCAGCATAACGGTGACTTGCACCTTCGCCCATACAGGGCCTCAAACGGTGCCATGCCTATGCTTGCATGCCAGCTGTTGTTGTACGAGAACTCCACTAATCCCAAATGTCTAGCCCAATCCTTTCCCCAATCGAGCACGCACGCCCTCAACATATCTTCCAAGGTTTGAATCGTATGCTCGGTCTGTCCATCTGTCTGAGGATGATAAGCCGTGCTAAAGTGTATTTGTGTCCCCATAGCTTTATGGACGGCTTTCCAAAAACGAGACACATATCTGGTGTCCCTATCCAAAATGATGGATGAGGGAATACCATGTAGCCTGACGATCTCTCTGATGAAAATGACGGCCAGCTGCTCTGTCCCGGTTGTCTCTTGAATAGGAATGAAATGTGCTGATTTTGTCAATCGATCAACAATGACCCAAATCGTATCCTTTCCTCCCACCGCCGTAGGTAGCTTAGTGACAAAGTGCATTGATATGCTCTCCCATTTCCACTCCGGGATGGGTAGGGGTTGCATAATTCCGGCTGGTCTGCGGTGTTCGATTTTCACTTGTTGGCATGTCATACATCGGCCGACGAACCTAGCAACTTCCCACTTCATGTTCTTCCACCAAAAACTCTGTCGCAAATCCTTGTACATCTTGCTTGCTCCGGGAGGAATAGAATAGGGAGTGGAGTGCGCCTCCTTCAGTATAGTCTGCTTCAGTCCGTCATTCGGTGGAATACATATCCTGTTCTTGAACCTCACCAAATCACCCTGAATCTTATAGTCGGAAACATCTCCTTTCTTGATTCTTTCACCAATCACACGTAATTCAGGATCTTCCATCTGTGCTAGACGTATCTCGTCTAGTAAGGACGAAAGTATATTGATTGAGCATAATCGTCCTTGCATACGTTGCACCCATACTTCGGTGTTGCTTCTCCTGATTTCTTGTTGCAGTTTGAAATTTGAGCTGTTATCTTTGGATACCATCACCTCTTGTGTAGTTTTCCGACTAAGAGCATCAGCTACCACGTTGGATTTTCCGGGATGATAAGAAATTTCCACATCGTAGTCCTTGATTAGCTCCAGCCATCGTCTCTGTCTCATGTTTAATTCTCTCTGCATGAAGATATATTTCAAGCTCTTGTGATCCGTGAAAACTTTGCAAGTAACTCCGTAAAGATAGTGCCTCCAAATCTTGAGGGCATGCACCACCGCGGCTAGCTCCAAGTCATGCGTCGGGTAATTTACTTCGTACGGCTTCAGTTGTCGGGATGCGTGCATAACGACTCTGCCATTACGCATGAAGACACACCTAGTCCATGCTTGGATGCATCCGTGTATATAATGAATCCTTCATGCCACTGTGGTAACACTAGTATGGGGCGTAGTTAGCCTACTCTTGAGCTCGTCAAAGCTCTTCGCGATCTGCAGTCCATACAAATTTGGTGCTCTTTCTCGGTAGGTTCGTTAACGGTCGGGCGATACAGGAAAAAGCCTCGGCGAATCTTCGATAGTAACCCACTTGATCTAGGAAGCTCCTAACCTCTTTGACATTCTTTGGAGGTTCCCAACTCGTTATTGTCTCAATCTTTTGTGGGTCGACCTTGACACCTTCTGCCGAGACAACATGTCCGAGAAAAATTACCTCTGGCATCCAGAATTCGCACTTGGACAGTTTCTCATAAAGTTGGTGTTGTCTTAACACGCCCAGTACTTGCCTCAAATGTTCCTCGTGTTCCTGTCGGCTTCGAGAATATATCAGGATGTCGTCGATAAAAACCACCACGCATTTATCGAGGAAATCAATCAAAACTCTATTCATTAGTTCCATGAAAACGGCTGGGGCATTAGTCAACCCGAATGATACCACGATATATTCATAATGCCCATACCTCGGCCGAAATGCAGTCTTGGGTATATCTTCCTCCCGAATCCTCAATTGGTGATATCCGGACCGTAAATCGATCTTTGAAAACACGACTGCCCCTTGTAGCTGATCCAAGAGGTCATCAATCCTTGGTAGTGGATAACGATTCTTGATAGTAACCTTATTCAGCTCCCTGTAGTCGATGCACAAGCGTAGAGAGTTATCTTTCTTCTTAACGAAAAGTACCGGCGCGCCCCATGGTGAGGTGCTTGGGCGGATCAACCCTTTTTCCAACAGATTTTCGAGCTGTATCTTTAATTCCTTAATCTCGGCCGGTGCCATTCTATAAGGAGCTTTGGAAATGGGCCTCGTCCCCAGTCCGAGTTCAATGGAAAGGTCAACTTCTCGGTGCGGTGGCAGCCCTGGTAGTTCATCAGGAAAAATGTCTGGAAACTCATTCACCACCGGAATGTTTGTGATTGCAAGTTGTGAAGTGTCCTCTCGAAGAACATAACACCAGTAGTATTCGTTTCGAGAGCTGCAGGAGGCTTCCGATGCGATAATGCTGAGAGATCCTTTTGTACTAAAGTGTTCACGTCCGCTGATGACATATGTGGTACCGTCATGAGCCGAAATAGAAATAGTCAGGTGGTAGGTATCCAAGATTGTTCTGTGCAATGGCATCCAGTCTATTCCTAATATGATATCTTCATTGCAGGTGGGAAGACCATAAGATTAGCGGTCCAACTATGATCGTCGATCTTGATCCGACAGTCTCGAACCTTTTGATCGCCGCAATCTCTCGCCTCGGGTAGTTTAACGATAAAGGGCTCACAAGGTACACAAACAAGATTTAAGCGTTCAACACATTCCACAGATATAAACGAATGGGTGGCTCCGGTATCAAATAGTACATGCACCTTGGTGAGAGTTAACAAGAAGAGTACAGAGATAGGTGGCGCAGTGACCATCCGTAGCCCTCGGCTCAAATACACGAGGCAGTGCTTGACTCGAAAGGACGAGGTACCTCCTCGCGCCGACGGCCTCGTCGGCACCATGCGATGTGGTTGGCTCTGCAGTGGGATGGAGCTCGGTAGTTGGAAGCAGCGGGCGTCTAGGGGATTGCAGAGCCTTGTTGACTTGGTTGCGAAGGCGGGCTCACGAGTGGAATTGGCCCGCCAAATAGCGAGACATGTGTCCACCCTTTCCGCAAGTGAAACATTTGGTAGCCGTCTTCGACACCGATCCTTAGTATGCCGGTCATGCCACAATTGAAAGCAGTCCCTACGGTAAGGCCGATCGGATACACCCTTGTTGGTACGAAACCGCGGCTTAAAAGAAGATGCGGGCCCGAACTCGTTTTGTTGTTGCTCCCAGCTGACGATGTCCTCTCCTTCTTGAGTTATGCCCGATGTCGGTATTAACAAGCTGTGCCGGCATATCTTTGTGACTACGTCTTCGTACGCTCTCG
Source organism: Orobanche coerulescens (assembly GCA_033398695.1). Classification (NCBI taxonomy): domain Eukaryota; kingdom Viridiplantae; phylum Streptophyta; class Magnoliopsida; order Lamiales; family Orobanchaceae; genus Orobanche; species Orobanche coerulescens. The sequence continues at coordinate 90,577,543 of CM065810.1, read as the reverse complement.
TGGTCGTGCGGTGAAATCCGGCGGCATAGCGTTGTACATCCTCCCATTAACCTCTGCGCAAGATGGCATATTCGTTGATCTTGATGGAACCATCGGGAGATGTAACTTAGCTCGGTTCGGTAGGCCCGAATGATCTCTGCTTGGCATGTTACGAGGGCCGGCAGAAAAAGTCTCGTGCACGAGCGGTTCGGGCTGATCGGGGATGTACTCGCTCCGTAGCGATCGGGCAAATTCGGTCCACCCGACCACTCGGTCCTCGGCACTGTAAGTCCTCCACCAATGTGCGGCGGTGTCACGGAGTTGATTAATTCAGCGGCACCTTTACATTTCACAGGCATCCGATTACTTGAAGGCGTCTCCATTTCCGAAATCCGATCGTCCAGGTGTTTCTCTCATGTCCGTTCAATTATTGGAGGCCTAGCCTTGACATCTCCCAACCATTGATCTCTTCTGCGTTTTTTCCACATTGATGACCGGTATCCGTTACGCTGATTGACTGAGCAATTCCCATGGCGATAGCACAGGCAAGGCCTGAACAAAGATGGATCCATGCCTCGGGGTTGTTATTTTGGCGTTCCGCCTCTGATCGTTTTGGTTAGCGGTGGCGGTGGCCCCGGCGAGATGGGTCTCGGCGGTGTTCCCGTCCTCATTGTGGTTCGCGGCGGAACCCTGAGCGTCATTTACCACCCTTCTAGCTCCTCGGCGTGCCATCACTAACGGTATCAATCTAAAGCCAGTTCCACGCATGATTTTCAATTAAATGTTGTACAAAAATAGAAACACACACATATCACTTGCTTGCATTCCCACGAGGAGCTTCGATCGCTTGGGGTGTTGGATTTTGAGAGAAAGAAAAAAAAATATAGTAGAAAGTTTTATTCAAACCAGGAGTTTAATCTCTGATACAATTTTCTGTAACACCCCCAAAATATCCCGAGGCATTACAGTGCCATGAATCCCACGTGGGACCTACAAGGCTAGTTAGAAAAATAGGCATTTTAAGAAAATCACGATAAAACCTTAAATTCAAGGATTACATAACGTGAATCGAAAGATTTAAGGGAAATGTAATCTGAATTCCAATTATTACACAACAAAGGTTTTCTCAAAGAAAACAATTTATTCCAATTAAAACAGCGGCTAGAGATAATTCCAACACCACTCAAGTCTGACCGGACCCCTCGGGAATGTCCTGCACATGATGAACAATTTTACCTGGTACGACGAGTCATACCAGGTAACCAGGGTCAGAGAATGCATACCAAATAACATCTACTAACAACGATATACGACATCTTTACAATCAAAGTACCTAGTAATCACAGGGAATATTTCATCACTTAACCGACGAGTCTTTCTCTTTAACACATAAGCCCCCAAGGTCGCAACCAAGGGTCACGGAAGTATCCACACGGGAATACCCCGGAACATAGGTGCCCAATTCGGGTCTTACCCCCTAACACATTTCCACACGGGTACCATACAGGTTTTATCCCCAACACATCGGCCCATTTATAACATCTTTAGAGAAAGACAAACATCGGCTTTTATCAAAATGGCACGTACACACATACGGTATAACATTGATATTATAAAATTTACGAGCAAGATTTCACTTGCCTGTGATCCGGTAGTAGGTGCTTTATGATAACGAAGTCCCCACGCCCGCTCGAACTTAACCTAGCCACGAAACATCCGATTAACACCTCATACGGATTATTATGAATAAACTAGTCTCCCTTTCCTAACCGGATCCCTAGTGTAGTTTTAATTGTCGGTATGAGTATCGTTTCTAAGTTTTCAAGAGTTGTGTATCATCATCTCATTCAATCTTATAGTTAACATTAGGTATATCGATATACTCAAGAAGATAATCCTATTATTCTTCGGTGTCAACGAATTGTTATGGCGAAATCGAATCTTATGCTTTCTAATACAATTCTATATCCCGAATACTACAATCGACGGATTTATTGCACAACAACTACGGTGGTTTGGCAACCAATATTGATTATACTATCGAATTATTTCCTTAGTTTGCTAAGTGTCAAAAATCACAAGGTAAGGGTGGCTACGGACAATGGAATATACGGTGACGAATTACTACGAATTTCCCCACAATTGATTCGTCAAATTTTACATTCCTAGTGATGATTTGAAGTGAAATTTCATTTGCACGAAACGAAACATATGAGAAACGAAATTTCCGGTTACTAAAATTTCATCCGAGAAGATTATATACGAAGTTTAGCAAAATCTACCCAATACCCGCAATATAATAAGTATAAATAAGAAAACATCGAAGATATAACTCCAGGGATTGGTGGCTTACCTTATTGGAAGAAGAATAATGAAGATGGTTGAAGGATTCACAAGAACTACAAGGAAAACGAGAAGTGACTTGAACGACTTGGATAATCTTCACCGAAGCTCAAGAATCCACCTCCTCAATGTTAATTCAAGTGTTTAAGAGGCTTAAGAACCGGGTATAGGGCTAGGAATTTCTCCAAGGGTGGTAGTTTGTGATGTTGGGTCGTGCAAATGAAGAAGGGAACTATCATTTTATAAAACTTGGTTTTGATAACGTCGTTAACGATAAGGGTGTTACGTCGTAAGGTGTATTACGTGCGTAACGGTGTCGACAACGCGTCGTAAAGAACTCATTGTCGAAATGTGCCCAAGTGTTACGTACGTTAAATTTGGGACATAACGTACGTAACGAACAGTTGACTCGTTTGTCCTCTAGCCCGCCGAAAGTAGCCCTGTCCGTGTCAAAAGAAAGATTCTGGTCGGAAGACCGACCCACCCGTTATGTACGTAATGTAGCTGCCTTAACGTACGTAACGATCGAAATATAGCGTACGTTAGGCATGGGTCATAGCGCGCGTTAGACAAACCCTTTTAGCCTCAAACCACATTCTAACCATCTTGGGGTGACCATCCCTTCCACTCGTCAACAATTATCGGGGAACAAGACGTTGGCCACCGTCATATTCGCACCGACGATCGTCCCACGGCGTCAAGGTGTGTCACCCCCGTTTCATTCACATCGTACAATTATATAGCACTCAATGGAATACATAAATAGAAATGACGTCACATTACCAAACATTCACACAGTACAAAGTAATCAAGCATGGAATACCAGAGGTATTACAGCCGAACCTCTATAAATCTTGTGTCGTTTATCTTCCACAATTTAATTATGCGTCCGTAACGCAAAAGAGTTTGAAAACTCTACTCCGCGATATTATCCACCATTTTAAGTGGGTGCCAATTTTCAACAAATCATACTGATTTAGGATAGAAAATAATTATTTTAAAATGTCAAGACATGAGCTAATAATGTTTATCTACAGATTACTGACACAAATCGTCGAAAACGGACAAAAAAAAATCATAATCAAAATCTGAAACTTTTCAAAGGACAAACTCAAAAGCGGCGATACAACATGGTGCAACCAACGACGTTTCCTGCATCGTGTCTTACACGGCGGACAATTATGTGCCATGTCCTTGCGCGTGTTCTGGATAGACCAAGGCACCATTCAATACATTGATAAAAAAAGGTGGTAACTAGGCTATTTTCCAGCATCGTGTTCAAGCAGGCTTTGCTTAATATTCTAGTATTGCCCATCTTGTGAGCTCAAGAACCATGTATTTTATTTGGATGTCAATGAAACCAAGATATTACATCACATATTTGATATAAATAATACACGATATTCTTGAAAATCACCTACAAAAGGGCAGATCCATGCATGAATAAAATAATCCATCATCCATCTTGTTGCCAAGAAACACCACCATTGATAAGACAACTTTTCTTTGTATTCATTTTTCTTAAGTTTTATAGCTTAGATATTTTCAAGGTAGTTTGTTATAGTGCTTGGTCAATAAGCATTTTTTTTTCATTTCATGTAAATTACTTCTTTTTGTTGGGTTTTACGTGTATCTAATACAATAAATATGAGCAAGACGCAGTGGAATAAATTAACAAAAAACCTAGACAACGATTTACAGAAATTAATTTAATTGATTTATTAAGAGTTCGTCGAATTACCTTAATTCGAAGAACAGATCTGAACTCGGACCAGAAGCTGATTAAATACTCTTCCTCTTTCGGTGATCCATATGAAAACAACTGATACAAGCCAGATTGCTAGATCCTTACGAATAATGTTGATAAACAGTATAACAAATAATTCCTTTGCTAGAAGGATTTATACTGTTGATCAATATCAACTAAGGAGAGAAGATGGAGATGGCCGAACGAACTTCCCGGACTGAAAGAAGTACGGCCGAACAGTAGAAGAGAGGGCTGATTTTTGGTCTCACATAATTAGGGTTGTGTAATTTTTCGTATAACAATACCTTATCCAAGACCCTTTTTTTATACTAAGTAAACCCTAGAGTCAAACTCTAGTATTTTCTTAGTTGCCCCTCAACTTATTAAGTAATAAGACATATATAATATCTTATATTATATATTACTTATTATTTATTACTTCTAATAAATATAATATCCAATATCATATTTATCTTTCCTAGTTAATATAATTAAATAATATAATATATAATCCTATATTATAGTACTCATTATTTATTTTCTTTAATAAATATAATATCCACTATTATATCTATTAATTGTTCTTGCTTGTCTTTAGTTGTCGTATGCGTGACCCAAAAGGCTAATATTATGTTGGAAATTATTTAATACCTCATTAAATAATAAGTCATAAGCGGTCTCTAGCAAGACATTATGACTACCCAAATAATATACGTGTATAGTCCATTTAACCATTTAACGTGTTCATATCCATTTGTCGCGCGATATCATATTTGAACCAAGTCATGGAAATTGTCATACTTATTATGTTCAAATTCTTTCTCAATCTTAAGTAGGCTGATTGAATCAAATGGCTCTTCATTTGAGCATGGCCATGCATTTCCTTCAATCATACTTATCGAGGGGCCCAATAGATATCTCTCTCACTAAAGAGAGGGACAAATCCCCATCTTGATTATTCATTGCCCTCTACATGACTCCCACTAATCCCGATCTCTAACCTTTATGAACACCATGTTTCAGATGACGTTGGATTGCATCAAGGCATAGTAGTTGTCATGTTGTACTCTATGATAATCTCAGGTTCAAGGATTTATTGACATACTGTCATATTGAGATTCACTTATGACATTTTCACATACTGATCTCAAGGCGGGTCTGTCCAGTATTGGTTCTCCAACCAATACCCAAAGTTTGATCCGTACCATACGCATAATCATCTGATGATTATCAATCATACTTATACTAGTATATGAATCACTTAAGTGATCTCAATTCAGATTTGTCCGGTATTGGTTCTCCATCCAAAACCCATAAGATTGATCCGTACCATACGCATAATCATCTGATGATTATTAATCAAACTTATTCTAGTATACTAATCACTTGAGTCTCCACTCAACGTGATTGGTCCAGGGACATTTGAATAATCTTACTATTCGTAAATAACTATTATTCAGTTATTATAATATTAAAACATGTACACATTATAAGAATAAACAATAAAAATGATATTAAATAACTTTATTTAAATGTGACAATTACAAATCTTGGCACATCGAATGTCCTAGGGCACTACTCTCAACAATCTCCCACTTGCACTAGGCCCATTCATTCATGACTTTTAGTCCTATCGATCTAGCATGCTCAACATGCTTTCCATGTGAGAGAGGCTTGATAAGTGGATCAGTAGCATTCTCTTCAATTGCTACTTTTAATATTGTAATATCTCCTCGTCTGTCGATTTCTATGACTAAGTGATATTTTCAGAGTATATGTTTGGAATTATGATGGGACCTAGGCTCCTTAGCTTGTGCAATAGCACCATTATTGTAACAATAAAGGCTTATGGGACCCTGGGTGGTCGGTACCACTCCTAGTTCGGTAAAAAAATTTCTTGATGTACATGGTTTCCTTAGTTGCATCCGATGCTACCAGGTACTCAGCTTCTGTTAGAGAATCAGCAACCATGCTTTGCTTGGAACTCTTCTAATGCATAACACCTCTATTGAAACAAACACATAACTAGTTTGCGATTTAAAATCATCTCTATCGGTTTCAAAACTTTCATCGGCATAACCATTTATATCCAGCTCGTTTCCTACCCCTCCATAAATTAGAAAAGCATCCTTAATTCTTCTTAAGTACTTTAGGATGGTTTTCACTGCTGTCCATTGACTTTAACCTAGATTTGATTGGTATCGACTTGTCATGCTAAGGGCAAACGATACATATGGTCAAGTACAAATCATGGAATACATGATCGATCCGATGGCCGTAGCATATGGAATCTTGCTCATGCAGGCGCGCTCATCACGAGTTGAAGGACTCTGAGTCGTACTCAGATGAATGCCATGTGACATCGGCAAGGGTCCTCTCTTGGAGTCCTGAATATTGAACCTCTTCAATATTTTGTTAATGTAGGTACTTTTACTCAGACCAATCATTCTATTTGATCTATCTCTATAGATTGTTTTCCCAAGAATGTAAGCAGCTTCTCCTAAGTCTTTCACTGAGAAACAATTTCCCAACCAAGCCACTGTCTGCAAGGTGGGTATGTCATTTCCAATGAGCGATATGTCATGTACATACAAGACTAAGAAAACAACTATGCTCCCACTGACCTTTTTGTACACACATGGTTCATCTTCATTTTGAATAAACCCAAACTCTCTGACAGTTTCATCAAAACGAAGATTCCAGTTCCGAGAAGCTTGCTTCAACCCATAAATAGATCTTTAAAGCTTGCAAACCTTTTTAGAATGTTCTGGATGAAAAAAAACCCTCAGGTTGTGTCATGCACACATCATCGAGTAAGTTTCCATTAAGAAGCGTTGTTTCGACATCCATTTGCCCTATTTCATAATCATATAGTATACGACAATGGCAATAAAATTCTAATTGATTTAAGCATGACTACTGGCGAAAAAGTCTCATCATACGCAACACCAAGAATCTATCTATAACCTTTTGCCAATAGTATAGTGTTATAGGCTTGCAGATTAATGTCCATGTCTTTCTTATTTTCTAAGATCCATGTGCACCCAATGGTTTTAACACCCTCAGGTGGATCTATCAAGTTCAAAACTGTAATATCCGTACTTTCTATTTTTGGTAATTTCTATTATTGGTGTATGTTCGTTTCGGACGACTCGCTTGTTACTGTTTTGAAGTTCTGAATCTATTTTGTTCTTGGAATCTTTCCGTTTGGACGAGTTTCGAGGATATTTTTACGTAATTTTATCTTGAATTATATCTTGTCGCATGTACGTTCGATTATCGTAAAACTCGTTCGTTTTCGTTGTTTCTTGGTTTGCATAAGTTTGTATGGTTGAGTTAGTCATGTTGAGACTTTCGGTTTGTTAATCCGATGTCGTATCGTGATTTTCGGACACTTGGGCCATTTTTGTAATTTCCTATAAGTTTAGAGAATTTCACTTTCTTTGTCGCTTTACGGACTCTCCGGTGATCGGAATTGTATTTTCTTTCAACGCTCAGCTCTATCGTCTTGAATATTCCGTGTTTATATTTCTGGGTTCTGGCCTTGCTTTGCATTTCGATTTTGTGTTATGCTGCGGTGTGCGAGCGATCTTTGATCTTGCTTGAGTAGCGCACGCTACTCCTAGTTTTCTTACGTGCGCTATCGCTGTGTGGTTAGCGTAAGCTAACTTGGAGTTCGTAGCGTGCACTAATGATTTCAACGGACTGGGCATAAGGTTCAGTATTTCGGTACTGGACCAGATAGCGTACACTAATTTAGTGTTAACGCGCGCTAAATTCTAACATTAGCGCACGCTAATCTTGTTATCCTGCGTACGCTAACGGGAGGACAGAAGCCTCTGATTGTTTTTTCGCACCCTGTTAGCGCACGCTAATTCTTGGGCGTAGCGTGCGCTAAGTCTGTCTGATATAAATAGGACAGCAACAGCCCAACTTCGTCATTTTTCATCCTTACTCCTTCTCTTCGGCTTTGAGCGATTCCAGACGAGGGTTATGGCCGATTCCGACCTAATATCATCATCCACTAACATCCTTGCATTCCTTGCGTGAATTCTTCAAGTTCTTAACATTTTCCGCCATCCGACTCAAGGTAAGAATCCCTGAAACCCTTGTTTTGAGATTTTGGGAAAATTTTGGGGATTTCTTGTGATTTGACTCTTTTATTCCGAATTTATCCTGGATTATTGCTAGACTTCAATTGTATACTTGTAATCCTTCGTTTTCTTGAGGATTTGTGGTTTTAAACTCCGATTTTTTCATTGTTCGTCACTTATACTCGACGATACCCTAGTAATGTTCGACGAATTGTTCCAGCGGGTAGAACTAGGACGTATTCCTACATTTTCGTAGTTTTGAGATTGGTTGTTTATCGTTTTTCTGTTAGGATCGGATTTGTGAAGATTATTCGGGCCAAAACCTTTCCATTCATCGTTTTCCTTCACGTCGTGTTAATCAGGCAAGTACATGTATTACATTACGTTATGTATGTTACGTTTTAAAAATGAATGAGTTGTGTTCTTTCCACCCGGAGCGTTCGACAGGATGTCTGGGGGTCGATACTAAGGGGTACGGCCGCGGAAGTGGACTTGGGTGTGTGTGTGGTTGAACTTCCACCTGGAGCGTTCGACGGGATGTATGGGGGTCGATACTAAGGGGTACGACCGCGGAAGTGGTGTCCCACCCGGAGCGTTCGACAGGATGTCTGGGGGTCGATACTAAGGGGTACGGCCACGGGACACCAGTTGTGATTTTGTGATATCATGATGAATTGATAACTGATTTGATTGCCAATGTAGTATTCCGGAATATCTATAGCAAATGATTTCTGATTGAGATGACTGTGTAGAAATCGTATTAGTATATAATGTTGTGTAATTGTGTACTAGCACTAGCTATTTGAATGCTAACCCCTTAAATTGGGGAAATGCGTCTTATGCATTTCAGGTACCGGAAGAGTTTAGGAGCAGGCACGTGACATGCACGCAAAGGATGGTTTGGCATGATTATAAGGCTCGAGTCTTTAATTGTGTTGGGTCATTTATATTGCTTGAGTATCGGAATTTGAATGGTTTTATTGTATTCGGTTAAAGCCCCCTGCGTGGGCAATGACATGGTATTGACTTATATTTCATGTACGTCTATTAAAACGTTTTGGCCGAGGCCACAGCTCCATTTTTTACATTAATGATTATGTTTTTGGGATTTTTCTTGTACTGAATATGTGTCATGTGTTAGCTTGGTAGACCTCACAAGGGCTCTACGGCGTGTAATGTCCCATTCGAGAATTAGGGTGTTACATTTATGGTATCAGAGCTTAGGTTTTGAATACCTAGGCTGTCGGTTAATTTTGGGTCTGCCAGCTAAGTCGTTTGAGTCTGTCGTTGAGCCTAATATCATCATGCCACCGTCTTTTTGTGCAACCCGTGGTTGTAAGTCTCCTCGAACTCTTATACTTTTGTAATTCGTTTTCTTGCGTTGTTCGGAATTGTGGAATTGTGATACCAACTTTGTAATTGTGAATCTTTCTGATCTTGTCCTTTTCATATTTTCTTCAGTATGTTGAGAGTTCGCGGTAGACCAGATAGGGGACGCGGACGAGGCCGTGGTCATGGTGCTAATAACGAGGAAGGCTCACTTTCTCAGTCCTCTACGGATTCGGCTTCTCATTCAGTGTCGTCGGGTAATAACGCTGATGCCGGGGCTACTGCAGTACTTCAGCAGTTGGTAGCCCAGCTCACTCAGATATCCCAGAGTGGACGCCAAAATCCACCCCCGACTCTAGAGGACGAAGCCAGTAAATGGCTTCAGATAGTAATTAAGATGCACCCCCCTCGTTTCACTGGTTCTTCTGACTCCCTCGATTGGGAGAATTGGCTCTTTCAGTTAGGCAGGACTTTTGATGCCGTAGCTTGTCTCGATGACAGGAGGGTACATATTGCTCAGTACCTCCTGGATAAGGAAGCTGCAGAATGGTGGGAGGCTATGACGCCCAGAGACCGCCAGGCCACTTGGGAAGAATTCAAGGCTGCTATGGAAGCAGAATATTGTCCACCGCCAGTCAAGGAGCGCAGAATTGTGGAGTTCTTCACCGCTACACCTCAGGATGTGCCTATTTCTCAGGCCATCATCACTTATAATCAGCAATTAGGATTTGTGAAAGATCAAGTGAGGACCGAGGCCGACAAGATCCGTTATTTCAATATGCGCATGAAATTGCATATCAGGCAGAGTATGGCACCGCTCATGTGTGTCACTTTGAAGGAGTATCAGGATCGCGATCTAGCGATTGAGATGGCTGCACCGGAATCAGAGTTGGGTACCGAGGCCAAGAAGCAGAAAACGGCTGGCAGTTTTTCAGCCGGCAAAAGTGGCCGATTTTTGAGAGCACAGTCTGCCCCTACACCTGGGAAGAGGCCGTTTCATCAGGCTGGGGGATCTCAGGGTAATCGTTCAGTCTAGTACGTTGCTTTTGGTGGCAGGGTTTGTTTTAACTGCAACCAATATGAGCATTTGATGAAAGATTGCCCTTCTCCTCCAGTTACGTGCTTTACTTGCGGGCAGACCGGGCACTGAGCAGCACATTGTGAGAGAGCCACCAGGTCTGCTAGAGCTTCGACTACCACTGCCATTCAGAGAGAGCACAATATTGATAAGAAGACTCCAGTTACTCTTGTTCCTCAGAGTTCGGGCCGTGGTAGGGGCTGGGGTCAGTCGGACCGCCGAGCTGCATCTAGTTCGGGCTCAGTCCACCCTCGGTTATATCATATGAGGCGCACGGAGGAGGCAGACGTTCCAGTGGCATCAGGTACCACTCAGATCCTTTCTCATCCAGTTTCGGTGCTTTTCGATTCGGGTGCTACTCATTCTTTTATTGTTTCGGATTGTGTGTGTCATATTGGTATTGATTGCTTGTATGAGTGCGAACCGTTCGTAGTGGGTACGCCTAGTGGGGATCGTATGGTTGGGGACCGGGAAGTTAGGGATTGCCCAGTGAGGATCGGGAGCCAAGATTGGCCCTCGAACCTTATTGTTATAGATCTTAAGGGTAAGGATTTGATTCGCGGGGACGATTGGTTGGATCGTCGCGATGTTATCATGAATTATCGGACTCGCACCATCTCGATAGTGGATGAGGACGACACCGAGCATACTCTCATCGGTTGTAAACCGGATAGATCGGGAAGTGTGATTAGCGCCTTGAAGGCGATAAAACTTTTGAATCAGGGTTGTGTCGGTTATTGGTGTTATGCTCTACAGGCGGAGGATGGCGGAGTCGACATATTGTCGATTCCAGTTGTCAGCGAGTACCCCGACGTATTTCCAGATGACTTGCCGAGATTACCACCACAGCGAGAGGTTGAGTTTCCTATTGATCTTGAGCCGAATGCAGCTCTCGTTTCTCGAGCGCCATACCGTATGGCACCGTCGGAGATGTTAGAATTGAAGAAACAGTTGGGGAATTGTTAGATAAAGGGTATATTCGACCAAGCGCATCGCCGTGGGGTGCGCCCGTACTTTTTGTTAAGAAGAAGGATGGATCACTTCATTTATGCATCGACTACCGAGAATTAAACAAGTTGACCATAAAAAACAAGTACCCTTTGCCCAGGATCGACGACTTGTTTGATCAGCTTCACGGAGCGTTAGTCTTTTCGAAGATTGATTTACGATCGGGCTACTACCAGTTGAGGATTCGGGACAGCGATATACCGAAAGCTGCCTTTCGGACGAGATATGGCCATTACGAGTTTGTGGTTATGCCTTTCGGGCTAACCAATGCCCCAGCAGTGTTCATGCAGTTAATGAACAAAGTTTTTATCGAGTATCTGGACAATTTCGTAGTCGTCTTTATCGACGACATTCTTATCTATTCCCGGAGCCGAGAGGAGCATGCCTTACATCTCCGAATTGTGTTGGACATCTTGAGAACTAAGCAATTGTATGCGAAGTTCTCTAAGTGTGAGTTTTGGCTCAAGGAAGTGATATTCCTCGGCACCTGATTTCAGCGAAGGGAGTTCGGGTAGATCCACAGAAGATAGAGGCGGTGATGGCTTGGGAACCGCCCAAGAATGTGAAGGAAGTGAGGAGTTTTTTGGGACTTGCAGGCTATTATCGTAGATTCATTGAGGGATTTTCTAAGATCGCTAGACCGCTCACTCAGTTACTCCAGAAAACTCAGAAGTTCGAGTGGACCGCAGACAGATACGATAGTTTTGACAAGTTGAAGAGACGATTGACTACCGCACCCGTTTTAGCATTTCCTCAGGGGAACGAGGATTTCGTGGTGTATAGTGATGCTTCGGGCCTTGGGCTCGGATGTGTTTTGATGCAGAGAGACAGGGTGATTGCTTATGCATCCCGCCAGTTGAAACCTTACGAGGTAAATTATCCCACGCACGATTTGGAGTTGGCTGCGGTCGTTTTCGCCTTAAAGATCTGGAGGCATTATCTCTAAGGGTCGTCGTGTAATATTTCTACAGATCACAAGAGTTTGAAGTATATCTTCAGTCAAAAAGATTTGAATATGAGGCAGCGTAGGTGGTTGGAGCTAATTAAAGATTACGACCTCGAGATACTTTATCATCCGGGTAAGGCTAACGTAGTGGCTGATGCGTTGAGCCAAAAACCGATGGCGTTACAGATGTTAGAGGTACTTACACCATGGAGCAGGATCCAGCGGGATTTGATTTGTCAGAATATCGAGGTTTGGGTTCAGAGAGTTTAGGGTCAGTTATGTGCGTTGGAGATCACTTCGTCCTTGACTGATGATATCAAGACGAAATAGTATGATGATCCATTTTTGGTCCAGTTGAGGGAGGATGTGATAAAGGGGAAAGCCCCTGGGTTTGTGATTCAGGATGACGGAGTTTTGAGATTTCGCGGCATATTATGTGTACCGAATGACATTGAGTTGAGGCATAATATTTTGAGTGAGGCTCATACTACGCCTTAGTCCATACATCCTGGTATGAGCAAAATGTACATGGATGTGAGGAGTAACTATTGGTGGAGCAATTTGAAGACGGACGTTAGCGAGTTTGTGGCGAAGTGTTTGACCTGTCAGCAGGTAAAGATTGAGCATCAGTGGCCCGCGGGGTTGCTACGACCACTTCCCATTCCAGAATGGAAGTGGGAAGACATCTCTATGGATTTCATTACCGGGATGCTTAGGACTCGCACTGGAATGAACATGATTTGGGTTATTGTCGATCGACTAACCAAATCAGCTCATTTTCTAGGTATTAAGGACACTTGGGGTCCGGAGAGGCTGGCACGAGTATTTATTGCAGAGATCGTGAGAATGCATGGGACTCCTAGGAGTATTGTTTCAGATCGAGATGGCCGGTTTGTATCACATTTTTGCCAGGCTGTTCATCAAGCTTTGGGGACTGGGTTGAGACTCAGTACGTCTTACCATCCTCAGACTGACGGGCAGTCAGAGCGGACGATCCAGATGCTGGAGGATATGTTGAGAGCCTGCGCCTTAGATTGGAAGGATGATTGGGAGTCGCACTTGCGTTGATCGAGTTCACGTACAACAATAGTTGGCACGCCTCGATCAAAATGGAACCATTTGAGGCATTGTATGGGAGGAGGTGCAGATCGCCGTTGTGTTGGGACGATGCGTCCGAGCTGATTGGTACCGAGCCCGATATGGTAGTTGAGATGAGATAGAAGATTGCTCTGATTCGCGATAGGTTGTTGACGGCCCAGAGTCGGCAGAAGTCTTATGCCGATACATGTCGCCGGCCATTGGAGTTTGAGGTGGGAGATCATGTCTTACTTAAGGTGTCGCTGACACGGGGATTTTACCGCTTCGGCCGGAAGGGTAAACTTAGTCCGAGATATATTGGACCGTTCGAGATTTTAGAGAGAGTTGGAGAGCTTGCCCATCAGTTAGGCTTACCGCCATCCTTGAGTCACGTGCATAACGTATTTCATGTTTCCCAGCTTAGGAAGTACGTACCGGACCCTAGCCATATATGGTTTCCTTAGCTGCATCCGATGCTACCAGGTACTCAGCTTCTGTTAGAGAATCAGCAACCGTGCTTTGCTTGGAACTCTTCTAATGCACAACACCTCCATTCAATACAAACACATAACCATTTTGCGATTTAAAATCGTCTATATCGGTTTCTAAACTTTCATCGACATAACCATTTATATCCAGCTCGTTTCCTACCCCTCCATAAATTAGAAAAGCATCCTTAATTCTTCTTAAGTACTTTAGGATGGTTTTCACTGCTGTCCATTAACTTTAACCTAGATTTTATTGGTATCGACTTGTCATGCTAAGGGCAAACAATACATATGGTCAAGTACAAATCATGGAATACATGATCGATCCAATGGCCATAGCATATGGAATCTTGCTCATGCAGGCTCGCTCATCAGGAGTTAAAGGACTTTGAGTCGTACTCAGATGAATGCCATGTGACATCGGCAAGGGTCCTCTCTTGGAGTCCTGAATATTGAACCTCTTCAATATTTTGTTAATGTAGGTACTTTTACTCAGACCAATCATTCTATTTGATCTATCTCTATAGATTGTTTTCCCAAGAATGTAAGCAGCTTCTCCTAAGTCTTTCACTGAGAAACAATTTCCCAACCAAGCCACTGTCTGCAAGGTGGGTATGTCATTTCCAATGAGTGATATGTCATATACATACAAGACTAAGAAAACAACTATGCTCCCACTGACCTTTTTGTACACACATGGTTCATCTTCATTTTGAATAAACCCAAACTCTCTGACAGTTTCATCAAAACGAAGATTCCAGTTCCGAGAAGCCTGCTTAAACCCATAAATAGATCTTTAAAGCTTGCAAACCTTTTTAGAATGTTCTGGATGAAAAAAACCCTCAGGTTGTGTCATGTACACATCCTCGAGTAAGTTTCCATTAAGAAGCGTTGTTTCGACATCCATTTGCCCTATTTCATAATCATATAGTATACGACGATGGCAATAAAATTCTAATTGATTTAAGCATGACTACTGGCGAAAAAGTCTCATCATACTCAACTCCAAGAATCTATCTATAACCTTTTGCCAATAGTATAGTGTTATAGGCTTGCAGATTAATGTCCATGTCTTTCTTATTTTCGAAGATCCATTTGCACCCAATGGTTTTAACACCCTCAGGTGGATCTATCAAGTTCAAAACTGTAATATCCGTACTTTCTATTTTTGGTAATTTCTATTATTGGTGTATGTTCGTTTCGGACGACTCGCTTGTTACTGTTTTGAAGTTCTGAATCTATTTTGTTCTTGGAATCCTTCCGTTTGGACGAGTTTCGAGGATGTTTTTACGTAATTTTATCTTGAATTATATCTTGTCGCATGTACATTTGATTCTCATAAAACTCGTTCATTTTCGTTGTTTCTTGGTTTGCATAAGTTTATATGGTTGAGTTAGTCATGTTGTGACTTTCGGTTTGTTAATCCGACGTCATATCGTGATTTTCGGACACTTGGGCCATTTTTGTAATTTCCTATAAGTTTAGGGAATTTCACTTTCTTTGTCGCTTTACGGACTCTCTGGTGATCGGAATTGTATTTTCTTTCAACTCTCAGCTCTGTCGTCTTGAATATTCGGTGTTTATATTTCTGGGTTCTGGCCGCATTTCGATTTTTGTCTTTATCTGCGGCGGTGTCTTGAGCGATCTTGATCTTTGCTGAGTAGCGCACGCTACTCGTGGTTTCCTTGCGTGCGCTATCGCTGTGTGGTTAGCGTACTCTAACTTGGAGTTCGTAGCGTGTGCTAATGATTTCAACGGACTGGGCAGAAGGTTCAGTATTTCGGTAATGGACCAGATAGTGTATGCTACTTTAGTGTTAACGCGCGCTAAATTCTAACATTCGCGCACGCTAATCTTGTTAGCCTGCATACGCTAACGGGAGGACAGAAGCCTTTGATTGTTTTTCCGCACCCTGTTAGCGCACGCTAATTTTTGGGCGTAGCGTGCGCTAAGTGTGTCTGATATAAATAGGATAGCAACAGCCCAACTTCGTCATTTTTCATCCTTACTCCTTCTCTTCGGCTTTGAGCGATTCCAGACGAGGGTTAGGGCCGATTCCGACCTAATATCATCATCCACTAACATCCTTGCATTCCTTGCTTGAATTCTTCAAGTTCTTAACATTTTCCGCCATCCGAATCAAGGTAAGAATCCCTGAAACCCTTGTTTTGAGATTTTGGGGAAATTTTGGGGATTTCTTGTGATTTGACTCTTTTATTCTGAATTTATCCTGTATTATTGCTAGACTTCAATTGTATACTTGTAATCCTTCGTTTTCTTGAGGATTTGTGGTTTTAAACTCCAATTTTTCCATTGTTCGTCACTTATGCTCGACGATACCCTAGTAATGTTCGACGAATTGTTCCAGCGGGTAGAACTAGGACGTATTCCTATGTTTTCGTAGTTTTGAGATTGGTTGTTTATCGTTATTGTGTTAAGATCGGATTTGTGAAGATTATTCGGGCCAAAACCTTTCCGTTCACCGTTTTCCTTCACGTCGTGTTAATCCGGCAAGTACATGTATTACATTCCGTTATGTATGTTACATTTTCAAAATGAATGATAAATTGTGATTTTCGGGTGCGTGAGTTGTGTTCCTTCCACCCGGAGCATTCGACGGGATGTCTGGGGGTCGATAATAAGGGGTACGGCCGCGGAAGTGGACTTGGGTGCGTGTGTGGTTGAACTTCCACCCGGAGCGTTCGACGGGATGTCTGGGGGTCGATACTAAGGGGTATGGCCGCGGAAGTGGTGTCCCACCCGGAGCATTCGATGGGATGTCTGGGGGTTGATACTAAGGGGTACGGCCACGGGACACCAGTTGTGATTTTGTGATATCATGATGAATTGATAACTGATTTGATTGCCAATGTAGTATTCCGGAATATCTATAGCAAATGATTTCTGATTGAGATGACTGTGTAAAAATCGTATTAGTATATAATGTTGTGTAATTGTGTACTTGCACTAGCTATTCGAATGCTAACCCCTTAAATGGGGGAAATGCGTCTTATGCATTTCAGGTACCGGAAGAGCTGAGGAGCAGGCACGGGACATGCACGCAAAGGATGGGTTGGCATGATTATGAGGCTCGAGTCTTTATTTATGTTGGGTCATTTATATTGTTTGAGTATCGGAATTTGAATGGTTTTATTGTATTCGGTTAAAGTCCCCTGCGTGGGCAATGACATGGTATTGACTTATATTTCATGTACGTCTATTACAACGTTTTGGACGAGGCCTCGGCTCCATTTTTTACATTAATGATTATGTCTTTGGGATTTTTCTTGTACTGAATATGTGTCATGTGTTAGCCTGGTAGACCTCACGAGGGCTCTACGGCGTGTAATGTCCCATTGGAGAATTGGGGTGTTACAAAAACTTGATTGTCATACATGGACTGCATCTATGGCTTCATGGCTTCTAGCCATTCTTAGGACTCTGGTCCTGAAGCAGCTTCTGTATAGGTACTAGGCTCATCATCTATGAGCTTTGCATCATCATCCTCTGTTACAAGATACCCATATCTCTTCAGGTTCATATCGCACCCTATCTGATCTGTGAGGGACTTATGTACTTTGAACTGCCTGTTCAGTTTCCATCGGTGAAGCAATGTCTTCTTGTCATTCTCGAGTTTCCTCGAGAATTACCCTTCTCCAACTGTCTCTTCTTGAAATAAATACCCTTTCTAAGAAGACAATATTTCGAGAAACAAACACTTTCTTCTCTGTTGGCTTATAAAAGTAGTATCCTTTAGTTTCCTTAGGATATCCTACAAATAAACACCTTTCAAATCTGGCTGCCAGTTTGTCAAACGCTTGGTTCCTTACGAACGCTTCGCAACGCCGAATCTTTAGAAAAGACAAGTTCGGTCTCTTACCAATCCATTTCTCAAATGGTGTCTTTTCAACAACTTTAGATGGAACACAATTAAGGGTGAATGCTACTGTTTCTAAGGTGTGGCCCCAAAATGATAATGGAATCTCCGTTCGACTCATAATGAATTGAACCATATCTAATAAAGTTCAATTCCTCCAAATCGGACACTCTGTTGTGTTAAGGTGTTCCAGGAGGAGTAAGTTGTGAAATAATTCCACAACTCCTAAGATGATCATCGAACTCTTGGCTCAAGTATTCGCCACCTCGATCCGATCAAAGGGCTTTAGTTGTCTTGCTAAGTTGATTCTGTACTTCACTCTGGAATGTTTTGTACATTTCAAAAGATTCATGTTTATGTTTCATAAGGTAAACAGATCCATACCGGATAAAATCACCGGTAAATGTGATGAAGTATTGGTATCCACCTCTAGCATCAGTGTTAAGAGGTCCACATACAGAAGGACTCTTCATGACCGGTGAAAGGACTCATCATCATTTTGCCCAATAAACAAGATTCGCATGTCCCATATGACTCATAGTAAAAAAAAAGTCTAAAAGTCCATCGCTATGGAGCTTAGAAATACATTTCTCGTTTATGTGACCAAGTCAACAGTGCCATAAGTAAGTCAGATTCGAATCATTGAGCTTAGATTGCTTGTCTGCAATGTTATAGAATTCCAAAGTGTTGGACTCATCTAGATCAATATTGTAAAGGCCAGTATATAGCTTTTCAGTACATAAAGCAAGTTATCAAAGAAAATACGAATAATCTTATTCTTAATAAGAAAACTGTAACCTTCAAAATCTAATATAGAAACTGGAATAATATACCGATTCATAACAGAAACATAATAGCAATTGATCAAAACTAACAAAATCCTATTGGGTAAAACTAGATCATAAGTTTCTACGGCTAGTGCGGAAACTCTTTCTCCATTGCCGATCTTAGATCCACTTTCTCTTTCTTCAGCTCTCTACTGCTTCTCAACCCCTGCACATTTGTACAAATATGAGATCCATATCCAGTATTGAATACCCAGGAGTTAGAAACAGACAAGTTGACTTCTATAACTGCAATATCCGCACTTTCCATTTTAGAAATTTCTATTTTTAGTGTATTTTCATTTTGGACGACTCGCTTGTTATTGTTTTGTAATTCTGAAACTATTTTTTTCTATATCCATGACCATTCGGATGAGTTTCAGAGTTGGTTTTATGATATTTTACTTATTGTGTAACTTTTTCGCATTGAGGCTCGATTCTATAAATCTCATTCTATACTGACGTCTAATTACTTCTTCAAGTTCCTTTAATGATTTTGGGTATGTTACAACTTTCTGAGTTGTCGTTCAGGTCTCGAGTTTAGATTTTCGAATGTTTGGGTCATTTTTGTAAATTCTTATTATCTTGGACGTTGATGCTAATATTCGTTTATTCCGGCTTTCGGATTACTGAGTCTTGTGATGGTTTTTATGTTTATCTCATCTATAAAGATCTTCGTATATATGTGGCTTCATTCCTCGTACTTTCATTCCGGTTGTTGGTAAACCGTTGTTTTCAGACTAGTCTGCTTGCTGCCAGGTATGCATTACGGCCGTAAGATGGTATGCATTACGGCCATAAGGCTTCATACATTACGGCCGTAATGTCCTTTTCGTAGCGGCCGTAATGGGATAAAGCATATCGGGCAGTAAAGTCGTGAACACCATTACGGCCGTAATGGTGTAGGTGTTACGACCGTAATGACTGCCAGTATTTAAAACTGGCAGCGGACGATTTCAACCATTCTTCACCCTTTCTTCTTCCTTCCGCAACGAAAATACTCCCTTGAGTTAGGGCTTGGCCAATCTTCATCCAAACTTCAGTTGAGAAGCATTTTGGGGGCATCATATCATCACTCTAACCCCAAATCATCCGTGGTTCGCCTTCAAATCGAGCTATATCCTTAGAACCCTATCTTTTGGGGATTTTGGGGTTTTGTTTTGATTTTCATCCTTCTAGTCCGATTTGACTTATATGATTGTTAGATTACGATAGCATAATCATAATCCCTTACTTCTCTTGTAGTTTTGCGGATTAGAATTCGAGGATTTCTCTGTTAGTAGGTTGAGATCGTTTGTGACCTTGTATTGTCCGATGAAATGTCCCAACGGGTAGAACTAGGATGAATTCTTATGTTTCTGCAATATTGAGATTGTTTGTATATCGTTATTGTGATAGGAGCAAATTTGTGAAGATTATTCGGACCAAATCCTTTCCTTTCGCCATTTCCTTCACATCATATTATTCAAGGCAAGTACACGTATTACATTTCGTTATGTGTGTTATGGTTGTGATACACATTGTGAATTATGATATTGTGTGTGTGAGTTGTTGCTCTTCCACCCAGAGTGTTCGACGGGGCGCCTCAGGGATGAAACTAAGGGGTACAGCCGTGGAAGTGGTTTCCCACCCGGAGCGTTCGATGGGGCGTCTGGGGTTCGATACTAAGGGGTACGGCCACGGGTTACCAAATGTGGATGGTTGTGATATTGATATGAGATGAATTACTGTTTGATGTGAATAGAATATTCCGGAATATGATTTTCAAATGTTTTATAAATGAGATGACTGTGTTGAATCGTATCCGTATATAATTTAGTGTAATTGTGTACATGCACTAGCTATTCGAATGCTAAACCCTTAAATGGGGGAAATGTGTTTTATGCATTTCAGGTATCGGTCGAGGTGGGGAGATGGCATGGGAAATGCATGCAAAGGATGGCCCGACATGATGATGAGGCTCGAGTCTATGTTAGATGTTTTGTTATTGTATTTACTTGGGTGTTGGAGTTAGTCTAGTTGTTTTACAAACAAGGTTAAAGTCCCCTGCGTGGGCAATGAACTTGTGTTAACTTATACTTATGATGTTTGATTAAAATTTTTTGGCCGAGGCCACAGCCCTATTTTACTATTATGAATGTGTCCTATGGGATTTATTTGTGGATTATGTCTCATGTGTTAGCCTGGTAGACCTTATGAAGGTTTTACAGCATGTAATGCCCCTTACGCGATTTGGGGTGTTACATTTATGGTATCAGAGCTTAGGTTATGAATACCTAGGCTGTTGGTTAATTTTGGGCCTGTCAGTCGTTCTTAAGAGTCAGTTGTTGAGCCTGACATCATCGTGCTACCATCTCTTCGTACGACCCGTGGTTGTAAGTCTACTCGCACTCTTACATTTTTGGAATTCATTTCTCTTGTGTAGATTGGGGTTGTGAGTTGTGGTACGAACTTTGTAAAATGTGAATGTTTCTGATCTTGTTCTTTTCAATTCTTTTCTTCAGTATGTTGAGATGTCGCGTGTAACGCCCTGGCTTTATTAATTAAAAAGCACGTTAAACCGCTCAATTTTTCCTTATCAATTTTTATATAAATTTGGAGTATTTGCGGAAGCGTTTTAGTAAGTAAATCTTCAATAAAAGTCGTTTATTCAGACATCACTACAGTTTTACAAAAACAAGGGAAACTAAATATTCGGACATAGTCCGTTGAAATAACATTCGTTGAAGAACATCAAGTGTTTCGTAAAAATAATAACAGTTACGGCGACAACATCTTTTATTCTTTTGAACTTCATCGTGTTGGGAGTATGTATTCATCTTCTACTTGTCCCGTTCGTCGATTCCTTAGCCTGAAAAACATAAACGATGAGGTGTGAGTACGCGAGCATACTCAGTGAGATTAAACCCTTATAAATCGTCAAAATCATGTTGTGTAATGCACATAAAACATTCTTATCTGTGTGAGACTCGTCTCGGATTTCTTTCATTTTTTCGACCCCTCGCGGGTCGTTATGTTACAAGACACAACGATGACCGTAACATATTAAAACAGTATAACCTCACCTCATTTGTGGAAATCTTGAAATATCTTTCTTTGAATTTGGCTCGGTTGTCCTTAGATCCTGGATACGCTGCTCCTAGTACTTGAAAATAATTTTTTATATTTCCGGCCATAAATTCTTGATGTAAAATCTGAAATCTCTTTGGGGACTTTTATCAAACACCTTTGAAAAACTGTCAGATTTGAGCTTTCTGTTTGATTGGGCTTTTTGAGGCCTTTATAATTTTTGGAAGGGAAATATGTTACGGGCGTTTTAAAGTAGAGGTTCAAAGATTCAAAATGATATATTATTTGTTGGAACATACTTACGTATATATGTATTTATAGAAGTCCGAAGTCGGTGGAAAATCAGCCTTACCCGGACAGCTGGAAACCTTATCCGGACAGCTGGCCAAGAAGCTTCTATCGGTCGTGACCGACCTTATCCCGACAGCTGGACATCCTTATCCGGATAGTGGCCGAGAAGCTTCTGTCAGTCATGACCAATAGCTGTTGGTAGTCGTGTCCGGCGGTGACCGGCAAATGTCCGTCAACTTGGCTCGGCCGGTTCGACCCCTTCCTGATGTCCAAATTAGATTTTGTGACCTGTTCCGGACTCGTCAGAGTTAAATCTTCGATATGCTTGGAATGAATTTTCGATAATAATAATAAAATTATTTAATATTAATTTTTGCAATATAAGTATTCTGTGATGAAAATTTTAACGAATCAAATCGTCGGAACTTTTCGAAATCACTTTCATAAATTCTAAAAATGATCCTTATAATTTATTTTGAAATCTTTTCCTTTTAAGTCCTTCATTTTATGCTAGGAAATATCGGTCCAAGTATCGGACAACCTGTAAATAATAAAAAATCAAAATCCATGATCGTTAGCATTTAAATAAGTATTGGGGCGTTACAATCCACCCCCTTTAGAAAATTTCATTCTCGAAATTGGGCTTCGTAAAGAATGTTGAAAATCTATATCAAACTTTGTATGAGTATTTTCATCAATAACTTTAAAAATATTGTGTCAGCAAAAATCACTTTGAAACCTTTCTTTGAAATCATATTTTCTCCCTTTCGAACAACATTTAAACTTTCACATATACTTTCAAATCTTTTGCCGACACAATCATTCTATACTCATACCATAATTTTTAAGTTTTCATAAAAGAGTGAATACTTGAAAACATTACCTCGGAGTCGACGTTGGGCAGCAGTGATGAACCACATATTCTCCCGAAAATATAATCATGCCGTAATTATTCGTTATACTTTTAAAAATAAGAATGTTTTGAAATATATTGTTTTGTATATGTAAATCTTTTTTTTAAACCTCCTTAACTGTATAGTCCCATACCTATACAGTCTTGGAATACCTCTCGTTCTGGTGAGAATTCGGTTCAGTCATGTCCCCCTCCACCTAGAAACCTTGTCAGGAGCTGCTCGTTGTCCGTGCCCTTTTTCTTATTGCACCGGCGATCACTCCCCTTTCTCAGAGCCGCTCATTGTCCGTGCTTTTTTCTATTGCACCGGCGATCACTCCTGCCCTCTTCGGACCAGGGTGTCACATGTTCACCAGCTCCCGCTTGGTTCATCCTCAAATCTCACCGTACTGAGAGAGGTCTTGCACCGATACCATTCTGTAACGCCCTGAATTTCTTAATTAAAAAGCATGTTACACCGCTCAATTTGTCCTTATCAATTTTTATATAAATTTGGAGTATTTGCTGAAGCATTTTAGTAAGTAAATATTCAATAAAAGTCGTTTATTCAAACATCAGTACAATTTTATAAAAACATGGGAAATTAAATATTCGGACATAGTCCGTTGAAATTACATTCGTTGAAGAACATCAAGTGTTTCATAAAAATAATAACAATTACGGCGACAACATCTTTTATTCTTTTGAACTTCATCGTGTTGGGAGTATGTATTCATCATCTACTTGTCCCGTTCGTCAATTCCTTAGCCTGAAAAACATAAACGACGAGGTGTGAGTACGCTAGCATACTCAGTGAGATTAAACCCTTATAAATCGTCAAAATCATGTTGTATAATGCACATAAAACATTCTTAGCTGTGTGAGACTCGTCTCGGATTTCTTTCATTTTTTCGACCCCTCTCTGGTCGTCATGTTACACGACACAACGATGACCGTAACATATTAAAACAGTATAACCTCACCTCATTTGTAGAAATCTTGAAATATCTTCCTTTGAATTTGGCTCGATTGTCCTTCTTCGAACCCGGATACGCTGCTCCTAGCACTTGAAAATACTTTTTTATATTTCAGGCCATAAATTCTCGATCTAAAATCTGAAATCTCTTTGGCGATTTTTATCAAACACCTTTGAAAAACTGTCAGATTTGAGCTTTCTGTTTGATCGGGCTTTTTGAGGCCTTTATAATTTTTTGAAGGGAAATATGTTATGGGCATTTTAAAGTAGAGGTTCACAGATTCAAAATGATATATTATTTGTTGGAACATGCTTATGTATATATGTATTTATAGGAGTCCAAAGTCGGTGGAAAATCAACCTTACCCGGACAGCTGGAAGGCTTATCCGGACAGCTGGCCGAGAAGCTTCTATCGGTCGTGACCGACCTTATCCCGATAGCTGGACATCCTTATCCGGATAGTGGCCGACAAGCTTCTGTCGGTCGTGACCGGTAGCTATCGGTAGGCGTGTCCGGCGGTGACCGACAGATGTCCGTCAACTTGGCTCGTCCGGTTCGACCCCTTTCTGATGTCCAAATTCGATTTTGTGACCTGTTCCGGACTCGTCGGAGTTAAATATTCGATATGCTCGGAACGGATTTTCGATAATAATAATAAAATTATTTAATATTAATTTTTGCAATATAAGTGTTCTGTGATGAAAATTTTAATGAATCAAATCGTCGGAACTTTTCGAAATCACTTTCATGAATTCTAAAAATGATCCTTATAATTTATTTTGAAATCTTTTCCTTTTAAGTCCTTTATTTTATGCTAGGAAATATCGGTCCAAGTATCGGACAACCTGTAAATAATAAAAAATCAAAATCCATGATCGTTAGCATTTAAATAAGTATTGGGGTGTTACAATCCTCCCCCCTTTAGAAAATTTCATCCTCGAAATTGAGCTTCGTAAAGAACATTGAAAATCTATATCAAACTTTGTATGAGTATTTTCATCAATAACTTTAAAAATATTGTGTCAGCAAAAATCACTTTGAAACCTTTCTTTGAAATCATATTTTCTCCCTTTCGGACAACATTTAAACTTTCACATATCCTTTCAAATCTTTTGCCGACACAATCATTCTATACTCATACCATAATTTTTAGGTTTTCATAAATGAACGAATACTTGAAAACATTACCTCGGAGTCGACGTTGGGCAGCAGCGATGAACCACATATTCTCCCGAAAATATAATCATGCCGTAATTATTCGTTATACTTTTAAAAAGAAGAAAGTTTTGAAACATCTTGTTTTGTATAAGTAAAGCTTTTTTTTAAACCTCCTCAACTGTATAATCCCATACCTATACAGTCTTGGAATACCTCTCGTTCTGGTGAGAATTCGGTTCAGTTATGTCCCCCTCCGCCTAGAAGCATTGTCAGTAGCCGCTCGTTGTCCGTGCCCTTTTCTTATTGCACCGGCGATCACTCCCCTTTTTCGGAGCCGCTCATTGTCCGTGCCCTTTTCTATTGCACCGGCGATCACTCCCCGCCCTCTTCGGACTCGGGTGTCACATGTTCACCAGCTTCCGCTTGGTTCATCCCCAAATCTCACCGTACTGAGAGAGGTATTGCTCTGATACCATTCTGTAACGCCCTGGCTTTCTTAATTAAAAAGCATGTTACACCGCTCAATTTGTCCTTATCAATTTTTATATAAATTTGGAGTATTTGCGGAAGCGTTTTAGTAAGTAAATATTCAATAAAATTCGTTTATTCAAACATCAGTACAATTTTATAAAAACATGGGAAATTAAATATTCGGACATAGTCCGTTGAAATTACATTCGTTGAAGAACATCAAGTGTTTCATAAAAATAATAACAATTACGGCGACAACATCTTTTATTCTTTTGAACTTCATCGTGTTGGGAGTATGTATTCATCATCTACTTGTCCCGTTCGTCAATTCCTTAGCCTGAAAAACATAAACGGCGAGGTGTGAGTACGCTAGCATACTCAGTGAGATTAAACCCTTATAAATCGTCAAAATCATGTTGTATAATGCACATAAAACATTCTTAGCTGTGTGAGACTCGTCTCGGATTTCTTTCATTTTTTCGACCCCTATCTGGTCGTCATGTTACACGACACAACGATGACCGTAACATATTAAAACAGTATAACCTCACCTCGTTTGTAGAAATCTTGAAATATCTTCCTTTGAATTTGGCTCGGTTGTCCTTCTTTGATCCCGGATACGCTTCTCCTAGCACTTGAAAATACTTTTTTATATTTTCGGCCATAAATTCTCGATGTAAAATCTGAAATCTCTTTGGGGACTTTTATCAAACACCTTTGAAAAACTGTCAGATTTGAGCTTCCGGTTTGATCGGGCTTTTTGAGGCCATTATAATTTTTTGAAGGGAAATATGTTACGGGCGTTTTAAAGTAGAGGTTCACATATTCAAAATGATATATTATTTGTTGGAACATACTTACTTATATATGTATTTATAGGAGTCCAAAGTCGGTGGAAAATCAACCTTACCCGGATAGCTCGAAGCCTTATCCGGATAGCTGGTCGAGAAGCTTCTGTCGGTCGTGACCGACCTTATCCGGACAGCTAGACATCCTTATCCGGATAGTGGCCGAGAAGCTTCTGTCGGTCGTGACCGGCAGATGTCGGTAGGCGTGTCTGGCGGTGACCGGCAGATGTCCGTCAACTTGGCTCGGCCGGTTCGACCCCTTCCTGATGTCCAAATTCGATTTTGCGACCTGTTTCGTACTCGCCGGAGTTAAATATTTGAAATTGTCATAACGGATTTTCAATAATAATAATAAAATAATTTAATATTATTTTTGCAATATAAGTGTTCTGTGATGAAAATTTTAACGTATCAAATCGTCGGAACTTTTCGAAATCACTTTCATAAATTCTAAAAATGATCCTTATAATTTATTTTGAAATGTTTTCCTTTTAAGTCCTTCATTTTATGCTAGGAACGTATCGGTCCAAGTATCGGACAACTTGTAAATATTAAAAAAATCAAAATCCATGATCGTTAGCATTTAAATAAGTATTGGGGCGTTACATCGCGGTAGACCAGATAGGGGACGCGGCCGAGGCCGTTGTCGTGGTGCTAGTAGTGAGGAAGTTCCGCTTTCTCAGTCCTCTGCAGATTCGGCCTCTCATTCAGTGCTGAATACTCTACCCTTGAGTTCTGATGGGCAACAGAATTTGTCAATTAGTCAGGATCAGTCATCGGGTATTAATGCCGACATTGTAGCTACTGCTGTACTTCAGCAGTCGGTATCTCAGCTTACTCAAATAGCTTAGGGTGGACGTCAGATTCCGCCCCCGACTCCAGAAGATGAAGCTAGTAAATGGCTTCAGAATGTAACCAAGATGCACCCCACTCGCTTCGCTGATTCTACTGACTTCCTGGGTTGGGAGAATTGGCTTTTTCAGATGGGTACGACGTTCGATGCCGTGGCTTGTCTTGACGACAGGAGGGTACCTATTGCTCAGTACCTCCTAGATAAGAAGGCTATGGAGTGGCGGGAAGCTGTGATGCCCAGGGATCGTTTATCTACCTTGGAAGAGTTTAAGACCGCTATAGAAGCGGAGTACTGCCCACCTCCATTTCGGGAGCGTAGGATCGTGCAGTTATTTACTGCCACGGCTCAGGATGTACCGATCTCTCAGGCCATCATCACTTATAACCAGCAGTTGGGATATGTGAAAGAACAAGTGAGGACCGAGACTGATAAGATTCACTACTTTAATATGCGCATGAAGCCTCATATCAGACAGATCATGGCACCACTCATGTGTGCCACATTAAAGGAGTACCAGGACCGCGCTTTATCGATTGAGATGGCAGTACCAGTGTCAGAGTTAGGTTATAAGGCAAAGAAATAGAAGATTGATGGCAGCTTTTCAGCCGGTAAGGGTGGTCTATTTTCGAAGTCTCAGTCTGCTCCTGCATCTGGGAAGAGGCCATTTCATCATTCCAAAGGATCTCAGAGTAACCGTTCAGTCCAGTCCACTACATCGGGCGGCAGATTTTGTTTTAACTACAACTAATATGAGCATTTAGTGAAAGATTGTCCATTTCCTTTAGTCACTTGCTTTACTTGCGGGCAGACCGGGCACCGGGCAGCTCATTGCGAGAGGGCTACCAGAGCCGCCAGAGCTCCGACTACCACTGCCGTTCAGAAAGGGCTTAGTGTAGATTAGAAGACTCCAGTCACTCAGATTTCTCAGAGTTCGGGCCGTGGTAGGGGTCGGGGACAGCCAGATCGCCGTGCGGTATCGAGTTCAGGCTTGGTACACCCCCGATTATATCAGATGAGACGTGCAGAGAAGACAGACGTTCCGGCGGCATCAGGTACCACTCAGATATTTTCTCATCCAATTTCGGTGCTTTTTTATTCGGGTGCTACTCACTCTTTTATTGTTTCGGATTGTATATATCGTATCGGTATTGACTGCTTGTTCGAGTGTGAACCGTTCATAGTGGGTATGCCTATTGGGGATCGTATGGTTGGGAATCGGGAAGTTAGAGATTGCCCAGTGAGGATCCGGAGCTGGGATTGGCCCTCAAATCTCATTGTTGTTGACCTTAAGGGTGAGGATTTAATCCTAGTAGATGATTGGTTGGATCGTCACAGTGATATCATGAACTATTGGACTCGTACTATCTCGATAGTGGCCGAGGATGGCACAGAGCATACTCTCGTCGGTTGTAAGCCGGGTAGATCGGGAAATGTGATTAGTGCCTTGAAGGCGATGGAACTTCTGAACCATGGTTGTGTAGGCTAATAGTGTTACGCCTTGAAAACAGAAGATGGTGGAGTTGACTTGTCGTCAATTCCAGTTGTGAGCGAGTATCCTGAAGTATTTCTGGATGACTTGCCAGGATTACCACCGCAGCAAGAGGTTGAGTTCCCTATTGATCTAGAGCCAAATGCGGCTCCTGTTTCTCGAGCGCCGTACTGCATGGCACCGTCGGAGATGGTAGAGTTGAAGAAGCAGTTGTGGGAATTATTATATAAAGGGTATATTCGACCGAGCGCATCGCCTTGGGGTGCACCTATGCTTTTTGTTAAGAAGAAGGATGGATTGCTTCGTTTATGCATCGACTATCGAGAATTAAATGTTGACCATCAAAAACAAGTACCCTTTACCTCGGATTGACGACTTTTTTGATCAGCTTCTGGGAGCAACCATCTTCTCAAAGATTGATTTATGATCGGGCAACTACCAGTTGAGGATTCAGGATAGTGATATACCTAAAGTTGCTTTTCAGACAAAATATGGCCATTACGGGTTTGTAGTTATGCTTTTCGGGCTAACCAATGCCCCAGCAATGTTCATGCAGTTGATGAACAAATTTGTAATCGTCTTTATCGATGACATTCTTATCTATTCCCAGAGTCAGGAGGAGCACTCCTTACATCTCCGGATTGTGTTAGACATTTTGAGAGCCGAACAGTTGTATGTGAAGTTCTCTAAGTGTGAGTTTTGGCTCAAGGAAGTGATATTCCTCGGGCATGTGATTTCAGCGGAGGGAGTTCGGGTAGATTCGCAGAAGATTGAGGTAGTGATGGCATGGGAACCGCCTAAGAATCTGAAGGAAGTGACGAGTTTTCTAGGACTTGAGGGCTATTACCGCAGGTTTGTTGAAGGATTTTCTAAGATCGCGAGACCACTCACTCAGTTACTCCAGAAGACTAAGAAGTTCGAGTGGGACGCAGATAGACAAAATAGCTTTGATGAGTTTAAGAGACGGTTGACTACCACACCAGTTTTAGCTTTGCCTCAGGGGAACGAGGATTTTGTGATGTATAGCGATGCTTCGGGCCTCGGGCTCGGATGTATTTTGATGCAGAGAGATAGGGTTATTGCATATACATCCCGTCAGTTGAAACCTTATGAGGTAAATTACCCTACGCATGATTTAGAGTTAGATGTAGTCGTCTTCGCTTTAAAATTTTGGAGGCATGATCTCTATGGGTCGTGTAAGATTTACACAGATCACAAAAGTCTGAAGTATATCCTCAGTAAAAAAGAGTTGAACATGAGACAGCGTACGTGGTTGGAGTTAATTAAAGATTACGATCTCGAGATTCTTTATCATGGGCAAGGCCAATGTTGTGGTAGATGCATTGAGTCATAAGCCGATGGCTCTACAGATGTTAGAGGTACTTACGCCTCAAAGCAGGATCCAGTGGGACTTGATTTGTCAGGAAGTTTGGGTTCAGAGAGTTCAGGGTCAGTTATGTGCATTAGAAATCACTTCGTATTTGGTTGATGATATCAAGGCGAGACAGTATGATGATCCATTTTTAGTCTAGTTGAGGGAAGATGTGAAAAAGGGGAAATCCCCTGGATTTGCGTTTCAGGATGATGGAATTTTGAGATTTCGCGGCAAATTATGTGTAACGAGTGATATTGAGTTGAGAGTGAAGCTCATACTACGCCTTATTCCATACATCCTGGTACGAGCAAAATGTACAAGGATGTAAGGAGTAACTACCGGTGGAGCAATTTGAAGACGGACATTAGCGAGTTTGTGATGAAGTGTTTGACCTGTCAGCAGGTTAAGATTGAGCATCAGCGACCCGCGGGGTTATTACGACCACTTCCCATTTCTAGGTGGAAGTGGGAGGATAATTCCATGGATTTCGTTACCAGTATGCCTAGGACTCAGACTGGAATGAACATGATATGGGTTATTGTTGTTCGATTAACCAAATTAGCTCATTTTCTGGGCATTAAGGATACTTGGGGGCCGGAGAGACTAGCATGAGTGTTTATTGCAGAGATCGTGAGGTTGCATGGGACTCCTAAGAGTATTGTTTCAGATCGAGATGGCCGGTTTGTATCACATTTTTGGCAGGCTGTTCATCGAGCTTTGGGAACTGAGTTGAGACTCAGTACATCCTACCATCCCCAAACAGACGGAAAGTCGGACCGGACGATACAGACACTGGAGGATATGTTGCGGGCCTGTGCTTTAGACTGGAAACATGATTGGGAGTCGCATTTGCCGTTGATCGAGTTCACGTACAACAATAGCTGGCACGCCTCAATCAAAATGGTACCATTTGAGGCATTGTATGGAAGGAGGTGCAGATCGCTGTTGTGTTGGGATGATGCATCCGAGTTGACTGGCACTGAACCAGACATGGTAGTTGATACGAGAGAGAAGATTACATTGATTCGTGATAGGTTGTTAATGGCCCAGAGTCGACAGAAGTCTTATGCCGACACGCGTCACCGACCATTGGAGTTTGAGGTGAGGGACCATGTTTTGCTTAAGCTGTTGCCGACACGGGGAGTTTACCACTTCGGCCGGAAGGGTAAACTTAGTCCGAGATATATCGGATTGTTCGAAATTTTAGAGAGAGTTTGAGAGCTTGTATATCGGTTAGGATTGTCCCCATCCTTAAGTCACGTGCATAACGTGTTTCATGTTTCCCAGCTTAGGAAGTATGTACCGGACCCTAGCCATATTATTAATTATGGAGATATTGAGGTCCCGACATTACCTTTGAAGAGAGACAGATTCAAATTTTGGAGAGTCGTGTGATGCAACTTAGGCACAAAAGCATCCCTTTGGTTAAAGTTCAATGGTTGAGACATGGATCAGAGGAATCCACGTGGGAGACGGAAGAGAATATGAAGTCGAGATACCCTCAATTATTCGTTTTTTAAGTTTCGGGACGAAACTTATTTTTAGGGGCAGAGAATGTAATATCCGCACTTTCCATTTTTAGAAATTTCTTTTTTTAGTGTATTTTCATTTTGGACGACTCGCTTATTATTGTTTTGTAATTATGAAACTATTTTGTTCTGTATCCATGACCATCCGGACGAGTTTCTGAGTTGTTTTATGAGATTTTACTTATTGTGTAACTTTTCCGCATTGAGGCTTGATTCTCGTAAATCTCGTTATATACTGACGTCTCATTACTTCTTCAAGTTCCTTTAATGTTCCTGGGTATGTTACAACTTTTTGAGTTGTTGTTCAGGTCTCGAGTTTAGATTTTCGAACGTTTGGATCAATTTTTTTTGTAAATTCTTATTATTTTAGGCGTTGATGCTATTTCCAGCCTTCGGATGACTGGAGGCTTGTGATGGTTTTTATGTTTATCTCGTCTATAAAGATCTTCGTATATATGTGGCTTCATTCCTCGTACTTTCATTCCGGTTGTTGGCAAACCGTTGTTTTCAGACTAGTCTGCTTGCTGCCAGGTATGCATTACGGCCGTAAAGGTGGTACGCATTACGGCCATAAGACTTCATACATTACGGCCGTAATGTCCCTTTCATAGCGGCCGTAATGGGATGGAGCATATCGGGCAGTAAGGTCGTGAACATCATTATGGCCGTAATGGTGTAGGTGTTACGGCCGTATCAACTGCCAGTATTTAAAACTGGCAGCGGATGATTTCAGCCATTCTTCACCCTTTCTTCTTCCTTCCACGACAAAAACACTCCCTTGACTTAGGGCTCGGCCAATATTCATCCAAACTTCAGTTGAAAAACATTTTGGGGCATCATATCATCACTCTAACCCCAAATCATCCGTGGTTCACCTTCAAATCGAGGTATATCCTTAGAACCCTAACTTTTGGGGATTTAGGGGTTTTGTTTTGATTTTCATCCTTCTAGTCCGATTTGACTTATATGATTGTTAGATTACGATAGCATCATCATAATCCCTTACTTCTCTTGTAGTTTTGTGGATTAGAATTCGAGGTTTTCTCTGTTAATATGTTGGGATTGTTTGTGACCTCGTATTGTCCGATGAAATGTCCCAACGGGTAGAACTAAGACGAATTCTTACGTTTCCAGAATATTGAGATTGTTTGTATATCGTTATTGTGATAGGAGCGAATTTGTGAAGATTATTCGGACCGAAACCTTTCCTTTCGCCATTTCCTTCACGTCATTTTATTCAAGGCAAGTACATGTATTACATTTTGTTATGTGTGTTAGGGTTGTGATACGAATGATGAATTATGATATTGTGTGTGTGAGTTGTTGTTCTTCCACCCGGAGCATTCGACGGGGCGTCTGGGGGCCGATACTAAGGGGTATGGCCGCGGAAGTGGTTTCCCACCCGGAGCGTTCGACGGGGCGTGTGAGGTCGATACTAAGGGGTACAACCACGAGTTACCAAGTGTGGATGGTTGTGATATTGATATGAGATGAATTACTGTTTGATGTCAATAGAATATTCCGGAATATGATTTTCAAATATTTTATAAATGAGATGATTGTGTTGAATCGTATCTGTATATAATGTAGTATAATTGTGTACTTGCACTAGCTATTCGAATGCTAACCCCTTAAATAGGGGAAATGCATTTTATGCATTTCAGGTATCGGTCGAGCTGAGGATCTGGCACGGCAAATGCATGCAAAGGATGGCCCGACATGTTGTTATTGTATTTACTAGGGTGTTGGAGAGAGTGTGGTTGTTTTACAAATATGGTTAAAGTCTCCTGCGTTGGCAATGGACTTGTGTTAACTTATACTTATGATGTTTGATTAAAATGTTTTGGCCAAGACTACGACCCTATTTTACTATTATGAATGTGTCCTATGGGATTTGTTTGTGGATTATGTGTCATGTGTTAGCCTGGTAGACCTTATGAAGGTTCTACGGTGTGTAATGTCCCTTATGAGATTTGGGGTGTTATAACAAAAAATATACATTGGCAGTCTCACTATCCTTGGTACGCTTTAGCTCTTCCACGTAAATCTTGCAATTTATTTTCCAGTGTCCTAGTTTATTGCAATGATGGCAATTTCCATCTTTGGGAGCCTTAGCCTTGAAAACTGGATTAGTAGGGCCTTTAGATTTGGCAACTTTTGCCTTACCTTTTCCCTTGTCTTTGTTCTTGAAGGACTTCCCTTTGCTGACCATTAGCATGGGGCTTAGTTTCTTCTTAATATTCTGCTCACCCATTTTAAGCATCCCATGCAGCTCAACAATGGACTTCTCCATCTCATTCATATTATAGTTCATAATGAACTGACCAAAACTATCGGACAATGAGTTTAGGATCACATTCGTGGAGTGCTCCTTAGAAAGTGGAAAACCATTCCTATCGAGATGATCAATATATCCTTTCATCTTGAGTACATGAATGCTGACAGATGTCCCCTCAACCATCTTGCAAGCATACAAGGCTTGAAAGGTCTCATATGTAATATCCGCATTTTTCTTTCCCCTTGTATTTTCCTTTTCGGTGAATTTCTAGGTCGTAGTGACCCTCATGTACCTTACATTGTATCTTTCCCATCATCTATTGATCTGAGACTCGTTATTGTTGTGCGGAACCGCTGTTTCGGGTTGCCGTGGATCCATTCTATGTTTCGATACATCTTGAGATGTTCCGTTTAACGTTTCGTTCATATTCCGGTGTTTTGGACCGTTTATATCTCGTACCTAGCGCACACTATATTTTCTGCATAGCGCACGCTAGGGGTCACTTAGTAGCGCACGCTACGACTGTTTCGTAGCGCGCGCTAGAGGGCAAGCCCTGGGAGTGGCAGTGCTGATTCCAGTCCTCTGGACTGGTGGATTAACGTACGCTACGTAGCCTAGCGCACGCTAATGTTGGGAGTTAGCGCACGCTGAGACGCCCGGTAGCGTGCGCTAGTGTGGATGTCGATCTTGGAGCTTGCCACCTGATTCTATCGATGCCTGTAGCGCATGCTATTGGTCGATAGCGCGCGCTACCGATACACTTTAGCGCACGCTATGTTTGGTCGATAGCGCGCGCTAACCGGATCAGTGTGTATCGACAGCTGCTTCGGACTCGGATGATGTCCGTGTAGCGCACGCTATTGGTCGATAGCGCGCGCTACCGAGAGGTTATTAGCGCACGCTACGTTTGGAGTAGCGCCGCTAACGGCCGAAATCGCTCTGGATCAGAATCTGTTTCGTTAGCACACGCTAACCTGGAGGATTAGCGCGCGCTAACACTCCCTGGCTATATAAACCAGGGAGTTGACCCAGATGAACGTATTACGTTCATTTCTTCTCCTCCCCGCGGCTTAGAGCTCCCTTGGCGATTTCGGCCGATTCTTGGCGATTTCTTCCTCCAATCATCTCATCCAACATCTTCCTTAAGTTCTTGGTGTATTATATCAACATCAACACGAATCTTTCATCTTAATCCAAGGTAAATCTCTTAGAACCCTACTTTTGGGCGATTTGGGAGTTTTGGGATTTTCTTCCGATCCGTTCCGTTTTGTTGGTGGATTCATGATGAATATGATTAATCTTGTTGGTATAATTAGTTTTCCTACGGATTTATGGTATATTTTCATGGTTTTGCGAAATCGAGAGGGTTTGGTTGTGGTCCGCCCTCGTTGTTATTTTTGTACGAATATACATGAATCGTAGGCGGGTTTTCGGGTGTATTCCATTTCCGTAACTGTTTAGGAGTGGTTGTGATTGTGTTATTCGAATCGTTAGGTTCATTCGTCCGTTCCTCGCGGTCGTGCTTGATTCTTCCATTCCGTTCGTGTCACCGTCTATTAATCGAGGCAAGTATCCTTATGAACTTACAATCTTGACATAGTAGTATTGTATGAGAAATGGTGTGTGTGTGTGTGTATGCTCACTACGGGTTAGATCCGACGGGGTCTCGGTAGGGGTCCACAGAGACGTGGATCGACGAGCTTGCTTTTAACCACTACGGGTTAGATCCGACGGGGTCTCGGTAGGGTTCCACAGAGACGTGGATCGACGGTTAATTGTGGTGCATTTTACAAATGTGATTTGATATTGGCATTTCCGGAAATGGGTGTTTTGGAACTATGCTTTTCTTGATTGCATGCATTTACTATATGTGTAAGATGTAAGTTGTTCATCTGGTTACTTGTACTGGCGTAATTGTTAACCCCTCTGGGGACCCATTTTGGGGAAATTCGTTTTATGAATTTCAGGTCAGGTTCATCGAGACGCAAGGTATTGGACG
This sequence comes from Orobanche coerulescens, assembly GCA_033398695.1. NCBI lineage: Eukaryota > Viridiplantae > Streptophyta > Magnoliopsida > Lamiales > Orobanchaceae > Orobanche > Orobanche coerulescens. Next base: position 90,541,524 of record CM065810.1, on the reverse strand, counting down.
ATACACGGATGATGGCCGTGCGTGATGATTGTGCACGAGTGACGTCTTAGTGTCTTTTTATCTTTTCATCTTTTGTGGTTTTTGAACTAATAGATGTACTCGAGTACTTAAGAGTTCTTGTTCGTCCGGATTGTATTGTTGCCTATTATGTTTGTGTTGGATGATGATGTTATGTTGACCGGTTGAACCGGGTGGATTATTCTGTTTTGCGTCTTTATGACGAGGTGTTATTTTGTCGTTTCTGTGAGTCGATGAGTATGATCTTTGTTCACTGGTGGGTCCCATATAGGGATTCACGGCACTGTAATATACCTCGAATATCTTGAGGGTGTTACAGAAAATGGTATCAGAGAACTAGGTTATGGATACCTAGGCTTGTCGGTTTATTGGGTCTTGTTGTGTTTTGTTTTGCACATCATCGTCACGCTGCCATGATTCCGGTATTACCAGTGTCCGTAAGTTTTTCCTTCCTCTGTTCCTTATTCCCTTGTATCGCACCTTTGATTCTCGATTTGTGATTGTTCTTTTCTTGTACTTACCATCGTATGGATTTTGCTACTTATTTAACATCGGTATGGATCTTGGAAGAGGCCGTGGTCGTGGACGTGGTCGTGGACGCGCCGAGGACGTGGGGCAGCCGGGGCGGCCACGACGCAGCTCTTTGAGCCGGGCAGCACGGCGACCGTCATAGCCATGCTTCTTCTCGGAGCGTGCCGACCTTGGTATTGCGGCCATTATCGGCAAATGGTGAACCAAATGGCGCGATAGCTCAGCGGTTCGAACCCGGATCGTGCCCACGCTAATCGGGCGGAGCGGATCGTTGGCTCCAAGATATTATCAAGATGCATCCTCCTCGGTTTTCGGGAGCTTGGACCCGATTGGTGGGAAGGGTGGATCAAGGAGATTTCTAAAGTCTTCCTTTGCTACCAAGCTCACGAGGACCGTAAGGTCCCTGTGCCCGATAATTTCTCACTTTGGGGGCCTTACGGTGGTGGGAGGCCGTTGGGCCCAAAGATCATCTTTGCTTCGTGGTGAGTTTCAAGAATTGATGGAGGCAATATTGCCGTGGCCGTCGAGACAGGCTCGGGTACATGCTTTTTATGATGCTCAACCGCGGGATATCCCCGTATCTCAAGCTATTGCTGATTTTAACAAGGAGTTGGGTTATGTGAAAACCCAAGTTGTCGAGGAGAGCGACAAAATTTTCCATTTTTCCAGACGGATGAAGTTGTCGATTCGGGACTATATGTCGGGGCTCGTCTGTACTACCTTGAAAGATTACCAGAGTAGGGCCCTTGCTTATGATATGTCGGTGACGGCTAGCGAGGCGGCCCGCAAGAGCAAGAAACATAAGTCCGCTGGGAACTTTTCGGGCCACAAGGGTGGGGGTCAGCAGAAATCCCAATCTACCAACTTCCCCGCCGGCGGTGGTCCAGCTCGTTCCGCTGGGGGTCCTCGTGGAACTACCAGTGCTCCTTTCCGTGATGTAAAGTGTTTCAATTGTGGTCATACAGGCCACGTCAGTCGTACTTGTTTGAGCCCTTTACTGACGTGTAATCAGTGTGGCCAGCCGGGCCACAAGGCTACTTTCTGTGCTGAGAGGGAGAGAATTCTTGGTACCCGAGCCTCCACTCCAGCGCCTAGGGAACCAAGCGTGAATCAAGGATCGTTTGCTTCTCAGTCCCCACCGAGTGCCAGTCGAGGGAGAGGTCGGGGTCAGACCGCCAGAGGGGGAGCTTATAGTGTCGGCTCCGCCCATCCGCGGGTTTATGAGATGCGGAAAGCCGATGACCCAGCAGCTACTGTGGCGACAGGTACCGTTCATATTCTTTCTCATCCTGTCAGTGTGATTTTCGATTCCGGTGCTACGCATTCGTTCATATCTTGGGATTGTGTGCGCCGTTTGAGTCTCGACTGTTTGATGCCTTGTGAACCCTTCATCGTTAAGCTTCCTAGCGGTGATAGGATCGTTGGCGATCAGGAGGTTCGAGGCATTACGTGCTTATTTGTGAGAGGACTTGGCCCTCTAATCTTATTGTTGTGGGTATCGAGGGTGAGGATTTGATTCTTGGGGATGATTGGCTCGAACGGCATGGTGCGATCATGAACTACCGCACGAGAATCATCACTATGTTAGCCGAGGACGGCACCGAGCACTCTTTCGCGGGGCGAAAGAGGGGAAACCAGAAGTTCGTTATTAATGCCTTGAAGGCAATGAGACTCCTGCGAAAGGGGTGTACTGGCTTTTGGTGCTACGCCTTGAAGGCGGAGAGTGGTGGAGTCGAGCTTTCATCGATTCCAATCGTTAGTGATTTTCCTGATGTATTTCCTGACGAGTTACCGGGATTGCCACCGGATCGTGAGGTCGAGTTCGCTAAAGAGTTAGAGCCGGGCGCGACTCCTATTTCGAAGGCGCCGTATCGTATGGCACCATCAGAGATGTCCGAGTTGAATAAGCAGTTGAGTGAACTTCTTGAGTCGGGGTATGTTCGACCGAGCGCCTCGCCATGGGGCGCACCGGTCTTGTTTGTGCGTAAAAAGGATGGTTCACTACGTTTGTGTATCGACTATCGCGAACTAAATAAGGTGACCATCAAGAACAAGTATCCTTTGTCGAGAATTGATGACTTGTTCGATCAGTTGCAGGGAGCTGCGGTGTTCTCGAAAATTGATTTGAAATCGGGGTACTATCAGCTCCGGGTGAGAGAGTCTGATGTGCCGAAAACAGCTTTTCGGACGAGGTACGGACATTATGAGTTCGTAGTTATTCCTTTCGGGTTAACTAATGCGTCGGCGGTGTTCATGCAGTTGATGAACAAAGTCTTTATCGAGTATTTGGATAAGTGTGTCGTCGTCTTCATTGACGGTATTCTTGTTTATTCGAGGAATGAGGAAGAGCATGCCCATCATTTACGGGTAGTATTAGACATTTTGAGGACCGAGCAACTCTATGCAAAGTTCTCAAAATGTGAGTTCTGGCTGAAGGAAGTGATGTTTTTAGGTCACGTGATTTCAGCCGAGGGGGTTCGTGTGGATCCGCAGAAGATTGAGGCAGTGTTGGATTGGGCACCGCCCAAGAATGTGAAGGAGCTCCGTGGTTTCTTGGGTTTGGCTGGCTACTATCGTAGGTTCGTCGAGGGTTTCTCGAAACTAGCTTGGCCACTTACGCAGTTGCTCCAGAAATCCGAGAAGTTCGTCTGGAATGACGAGAGGCAGTCAAGTTTTGAGGAACTGAAGAGACGTTTGACTTCAGCCCCGGTTTTAGAATTGCCATGTGGCAACGAGGGTTTTGCTGTTTATAGCGATGCTTCGGGACAGGGTCTTGGGTGCATGTTGATGCAGCACGGTAAGACCATTGCTTATGCATCGTGACAGTTGAGGCCGTATGAGCTTAACTACCCTACTCATGATTTGGAGTTAGCGGCAGTTGTTTTTGCACTCAAGATTTGGCATCACTATCTTTTCGTCTCTGCATGTCAGATTTTTACCGATCATAAAAGTCTGAAATACATATTTACCCAGCGGGAGTTGAATATGAGGCAGAGGAGGTGGTTAGAGCTGATTAAGGATTATGACCTCGAAATCCTTTATCATCCGGGCAAGGCGAATGTCGTGGCCGACGCCTTGAGTCGGAAACCGATTGCGTTGCGAACGCTTGGGATACTTACGTCTCAGTCTGAGCTTCGGCGGGCTTTGATCGAGTTGGATGTTGAGGTTTTGTTGCCTGGAGCTGTCGGGCAACTTTGTGCTTTAGAGGTTTCGTCGTCTTTGATCGATGAAATTAAGCTAAAGCAGTTAGAGGATCCGATGATTACTCCAATCCGAGAGAACGTTCTTAAGGGAAAGTCTCCTGGGTTCGTGATTCACGAGGATGGTGTTTTGAGATTCCAGAGTCGGCTTTGTGTGCCGAACGATCCAGAGTTACGACAGAGTATTTTGCGTGAGGCCCATTCTACACCCTATTCCGTTCATCCTGGTTCGAGTAAGATGTACAAGGACCTGAGGAGGAATTTCTGGTGGAATGATATGAAGGAGGAGGTCGCACAGTTTGTATCGAGATATTTGACTTGCCAGCAGGTCAAAATCGAGCATCAGCGACCGGCTGGGTTATTGCAGTCACTTCCCGTTCCGGAATGGAAATGGGAAGATATATCGATGGATTTCGTTACGAGTTTGCCGAGATTGAGGTCGCGCATGAATGTGGTCTGGGTGATTGTAGATCGTCTGACTAAGTCGGCACACTTTCTGGGCATCAAGGACACTTGGGGCCCGGAGAAGTTAGCCTTTGTGTTTATCGCGCAGATTGTGAGGCTTCACGGTACTCCAAAGTCTATTGTTTCGGATTGTGATGGCCGTTTCGTATCGCACTTTTGGCAGGCGGTGCATAAGGCGTTGGGTACCCGTTTGCATTTGAGTACCTCTTTTCATCCCCAGTCAGATGGACAGTCGGAACGCACTATCCAGACATTCGAGGATATATTGCGTGCTTGTGCCCTCGATTGGAGTAGCGATTGGGAGGAACATTTGCCATTGATCGAATTCACGTACAACAACAGTTGGCACGCGTCGATTCGGATGGCACCGTATGAGGCACTTTATGGGCGGCGATGTCGATCACCAATTTGTTGGAATGAGACGTCCGATTTAGTCGGGACCAAGCCGGATGTCGTTTTAGAGACGAGGTGGAAGATAGAAGTAATTCGAGAACGGATGTTGACTGCCCAGAGTCGACAGAAGTCGTATGCCGACGTCCGTCGCCGACCTTTGGAATTCGAGGTGGGAGACCACATTTTGCTAAAGGTGTCCCCGACGAAGGGAGTTTTTCGTTTCGGGAAGAAGGGGAAGTTGAGTCCGAGATTTATTGGACCCTTTGAGATTCTCGAGCGAGTCGGTGAGTTGGCATACCGTTTGGCGTTACCTCCAGCCTTGAGTCATGTTCATAGCGTTTTTCATGTTTCCCAGTTGAGGAAATATGTCCCGGATCCTAGTCACGTCATCGATTATGGTGAGATTGATGTCGCCGAGGATATTACTTTCGAAGAGCGTCCTTTGAAGATTTTGGGGCATCGTGAGAAACGACTGAGGCATAAGACCATACCTTTGGTCAAGGTGCAGTGGTCGAGACACGGTGTCGAGGAGGCAACTTGGGAAACCGAGGATAGCATGCGTGCTAGGTACCCTGAGTTGTTTGTTTCTTAAGTTTCGGGACGAAACTTGTTTTTAGAGGGGTAGAATGTAATATCCGCATTTTTCTTTCCCCTTGTATTTTACTTTTCGGTGTATTTCTCGGTCGTAGTGACCCTCATGTACCTTACAGTGTATCTTTCCCGTCATCTATTGATCTGAGACTCGTTATTGTTGTGAGGAACCGCTGTTTCGGGTTGCCGTGGATCCATTGTATGTTTCGATACGTCTTGAGATGTTCCGTTTAACGTTTCATTCATATTCCGGTGTTTTGGACCGTTTATATGTCGTACCTAGCGCACGCTATATTTTCTGCATAGCGCACGCTAGGGGTCACTTAGTAGCGCACGCGCTCAAGCTTTAAATGGCGCGCTAGAGGCAAGCCCTCGCGGATGGCGATCTTGATTCCGATCCTGCGGGTGGTGGATTAGCGTACGCTACGTAGCCTAGCGCACGCTAATGTTGGGAGTTAGCGCACGTTGAGACGCCCGGTAGCGTGCGCTAGTGTGGATATCCAGTACTGGACAGTTTGCCACTGGATTCTACTGATGCCCAGGTAGCGCACGCTATTGGTCGATAGCGCGCGCTACCGATACACTTTAGCGCACGCTATGTTTGGTCGATAGCGCGCGCTAACCGGATCGTGTGTCTTGTGATTTGCTTCGGACTCGGCCGATGTCCAGGTAGCGCACGCTATTGGTCGATAGCGTGCGCTACCGAGAGGTTATTAGCGCACGCTACGTTTGGAGTAGTGCATGCTAACGGCCAGAAATCTGGCTACTGGACTGTAGTCTGTTTCGTTAGCGCACGCTAACCTGGAGGATTAGCGCGCGCTAACACTCCCTGGCTATATAAACCAGGGAGTTGACCCAGATGAACGTATTACGTTCATTTCTTCTCCTCCCCGCGGCTTAGAGCTACCTTGGCGATTTCGGGTGATTCTTGGCAATTTCTTCCTCCAATCATCTCATCCAACATCTTCCTTAAGTTCTTGGTGTATTATATCAACATCAACACGAATCTTTCATCCTAATCCAAGTTAAATCTCTTAGAACCCTACTTTTGGGTGATTTGGGGGTTTTGGGATTTTCTTCCGATCCGTTCCGTTTTGTTGGTGGATTCATGATGAATATGATTAATCTTGTTGGTATAATTAGTTTTCCTACGGATTCATGGTATATTTTCATGGTTTTGCGAAATCGAGAGGGTTTGGTTGTGGTCCGCCCTCGTTGTTATTTTTGTACGAATATACATGAATCGTAGTCGGATTTTCGGGTGTATTCCATTTCCGTAATCGTTTAGGAGTGGTTGTGATTGTGTTATTCGAATCGTTAGGTTCATTCGTCGGTTCCTCGCGGTCGTGCTTGATTCTTCCATTCCGTTCGTGTCACCGTCTATTAATCGAGGCAAGTATCCTTATGAACTTACAATCTTGACATAGTAGTATTGTATGAGAAATGGTGTGTGTGTGTGTGTGTGTATGCTCACTACGGGTTAGATCCGACGGGGTCTCGGTAGGGGTCCACAGAGACGTGGATCGATGAGCTTGCTTTTAACCACTATGGGTTAGATCCGACGGGGTCTCGGTATGGGTCCACAGAGACGTGGATCGACGGTTAATTATGGTGCATTTTACAAATGTGATTTGATATTGGCATTTCCGGAAATGGGTGTTTTGGAACTATGCTTTTCTTGATTGCATGCATTTACTATATGTGTAAGATGTAAGTTGTTCATCTGGTTACTTGTACTGGCGTAATTGCTAACCCCTCTGGGGACCCATTTTGGGGAAATTCGTTTTATGAATTTTAGGTCAGGTTCATCGAGACGAGCGGGCGCTGGACCAGTACACGGATGATGGCCGTGCGTGATGATTATGCACGAGTGACGTCTTAGTGTCTTTTTATCTTTTCATCTTTTGTGGTTTTTGAACTAATAGATGTACTCGAGTACTTAAGAGTTCTTGTTCGTCCGGATTGTATTGTTGCCTATTATGTTTGTGTTGGATGATGATGTTATGTTGACCGGTTGAACCGGTTGGATTATTCTGTTTTGCGTCTTTATGACGAGGTGTTATTTTGTCGTTTCTGTGAGTCGATGAGTATGATGCTGTTCAGCCTGGTGGGTCCCATATAGGGATTCACGGCACTGTAATATACCTCGAATATCTTGAGGGTGTTACATCATACCTCTCTTTCCTATCATGCTTCGTGAAAGTTTCCTTGAGGTGAGTATTAATCTCATAAGCTTCCATTTCTTCCAGATTCTTCTGAAGTTCTGGACAAATGGTAGCCAACATAAGACAACTGACATCAATGAAATAATCACAATGTTTCTTCCATTTTTCTTTTGTTGCTTTGTTAGCATTGTCAGCAGGCTCATCAGGAATTTCTTCCTCAGGAACGTACAACATTCTTTCTTGCTTGAGAACTATTCTTAATCTTCGGATCCAATCCAGATAGTTGCAGCCATTTTCTTTGAGCTTGTACTTCTCAAGGACGGATTGCAGTGAAATGGTGGATGTGTTCTTTGATACCATTCTATTATCTACAGAATTCATATGCAAAGTATTTAGTCACATTTTATTTCTCGAGAAATACTCCCACTAAAATAAAATAGCCTCAATTTTACAACAATTGTAATTTTAGTGGGTTAAGAACCTATTTTGCACAAATCTAAACTCAGCTTTGGCATGACGCCTAGAATTTAGCTACTTTAGGTGGATAACTCTTTATCGATTACATCATATGTAACTCTTAGATTATACTTATGGGATATGGCATCTTATGTCCAAGCATGTTATAATTCCATCTTATGCCTTAAGGTTCAAAACTCTTTTGAATTCTTAGTTAATTAAAATATATTGGTATCACCATTACCCGTCCTACCTTACTAAGATAATCCGAGCACCCAGCTTTGGCATGACTTTCTCAAGATGATCGAAGTCTTGATAGGTGTTTTAGTTGAACGGCATTAAATAATTTTAACAAGGGGTTTTATCCTATGTAGCACGTATATGTTGGCTAACATATATCTAAACATACATCGCATCACATACATATATAAATTTAAACATATATAGCATCAGATGACATAATAAATATAGGACCGTGTATAGCATGACCATAATCCTAAAGTGATTTTCATGAGCCAACATGAAAATCACAGCGGTCAATCTAAAGGGTATAATTGATCTTCCTTGATCTTCCAACTTCTTGGAACCTCCTTGTCTTCATTACATTAATGAAAATATATTATGCTAGTAAAATTAAATTACAAGAGAGCAAACGGCACGCAGGTTCGTAAATTATAATAATAAATTAAATAACGACTCGTAGGCCATAAATCATAAATTGAAAACAGCCAATCACATTGGTCAATTTTCGGTCATGTCATACACCATACATAAACCATAATTAATTATCACATAATCAATTTAAAGTTAGCAGATAACATATAAATAATATTTAGCATCCAAATTGAACAAAAAAAAAAAAGATAGCACAGTGGCCGGAGGGATGAACTACACCCCCGGCCAACCAGTTTCAAAACCTTGGACGTGCAATATTTTGCGCAATTAATTCCCTATTTTTCGCACAGGGCCGGGGGCGCGGTTCGACCCAGGTTCGGTCATCAAGTAACCCTACCCCAGACCCACGCGGGTCGGCCCGATTCATGGCCCGTTTTTGGATAGTTTTCTGCAGAACAGTTTCTGGGTATTAATAATGCATAAAATAGCAAAAACAGTACAAAAAATAATTTTTAACGATCCGATTTAATCAAATTAAATCAGAAAAATATATAAATAATATTTAGCATCTTAATCGAACAATCAAAGAAGATAGAATAGTGGCCGGAGGATGAACTACACCCCCAGCCACCCAGGTTCAAAACCCAGGACGCGTAACATTTTGCGCAATTAATCCCCTATTTTTCGCACAGGGCCGCGGGCGCGGGTCGCGGGCGCGGGTCGACCCATGTTCGGTCATCAAGTAAACCTAGCCCAGACCCCCATGGGTCGGCCCGATTCATGGCCCATTTTTTGACAGTTTTCTCCAGAACAGTTTCTGGGTATTAACAGTGCAGAAAATAACAAAAATAGTACAAACGAATAAATTTTAACGATCTCATTTAATCAAATTAAATCAGAAAAATATTTATAAAATCTATATTTCGTAAATATGATTAAGAACATAATTTTAATATATTCAAAGTATATAAAACATATTCTACATACACAATTAAATCACTACAAGTTGGCTCCGCTACCACTGTTGGGTTTTACGTGAACCTAATACAATAAATATGAGTAAGACATAGTGGAATAAATTAACAGAAAACCCAGACGAGGATCTACATGCAGTAATTTAATTGTTTTATTAATAATCCGTCGAATTACCTTAATTTGAAGAACAGATCTGAATCTGGACTAGATGCTGATTAAATCCTCTTCCTCTTTCGGTGATCCACAAACGAACAACTGGTACAAGTCGGATTGCTAGATCCTTATGAATAATATTGATAAACAGTACAACAAATAATCCCTTGCTATAATGATTTTTACTGTTGATCAAAATCAACTAAGGGAAGAAGATGAAGTTAGCGAGAACGAACTTCCCGAACGGAAAGCAGTTCGGCTGAACAGTAGAGGGGAGGGCCGATTTTTGGCCTCACACAATTAGAGTTGTGTAATTTTTCTTATAACAACTCCTTGTCCAAGACCCTTTACTTATACTAAGTAAACCCTAGGGTCAAACTATAGTATTTGCTTAGTTGCCCCTCAACTTATTAAATAAAATAATATATATACATAATATCTTATATTATATATTATTTATTATTTAATCATCTAATAAATATAATATCTAATATCATATTTATCTTTCCTAGTTAATGTAATTAAATAATATAATATATAATCCTATATTATAGTACTCATTATTTATTTTCTTTAATAAATAAAATATCCAATATTATATCTATTAATTATTCTTGCATGTCTTTAGTTGTCGTATGTGTGACCCAAAAGGCTTATATTATATTGGAAATTATTTAATACCTTATTAAATAATAAGTCATAAGCGGTCTCTAGCAAGACATTATGACTACCCAAATAATATAAGTTTATAGTCCATTAAACCATTTAACGTGTTCATATCCATTTGTCGCGCAATATCATATTTGAACTAAGTCATGGAAATTGTCATACTTATTATGTTCAAATGCTTTCTCGATCTTAAGTACATGGATTAAATCAAATGGCTCTTCATTTGAGCATGGCCATGCATTTCCTCCAGTCCTACTTATCGAGGGGCCCAACAGATATCTCTCTCACTAAAGAGAGGGACAAATCCCCATCTTGATTATTCATTGTCCTCTACATGATTCCCACTAATCCCGATCTCTAACCTTTATGAAAACCATGTTTCAGATGACGTTAGATTACGTCAAGGCGTAGTAGTTGTCATGTTTGACTCTATGATAATCTCAGGTTCAAGGATTTATGGACATGCTATCATATTCAGACTCACTTATGATATTTCCATATACTGATCTCAATGCGGGTCTGTCCAGTATTGGTTCCCCATCCAATACCCAAAGTTTGATCCATACCATACGCATAATCATCCGTTGATTATCAATCAAACTTATACTAGTATATGAATCACTTAAGTGATCTCAATGCGGGTTTGTACGATATTGGTTCTCCAACCAAAATCCATAAGATTGATCTGTACCATACGCATAATCATTCGATGATTATTAATAAAACTTATTCTAGTATACTAATCATTTGAGTCTCCACTCAACGTGATTAGACCAGGGTCATTTGAATAATCTTACTATTCGTGAATAACTGTTATTCGATTATTATAATATTAAACAATATAATCAACAAGAAATAAATGATATTAAATAACTTTATTTAAATGTGACAATTACAAATCTTGGCACATCGAATGTCCTAGGACACTAGTCCCAACAATCTCCGACTTGCACTAGGACCATTCATTCATGACTTTTAGTCCTATCGATCTAACATGTTCAACATGCTTTCCTTGTGAGAGAGGCTTGGTAAGTGAATCAGCAGCATTCTCTTCCATTACTACTTTTAATATTTTAATATCTCCTCGTCTGTCGATCTCTATGACTAGGTGATATTTTCTGAGTATATGTTTGGAATTATGATGGGACCTATTTATCTTGTACAATTACACCATTATTGTCACAATAAAGGCTTATGGGACCCTGGGTGGTGGGTACCACTCCTAGTTCGGTAAAAAATTTCTTGATCCATACGGTTTCTTTAGCTGAATCCGATGCTATCAAGTACTCAGCTTCTGTTAGACAATCAGCAACCGTGGTTTACTTGGAACTCTTCCAATGCACAACACCTCCATTCAATACAAACACATAACCAGTTTGCATAATAAAATCGTCTCTGTCGGTTTCGAAACTTTCATTGGCGTAACCATTTATAGACAGCTCGTTTCCCACCCCTCTATAAATTAGAAAAGCATCCTTAGTTCTTCTTAAGTACTTTAGGATGGTTTTCACTGCTGTCTATTAACTTTCACCTGGATTTGATTGGTATTTACTTGTCATGCTAAGGGTAAACGATGCATATGGTCAAGTACAAATGATGGCATACATGATCGATCCAATGGCCGTAGCATATGTAATCTTGCTCATGCAGGCTCGATCAGGAGTCGAAGGAGTCTGAGTCACACTGAGATGAATGCCATGTGACATTGGCAAGAGTCCTCTCTTGGAGTCCTGCATATTGAACCTCTTCAATATTTTGTTAATGTAGGTACTTTTACTCAGATCAATCATTCTCTTGGATCTATCTCTATAGAGTTTTATCTCAAGAATGTAAGCAGCTTCTCCTAAGTCTTTCATTGAGAAACATTTTCCCAACCAAGCCACTGTATGCAAGGTGGGTATGTCATTTCCAATGAGTGATATGTCATCTACATACAAGACTAAGAAAACAACTATGCTCCCACTGACCTTTTTGTACACGCATGATTCATCTTCATTTTGAATAAACCCAAACCATTCATTTTGAAAACAACTATTCTTTGACAATTTTATCAAAACGAAGATTCCAGCTCCGAGAAGCCTGCCTCAACCCATAAATGGATCTTTGAAGCTTGCAAACCCTTTTAGAATCTTATGAATGAACAAAACCCTCAGGTTGTGTCATGTACACATCCTCGAGTAAGTTTCCATTAAAAATGTTGTTTTGACATCCATTTGCCATATTTCATAATCATAGTATGCGACAATGGAAATAAAATTCTAATTGATTTAAACATGACTACTGGCGAAAAAGTTTCATCATAGTCAACACCATGAATCTATCTATAACCTTTTGCCACTTGTATAGCTTTATAGGCTTGAAGATTATTGTCCATGTCTTTCTTCTTTTTGAAGATCTATTTGCACCCAATGGTATTAACACCCTCAGGTGGATCTATCAAGTTCAAAACTTGACTGTCATACATGGACTGCATCTATGACTTCATGGCTTCTAGCCATTATTCAGACATTGGTCCTGAAGCAGCTTCTGTATAGGTACTAGGCTCATCATCTATGAGCTTTACATCATCATCCTCTATTACGAGATACCCATATTTCTCAGGTACATATCACACCCTATCTGATCTGCGAGGGACTTGTGTACTTTGAACTAGCTCTTCAACTAATTGTTGAGCCTGTTCAGTTTCCACCGGTGAAGCAATGTCTTCTTGTGGTTCTCGAGTTTCCTCGAGAATTACTATTCTCCCACTATCTCTTCTGGAAATAAATTCTCTTTCCAAGAAGACAGCATTTCGAGCAACAAACACTTTGTTCTCTGCGGGATTATAAAAGTAGTACCCTTTAGTTTTTTTAGGACATCCCATAAATAAACACCTTTCAGATCTGGCTGGCAATTTGTCAGACACTTGGTTCCTTACGAACGCTTCGCAACCCCAAATCTTTAGAAAAGACAAGTTTGGTCTCGTACCAACCCATTTCTCAAATGGTGTCTTTTCAACTGCTTTAGATGGAACATAATTAAGGGTGAATGCTACTGTTTCTAAGGCATGGCCTCAAAAATGATAATGGAATCTCCGTTCGACTCATCATGAATTGAACCATATCTAATAAAGTTCGATTCCTCCAATCGGACACTCTGTTATGTTAAGGTGTTCCAGGAGGAGTATGTTGTGAAATAATTCCACAACTCCTAAGATGATCATCGAACTCTTGGCTCAAGTATTCGCCACCTCGATCCGATCGAAGGGTAAACATATTTCAAAATATTATTTTGGACATTTCAAAAGATTCATGTTTATGCTTCATAGGGTAAACATATCCATACCGGCTAAAATCATCGGTAAATATGATGAAGTATTGGTATCCGCCTCTAGCATGAGTGCTAAGAGGTCCACATACAGAAGTACTCTTCATGACCGGTGAAAGGACTCTTCATCATTTTGCCCAATAAACAAGATTCGCATGTCCCATATGACTCATAGTCAAAAGAGTCTAAAAGTCCATTGCTTTGGAGTTTAGAAATACGTTTCTCGTTTATGTGACCAAGTCAACAGTGCCATAAGTAAGTCAGATTAGAATCATTGAGTTAGGTTTCTTGGTTGCAATGTTATAGACTTCCGAAGCGTTGGACTCATCTAGATCAATATTGTAAAGGCCAGTATATAGCTTTGCAGTACATAAAGAAAGTTATCAAATAAAATACGAATAATGTTATTCTTAATAAGAAAACTGTAACCTTCACAATGTAATATAAAAACTGAAATAATATTCCTATTCATAGCAGGAACATAATAGTAATTGATCAAAACTAACAAAATCCCATTGGATAAAACTAGATCATAAGTTCCTACGGCTAGTGCAGCAACTCTTTCCCCATTTCCGATCTTAGATCCACCTCCTCTTTCTTCAGCTCTCTACTGCTTGTCAACCCTTGCACATTTGTACAAATATGATATCCATATCCAGTATCCAATACCCAGAAGTTAGAAGTAGATAAGTTGTCTTCTGTAAGAAATATACCTTTGGCAGTCTCTGTAACACCACCATGATATACGGAGATATTACACCGCCGTAGATTCTTGTTGGAGAACCTACCAAGCTTAGATCGACAAAAAATCACGATAACAGTTTTCCACTCACGAAATACATAAAATGTTGATGACAATCACTTCAAAACAACTCGACACCACAACAAACGACACATTGTTCCAAGGAACTATGACTAATACAACGTCATTTATAAAACGACTACCTAACACACCAAATACACATTACATGACCGTACTCGCACGAGTACAAAACAAACCACTATTCATCTCAAACAAAACAACCACAAGTCGAGAATGACACATGACATCACTGCTGCCCATCAAGCTCGTGTCTGCCCTGTGCCGTATCGCCTTTCGGACCTGTACCTAAATACATAACAAGTATTCACCCACAAGGGCTCAGCAATAGCTGGTGCAATTACAATGATTCTAGAATATTTACCACAATGAATAAACAACAAGAAGCATCGTGCCAACACAATTATTCCGGAATACCATACCAAATCATCATCTCAAAACAATCTCCCGAGCTGTACTGGCCCTGTACCTCGCGCGAGATACACACCCCAGAAAGTCCTCGTCAGGCCCTCCCTGGTTGTACAACCCCATTGAGTGATCCGTAGATACTCGCAGTCTAACGGATCCCATGGAACCCACACTGGTTTTAACTCGGTTCACACACACTCAACCACATGGCACAACCACATTTATTGAAATTACCACTTTTCATAAAATCACATTTTTCACATATTCACACGAAGTACATCAAACACAATCAAAAGCCTTAGTTGGAACAACACAAGAAACAATGAACTGAGGAACATGTGGTCTGACCTTCCTCAACGATATGACCCTAGCATAACACAAGGCTATATTAAGCACAATACAACTGAAACGAAAGAATGTCCCTAGGTTTTACCCTTCGGACAATCAACCGGACACCATGCAAACAACATGAGTCATGCCCCGACTACGAATGAAAGCTCGGAATTTAACCCAAGAATTTCAACAAGAACAAGGGATTTTCGTTATAACATCCTAATCCAACACAAACCAAGGTTAATCAGGGACCCTAAATGATGAAGTCGCAAGAAAAACCCAAAATCCCGAAACTAGGGTTTCAGCATGAATTACCTAAATCTGGATGGTAACAGGTGTTAAGATGATGATAAATCCGCGTTAGGAACTTCAAAACGCGACTGGATAATGATATAAGGTGAAGAGCTGCACTCCACTGGACCCTAGGTCGCCCGTCACTGGAGGAGAAAGGAGGGAAGGATGAAAATGATGAAATATAAGCCATGCAGTCCTATATATACTGGACGCTGGTTAGCGCACGCTACGGGTAAAGTGTAGCGTGCGCTATCAGGCTTAAAAAGCAGTCCACCGCCTTTGAAGGGCGGTGCAGGACTTAATAGCCGCACTAGCGTGCATTACCCGTAATGGTTAACATGCGTTATTCATCGATACTAACGCGCGCTAACATCCGAAAATAGCGTGCGCTACCCAATAACACTTGCAGTCCAGAACCTTGCTGTCCTCACTGTCCTGTCGCAATAATGCATGCCAACGTACTACATAACGTGTGCTAGCCTGCTCCAATAGCATACGTTACTCTACCATTAGCGTGCGCTAATGCCCCATTCCAAAGTCCAGAGATCTCACTGCCCCGCAGGCATAGCGCGCTCCACACATAAGGGTAGCATGCGCTACTCACACCTAGTTAGGTTCGCTACCAGGGAAACCTAGCGCCCGCTAACTGCTACTCTCTAGTATAAAATTCGCGAAGTCTGGCCAGAATGAACACAATCCGAAAAATTACAAGCTCAATGATTACAAACCAAAAACACTCCAATATCAACCATTAATACAATCCTCTCTAATTAACCATAATTCAACAAGATACACTCAAATTAACACACATAAAATACATGGATATTACACCCTTACCCCCTAAAAAGAAGTTTCATCTCGAAACTTAAGATTCGAAAAGTTTAGGGTATCAGGAACGCATACTATCTTCTGTTTCCCAGGTAGTTTCCTCAACACCGTGTTTAGACCATTGGACCTTTACTAACGGAATTGCTTTCCGTCGCAATTGTTTCACTTGTCGCCCCAATATGGCTACTAGTTGTTCATCGTATGTAACATCATCATTAACTTCAATCTCCTTGTAATAAAAAATGTGGCTGGGGTCGGGGATGTACTTACGCAATTTCGAAACATGGAACACATTATGAACGTGACTAAGCGTTGGAGGTAACGCTAGTCAATAAGCCACCTCACCTAATCTCTCCAGGATCTCAAAAGGTCCAATATAACGAGGACTAAGCTTCCACTTTTTACTGAACTGAAGAATTCCATGCGTCGGGGACACCTTCAATAATACATGATCGCCCTTCCGAAACTCTAGTGGTCGACGTCGAACGTCGGCATACGACTTCTGTCGACTCTGGGCTGTTAACAATTTCTGCTGGATCAACTCGATCTTCTCCCTTGTTTGAATCATCAAACCTGGTTCTACTCCAAGTAGTTCATACGGCTCGTCCCAACAAATCGACGATCTACACCATCTTCCATACAGCGCTTCAAAAGGAGCCATTCCGATCGAACTATGCCAACTATTATTATACACAAATTCAACCAATGGTAAATGAATCTCCCAATCTTCTTTACAATCCAACGCACAATCCCTCAACATGTCTTCCAGTGTTTGGATGGTTCTCTCCGACTGTCCATCCATCTACGGGTGATAAGCAGTACTGAAATTCAGGTCAGTACCAAGGGCTCGATGTACTGCTTGCCAAAAGTGTGATACAAAACGGCCATCACTATCTGAAACAATACTCTTTGGGGTACCATGGAGTCTGACGATTTCTGTAACGAATAAGCGAGCCAATCTCTCCGGTCCCAGGTATCTTTAATGCCTAGAAAATATGCTGATTTGGTTAGTCGATCAACAATTACCCAAATCATATTCATCCCAGTTCGCGTCCTTGGCATTGCCACAATAAAATCCATTGTGATATCTTCTCACTTCCATTCTGGGATTGGCAATGGTTGTAATTTCCCGATAGGTCTCTGATGTTCAGCTTTAACTTGCTGACAAGTCAAACATTTCGACAAGAACTCTACTACGTCTTTATTCATATTCGGCCACCAAAATTTTTTCTTCAAGTCATTATACATTTTACTCGTACCCGGATGAATCGAGTATGGAGTAGAATGTGCTTCACTTAAAATCATCTGCTTGAGATCATCCTAATTTGGTACACAAATCCTACCTTGAAATCGGAGAGCACCGTCTTCGTATATTATGAATCCAAGTGCTTTTCCTTGAACGACATTTTCTCAAAGTTGTACGAACAAAGGATCATCTAAATGTTTGGACTTAATGTCTTCAATCACGGAGGATGTGACCTTAAGGAGGCTTAACTGTCCTTGAGTTACTTGGGGCCAAATTTCAATTTCCAAATCAAATAGTTCTTGTCTGATCTTCGGTTGGACGGTAAGTAATTACAATCTTTGTAACATGGTTGACTTGCGGCTCAAAGCATCGGCAACGACATTCGCTTTACCAGGATGGTAGAGAATATCAAGATCATAATCTTTAATCAATTCCAAGCATCGCCGTTGATGCATATTAAGCTCCTTCCAAGTAAAAATATATTTCAAACTCTTATGGTCTGTATACACCCAACAAGAAGAGCCATACAAATAGTGCCTCCAAATTTTCAACGAAAACACCACAACGGATAACTCAAGATCATGAGCAGGGTAATTCATCTCAGATGGATTTTAATTGTGGAGATGCATAATCTACTACTCTCTCGTTTTGCATCAATACACATCCCAATCCTTGTTGAGAGGCATCACTATAAATAACGAAACCCTCTATCCCATGTGCTAAGGCTAGAACTGGTGACTTTTTCGGTCTTTTCTTCAACTCATCGAAACTCTTATGACACTCATCATTCCATTCAAACTTCTGATTTTTCTGTAGTAGCTGGGTGAGTGGTCGGGCAATCTTCGAGAAACCCTTGACAAATCGACGATAATATCCAGCTAATCCTAGAAAACTCCGAACTTCCCTGACATTCTGTAGGGGTTCCCATTCTAAAACTGCTTCAATTTTCTGAGGATCCACTTGAACACCCTCCGCAGATATAATATGGCCAAGAAAAGCAGCTTCCTTTAACCAAAACTCGCACTTAGAGAATTTAGCATAGAGCTGGTTAGCCCTCAAAATGCTCAATACTATCCTTAGGTGCTCAACATGTTCCGTTTCACCCTTAGAATAGATTAAGATATCATCAATGAAGACCACTACGAATTTGTCCAGATATACGATAAAGATCTTTTTCATGAGCTGCATAAACACCGCCGAGGCATTAGTCAAACCAAATGGCATAACTACGATCTCGTAATGCCCATACCTCGTTCTGAATGCCGTTTTTGAAATATCCGAATCCCGAATTTGGAGCTGATAATATTCCGACCTCAAGTCAATCTTTGAGAAATCCATAGCTCCTTGTAGTTGATCGAATAGATCATCGATCCGTGGCAATGGATACTTGTTCTTCATAGTAAGTTTGTTCAACTCACGATAGTCAATACATAGTCGTAAGGATCCATTTCTTCCGTACAAACAGCACCGGAGTGCCCCAAGGAGAGGCACTAGGCCGAATATAACCTTTTTCCAACAAGTCACTTAGTTGCTTCTTCAACTCTTGCATTTCCATTCGGGCCATTCTGTAGGGCGCTTTAAATATTGGTACCGCGTTAGGTTCCAGCTCAATAATAAACTCTACATCACAGTGCGGCGGTAATCCAGGTAAATCATCTAGGAACACGTCTGGAAACTCATTCACGACTGGAATACAGGATAAATGAACCTCAACAGTCTCTGTCTTCATTGCGTAACACTAATAGCCAATACAGTCTTGTCGCAATAACTTTATCGCCTTCATGGCCCGAATAATTTTTCCTGAAGTGCCTACTTTCTGTCCTTCAAAGACATGTTCGGTCCCATCCTGTGCGATGACCGAGATTGTCTTTTGATGGTAATACACTACCGCCCCATGACGGTCTAACCAATTGTCGACCAAATCAAATCCTCTCCCTTCATATCAATTACAATTAAGTCGGACGGCCAATCTCTACCATCGATAGTTATAAGACAATGTATGATCTCTTGATCTCCAACTATTATTTCCCCACTTGGTAATCCAACCATAAATGGTTCACACACAGATAGGCCATTAAGACCCAAACGATGTACGCAAGACAATGATATAAAGGAATAAGTAGCCCCAGAGTCAAACAATACATCTACCGGGTGCACATAAATATAAACAATACCTGACGTAGTCGCAGCCCCAACATCGTCAGTCCGTCTCATTTCATACAATCGAGGTGGAGGTGACCCAGTGCTTGGGGTATCTTTACGCCCGGCTCTTCCTCTACCGCTGCCGCGTCCAACACTCGGAGCTGGTTGACCTGTAACTATGACTGTTGGAGCAAGAGACTGACCGGCAAAGACTCTACTCGCGGTCTTACAGTATGACGCTCGATGTCCCTGCTTCCCACAGTTAAAACAATCGACGGGACGAAATGAACATTGAGAACTGATATGCCCTGGTTTCCCACAATTAAAAAACTTTCTTCACTCCTTCACCGGGCTGAGGTGATCCAATGGAATATTGTGCAGAAGGTTGAGGCCTACGCGATCCGCTTCCTCGGAAACTGCCAGAAAACTTCGGCTTCTTCGGACCAGGAGTTTCCTGTATCGGTATCGTCACCATCTCATACACAAGCATTCTATCCTGATATTCTCTCAATGTAGCACACGTAAACCCGCCATATACTTCCGAACTTCAGGTTTCATTCTAGCATCAAAATGAAGTATTTTAGCCACTTCGTTCCAAACTTGATCTTGAACATATACCAGCTGCTTGTTGAATGTCTTGATTGCCGCAGAGATAGGAACATCCTCGGGCTGAGCTCTGAAGAATTCACCAACTCTGGCTAATTGTACAAGTTTCGGGCAATATTGTGCTTCCATTAAATCTTTGAATTCTTCTCAAGTGGCAACACGATCCTTAGGCTTAACGGCTCGCCACCAGTGAGAAACATCATCAACTGTTAGGTATTGAGCAATTGGGACCTTCTTGGCTTCAGGGCAGCCAATACCATCAAATATCTTCTCCTGCTCAACTAACCAATGATCCTAGTTGTTCGCATCACCAGAGCCAATGAATATGGAAGGATTCATCTTCATGACTTCTTGTAGCCATCGATCCTCAGTAGCCTTGCTAGCATGAATATTCTGCACCACTTGGGCCAGCTGATGCACTTGAGTCACAACTTGTTGAAGCACATTAGGTACTTCCACTTCTGTACTCGCATCAGTATCTCCTGATAGGTTTGGGTCTGAATTGGTCACTGAATGAGGTGCCGAATCAGATACGAACATCTCTGGTTCAGGCACCACTCCCCTATCATGGCCTCGACCACGTACGATTAGCTCTACCTCGCAACATATTGGAGAAACAAATTATTCAGTATGGGGATGATCGCAACAATAAGTTACACAATTACATTAGTAATCACTCTCTACAAGAGGGAATAACTATCATCCGAAGGGACTTCCAGCACAGACAGCCCGAGATGGCAACAGCTAGTGATGTCGGAAACAAACAACCGACTCAACTTTAACAGACCCAGAAATACCAACAGCCTAGGTATCCACAAACCTAGGTCTCCGATGCCAAAATCTGTAACACCCCCATGATATATGGAGATATTACAGCGCCGTAGATTCTTGTTGGAGAACCTACCAGGCTTAGATCGACACAAAATCACGATAACAGTTTTCCACTCATGAAATACATAAAATGTTCACGAAAATCACTTCAAAACAACTCGACACCACAACAAACGACACATTGTTCCAAGGAACTATGACTGATACAACGTCATTTATCAAACGAGTACCTAACACACCAAATAAACATTACATGACGGTACTCGCGCGAGTACAAAACAAACCACTATTCATCTCAAACAAAACAACCACAACTCTAGAATGACACATGACATCACTGCTGCCCATCAAGCTCGTGTCTGCCTTGTGCCGTATCACCTTCCGGACCTGTACCTGAATACAGAACAAGTATTCACCCACAAGGGGTCAGCAATAGCTGATGCAAGTACAATGATTCTAGAATATGTACCACAATGAATAAACAACAAGAAGCATCGTGCCATCACAATTATTCCAGAATACCATACCAAATCATCATCTCAAAACAATCTCTCGAGCTGTACTGGCCTTGTACCTCGCGCGAGATACACACCCCAGAACGTCCTCGTCAGGCCCTCCCTGGTTGTACAACCCCACCGAGTGATATTTAGATACTCGCAGTCTAACGGATCCCATGGGACCCATACTGGTTTTAACTCGGTTCACACACACTCAACCACATGGCACAACCACATTTTCTGAAATTACCACTTTTCATAAAATCACATTTTTCACATATTCACACGAAGTACATCAAACACAATCAAAGTACTTGCCTTAGTTGGAACAACATAAGAAATAATGAACTGAGGAACCTGTGGTCTGACCTTCCTCAACGATATAACCCTAGCATAACACAAGGCTATATTAAGCACAATACGACTGAAATGAAAGAATCGCCCTAAGTTTTACCCTTAGGGCAATCAACCGAACACCATGCAGACAACATGGGTCATGCCCCGACTACAAATGAAAATTCGGAATTTAACCCAAGCATTTCAACAAGAACAAGGGATTATAGTTATAACATCCCAATCCAACACATACTAAGGTTAATCAGGGACTCTAAATGATAAGGTCGCAAGAAAAGGCCAAAATCCCAAAACTAGGGTTTCAGCATGAATTACCTAAATCTGGACGGCAACATGCGTTAAGATGTTGATAACTCCGCGTTAGGAACTTCAAAACGCGATTGTATGATGATATCAGGTGAAGAGCTACACTCCTCTGAACCCTAGGTCGCCCATTGCTGGAGGAGAAAGGAGGGAAGGATTAAAATGACGAAATATAAGCCATGCAGTCCTATATATACTGGATGCTGATTAGCGCGCGCTACGGGCAAAGTGTAGCGTGCGCTATCGGGCTTAAAAAGCAGTCCCCCGCCTTTGAAGGGCGGTGCAGGACTTTCGGCATTAGCTGCGGTAGCATTGTAACACCCCCGATATATTTAGGAATATTACAGTGCCATAAATCCTTTACATAAGAATTTACAAGGCTGAAGAACTAAAAAGACATTAACCGATACCAACGAATAAAAATAACGGAAATTAGGTACAAGAGTTTTGACCAATACTGAAAGTACGAATGTTCAACGTAAAAGTATTAATACATCACCAAATTCAAATTATCATAAACGACTACGTACTCGAGTACTTATTGAAATAACCAACAAATAACAGATACATAAAACTGGCCGGAAAATCACTCTGCACCCTCGTCGTCATGCAGCTCCAGTGGTTGTTTCCCCGCTCTACTGGATCCTGAACATAAACAAAATGTTCACCCCCGAAGGGGTTAGCACAACGATGCTAGTACAAGTACCACAACATATTATTCAACATCTCACGAAGAATAATAATAACGTAAATGACAAAATACCAACGAGTCTTCTCCTATGCGAAACTTATAAATAACATACACAACTGATATTCAAAACATGATATCATAACATACACATGGTAATTCCAACGATCCAGCGTTCACTGTCTAGAACCCACGATGATCCTGTCAGACCAACCCATGGTGGAAAAACCCGTCCGATGATCCAGCGCACGCTAGCATAGATCCCCCGATGATCCCATCGGACCAACACGAGGTGGACATACCACAACGACATACATGCACGACAATATGTATAACATCAATACGTAAAACAAATAAGGTACTTGCCTCGATTCGAAGACAAGAATAATACTTCCACGAAACCAAACACTCGAAGGTCGCCCCTTCAATCAATCATGTAACAAGCTCGAACCTTAAAAAAAGAAATAATATAGAATTTATCTCACGTCGTACGAATGTCTACCAATTCAATTTACAGCCGAAAGTTCATAAAACGCAATCTGCCTGAACTTCTTAGCGTACGCTAAGTATTATACGTAGCATGCGTTAAGTCTGTTCGTTAGCGCACGCAAACAATGAAGCCTAGCGTACGTTAACTACACATGGTCAGTACCTCACTGACCAGCCAACTAACTCGCCTGATGGCCTAACGTACATTACGTACCAAACGTAGCGTACGTTAATCTACATAGCTTAGTGTACGCTAACTGTGCATGGCAGTTCACTACTGGGCAGCAGACTAGTTCCAACGGTGATGAAACTTATGAATTTCTTCAATGATAATATAAGTTATCTCCAAGCATAACATGCTCATACGATTATGAATGATCTTACGGTTATAACAACTTCGAATTCAAGAATACGTATTATCATCACAACACCATAATCCATCTTGATTACAATTCTCATGTGAAGTTTGGTGTTCTTAAGGTCGACGCATTATCATCATAACATCCTGATTTAACTATGGAGATAAACTAACAATTCTAGTTTATAAGAAAGGATGCAATCTAAGATGATTCTTTCTTAAGTCTTTATAACCGAAAGTGATATCATCTCCAAGTTTATGATCAATATAACAACATGATTCATACGGATAATCATCTTCAGAATATTCCTCTCATCACTTGATGTACTAAGATTCCAACTACGAGGTTCCAACGACAATATCATAAACATAATCATTCCAATCTTCTAAACATGATGTTTGTTGAATAATTCACCAAAGGAACTCAATATCTTGCTAGTATGATCATCTTATTCTCTAGAACCCGAATCTAAGGATGGAGATAGAATTAACATACCTTAATATGACGAAATCACTGAACCACAAAGGTAGAATCTGACTCCGGTTGGTTGTATGCTACTCCAAGGTGCTACTCCACTTCAATGATCACTCACAAGGAATATCCCATATCCAATGATCAAGTAGAGGTGTTCTAAGTGTATTTGAGGAGGATAAAATGCTCTCTGGACTATGAAGTATGAAGGTTACTCGAAGGAAATGAGAATAAAATGGAGTGCTGGCCCATATATAAACTTTCTGTACATTAGCAGATTAGCGCACGCTATCATACATCCTTAGCGCGCGCTAATAAGAGTTGACTCCAAAACTGTACAGGTTCATCCGCGGGAATCTTATCCGGTCCTACATCCGGCTAGCACATGTGATAGCCGCCCAACTCAATAATTGATGGCCTAGCGCACGCAATTCTTCATTCGTAGCGTGCGCTAGTTGTAGCCGATAGCGCACGTTAAGCAACATTCTTAGCGTGCGCTATCACGAGTTTGCATGAGAAATTTACATGACGATATACTTATGTACAAAGATAAAAATGTGAGAAATATCATACTCCAATTATCAAGACCACAAATCCGAATAATACAGGGTTCGAATACAAATGAAATATACAATAATAAATCCGGATATTACATACTCTCTTACTAAAAAGGAGTTTTGTCCCAAAACTCAAGATGAAAATAACTCTGGATATCTGAACTTCATGCTATCTTCCGTTTCCCAAGTGGCTTCTTCCACTCCGTGGCATGACCACTGAACTTTGACCAAAGCGATTGGTTTGTTTCTCAATTGCTTAACTCGACTCTCGAGTACCCTGACCGGTCTTTCTTCGAACGTCTCATCCTGAGCGACTTCGATCTCCCCGAAATCAATGACATGACTAGGATCCGGTATATATCTCCGTAACTGGGATACGTGGAACACGTTATGAACATGGCTCAACGACGGCGACAATGCCAATCTGTATGCCAACTCTCCAACTCTCTCAAGGATCTCGAATGGTCCGATATATCTCGGACTCAGCTTTCCCTTCCTTCCAAAACGAAAAATTCCCCGAGTAGGAGAAACTTTTAAAAGTACGTGGTCTCCCGTACTGAACTCTAATGGGCGACGGCGTACGTCTGCATAATATTTCTATCGACTCTGGGCGGTCAACAGTCTTTCACAAATCAAGGCTATCTTCTCTCGTGTCTGCACGATCAACTCCGGTTCTGTCCCGATCAAGTCTGATGAATCATCCCAACATAGGGGCGATCTGCATCTCCTCCCGTATAATGCCTCAAACGGTGCCATCTTAATGGAAGCATGCCAACTACTATTGTAGGTAAATTCAATCAACGGTAGATGAACTTCCCAATCAGTTGACCAATCTAAGGCACAAGCCCTCAGCATATCTTCCACTATTTGAATAGTCCTCTCGGATTGTCCGTCAGTCTGCGGGTGATAAGCCGTGCTGAAGTTCAATTCGGTCCCCAAGGCCTTATGAATTGCTTTCCAAAAGTGAGACACAAAACGGCCGTCTCGATCAGAAATAATGGTCTTCGGTGTATCATGCAATCGGACTATCTCTGAAATAAATACTCGTGCCAACCTCTCTGGTCCCCACATGTCCTTAATGCCTAGAAAATGAGCTGATTTGGTTAAACGATCAACTATCACCCAAATCATGTTCATTCCTGTCTTGGTTCTCGGCATACTAGTAAGAATGTCCACCGATATGTCTTCCCACTTCCATTCGGGAATCGGGAGCGGCTTCAACATCCCGGCAGGTCTTTGATTCTCAATCTTAACCTGTTGACAAGTCAAACATTTCGAAACATAGTCCACTACATCTTTCTTCATGTTGCCCCACCAGAAATTCTGTTTCAAGTCCTTATACATCTTACTGGTACCCGGGTGGATAGAATAGGGCGAGCTGTGAGCTTCCTTCATAATCGTCTGTTTCAGAACATCGACATCGGGAACGCAAAGTCGGTTCTGAAATATCAAAACTCCATCATCATGAGTTACGAATCCGGGGGCTTTCTCCTTAATTACTTCATCACGTAACCGAATCATCAGAGGATCATCTGCCTACTTAGATTTGATTTCCTCGGTTAACGATGAAGTTATTTCCATCACGCACAGTTGTCCCTGGACTCTTTGTAACCACACTTCAATTCCTTCTCGAATCATCTCTCGTTGAATGCTGAGCTAGGAAGTCACAGTCTCTAGCATCTGGATAGAAATAGGCTTGCGGCTAAGTGCATCTGCCACTACATTCGCTTTGACTGGATGATACAAAATTTCCAAGTCGTAGTCCTTAATCAGTTCTAACCATCTTGTTTGCCGCATGTTCAACTCTTTCTGACTGAAGATGTATTTGAGACTCTTGTGATCCGTAAAGATCTGACAGTGAGTCCCGTACAGATAATCTCTCCACATTTTCAAAGCAAAAACTACTGCTGCTAGCTCCAAATCATGTGTTGGCTAATTCACTTCATAAGGTTTCAGCTGGCGTGATGCATAAGCGATCACCTTTTCATTCTGCATCAATACGCATCCGAGTCCTTGGTTTGAAGCATCACTGTAAATTATAAATCCTTCAGTTCCATGTGGGAGTGATAGAATCGGTGCCGTCGTCAATCTCTTCTTCAATTCATCAAGGCTGATCTGACACAACTCGTTCCACTCAAACTTTTGTGTTTTCTGCAGTAGTCGAGTAAGTGGGCGAGAAATTTTGGAAAACCCTTCCACGAATCGACGATAATACCCAGCAAGTATTAAGAAACTTCGGACTTCTCTCACGTTCTTTGGAGGCTTCCAATCCATAACCACTTCGATCTTCTGAGGATCTACTCGGACTCCTTCAGCTGATACCACATGACCGAGGAACATTAATTCCTTTAGCCACAATTCACACTTAGAGAGTTTGGCGTACAGTTGCTCGCTTCTCAAAAGTTCTAATACAATCTGCAAATGTTGTGCATGCTCTCCCGGGCTCTTAGAATACACTAGAATGTCATCAATGAACACGACCACAAATTTATCCAAATATTCGATGAACACTCGGTTCATCAATTTCATGAATACAGCAGGTGCATTAGTGAGACCAAACGGCATCACTACAAACTCATAATGTCCGTAACGAGTTCTGAATGCTGATTTCGGAACATCAGATTCCTTAATCCTCAGCTGATGATATCCTGAACTCAAATCAATTTTAGAAAATACTGTTGCTCCTTGGAACTGATCAAACAAATCATCTATCCGTGGAAACGTATACTTGTTCTTAATCGTCATCTTGTTCAGCTCTCCATAGTCAATACACAGTCGAAGCAATCCATCCTTCTTCCGGACAAAAAGAACTGGCGCTCCCCAGGGCGAAACGCTTGGCTGAATATAGCCCTTGTCCAGTAACTCCTCCAGCTGCTTTTTTCAGTTCATACATCTCAGTAGGTGCCATACGATACGGCGCCTTAGAAATTGGTGTAGCTCCGGGTTCCAGCTCAATGGTGAATTCTACATCCCGTCGTGGAGGTAGTCCAGGTAACTCCTCAAGAAATACATCTGGAAATTCGTTCACAACAGGAATGGATGAAAGTTCCACAATTTCGTCTTCTTTCTTCATTGCATAGAACCAGTATCCGGTACAGTCCTGTTTCAACAATTTGGCAGCTTTCATCGCCTTGATCAACTTTCTTGAGCTTCCTGGTTTCCATCCTTCAAACAATATTTCGGAACCATCGTCAGCGATCAGCGAGATATTCCTCCTTCGTTAGTTTACAATAGCTCCATATCGATTAAGCCAATCGTCTCCGAGTATCAGGTCGTCTCCTTGCATTTCTATTAGAATCATATTTGAGAGCCACTCTCTGCCTCCAAATGATACAGGGAAATCTCTAGTTTCTAAGTTTCCAACAATTCTCTCTCCACTAGGTAAACCAACAACATAAGGTTCACAATTATGAAAACCAAAAATATTCAAACGATTTACACAAGATAAGGATATAAATGAATGCGTAGCTCCTGTATCGAATAAAATGCTAACTGGATGGGAAAGGATCTGAACAGTACCTGATGCGACAGCAGCATCCTGGTCGTCTGTTCTCCTGATCTCGTACAGACGTGGGGGAACAGATCCGGCACTCGATGTGCCGTTTCGGTCCCACTGTCCTCTACCTCGCCCGCGGCCAAAATTCTGAGGCAGCTGAACACTTTGCTACGTCTGTTGGATACCGGCTTCCTTCTAGACTGGCTGTGGTGTACGGGATCTAAAAGACTTTTCAGCCTCTTCACAGAACACTGCACGATGTCCCTTTTGACCATAATCAAAACAAGTCACGACAGGTAGGGGCAATTCCGTCGATAGTGCCCCGTCTGGGCGCAGTTAAAGCATTTCCTGGTGACATCAGTCATGGTTGATGTTGCTCCAAAGTTCTTTCCGCTCCTAACTGGGTGCGGAGGTTTCTTGAAAGAATGAAAGGATGACTGGGCCTTGCAGGGCCCGCTGTTTTTGTGCTCTGTAAAAGTAATAGAGACTTTCTGCTTCTTGGATTCCGTAAATTTCTCCATTGCTGCTTCCTTGATTTCATACGCCAATGCTTTGTCCTGGTATTGGCGGAGAGTGGTACATTCAAAACTAGACATGTACCTCTGGATTTCTGGTTTCATTCTCATATCAAAATGGATCATTATTTCAGCATCTGTTCTGACTTGATGTCGAACAAATGCCAGCTGTTGGTTAAACGTCTTAATTGCCTGAGATACTGGCATATCTGAAGGCTGAGCAGAGAAAAACTCCCGAACCTTGGATTCCCTCACAGGACGAGGACAGTACTGAGCTTCCATCATTAATTTAAACTATGTCCAATCAGCATCATGGTCAATAGGCCGGATGGCTTCCCATCATTCGGACGCTTCCCCTATCAGAAAGTATTGAGCGATAGAGGCTCTCCGGTCGTCTGGGCAGTTAATTCCGGCAAAGATTTTCTCCAGTTCCTTCAACCAATGGTCCCAGGTGGGAGTCTCAGAAATACCGTCGAATTTGGGTGGTTGCGTCTTCGCCACCTCTTGCAGCCATCGGTCACCTCGATTTCCCATATATGGGATCCCTTGTTGCCTATCTCCCTGCTATAATCCCACCGCCACCTGCATTCGGTCCACGACCTGAGCGAACTGAGTCATTTGGTTCACCACCTGACGAAGGATCTCTAGTACAGCAGGTTCCGGTTCATTATTGATAGATTGTCGTGGCTCGCCTGAGCTATAACTGGCTTGATTAGAAGGCGACGCTTCCCTTTCTGCATTCCTTCGTCCGCGTCCGCGACCGCGCCCACGTCCACGTCCGCCTCTCAACATACTGTAAGCATAAATACTCAATATACAGGAAACAATATCATTCAAATGCTCAAGCACAAGGAAATATAACATGTAAAGGACGAGATAGAGTTTAGGAACTTACAACCACCGCCCGCACGAAGACATAGGCAGTATAGTGATGTTATTTGCGGCCAGTTATCTCAAAAGACATAAATGACCCCTATTTTAACCCAATGGCCAAGATATCCATAATCTTAGCTCTGATACCATATTCTGTAACACCCCCGATATATTCAGGAATATTACAGCGCTGTAAATCCTTTACATAAGAATTTACAAGGCTGAAGAACTAAAAAGACATTAACCGATACCAACGAATAAAAATAACGGAAATTAGGTACAAGAGTTTTGACCAATACTGAAAGTACGAATGTTCAACGTAAAAGTATTAATACATCACCAAATTCAAATCATCATAAACGACTACGTACTCGAGTACTTATTGTAATAACCAACAAATAACAGATACATAAACCAGGCTGGAAAATCACTCTGCACCCTCGTCGTCATGCAGCTCCAGTGGTTGTTTCCCCGCTCTCCTGGATCCTGAACATAAACAAAATGTTCACCCCCGAAGGGGTTAGCACAACGATGCTAGTACAAGTACCACAACATATTATTCAACATCTCACGAAGAATAATAATAATGTAAATGACAAAATACCAATGAGTCTTCCCCTACGAGAAACTTATAAATAACATACACAACTCATATTCACAACATGATATCATAACATACACATGGTAATTCCTACGATCCAGCATTCACTGCCTAGAACCCACAATGATCCCATCAGACCAACCCGTGGTGGAAAACCCCGTCCGATGATCCAGTGTACGCTAGCATAGATCGCCCGATGATCCCGTCGGACCAACACGAGGTGGACATACCACAACAACATACATGCACGACAATATGTATAACATCAATACGTAAAACAAATATGGTACTTGCCTCGATTCGAAGACAAGAACAATACTTCCACGAAACGAAACATTCGAACGTCGCCCCTTCAATCAATCACGTAACAAGCTCGAACCTTAACAAAAGAAATAATATAGAATTTATCTCATGTCGTACGAATGTCTACCAATTCAATTTACGGCCGAAAGTTCATAAAACGCAATCTGCCTGAACTTCTTAGCGTACGCTAAGTATTATACGTAGCGTGCGTTAAGTCTGTTCGTTAGCGCACGCAAACAACGAAGCCTAGCATACGCTAACTACGCATGGTCAGTACCTCACTGATCATCCGACTGACTCGCCTGATGGCCTAACGTAGGTTACGTACCAAACGTAGTGTACGTTAACTCATGCTCGATAGCGCACGTTAATCAACATAGCTTAGCGTGCGCTAACTGTGCATGGCAGTTCACTACTGGGCAGCAGACTAGTTCCAACGGTGATTGAACTTATGAATTTCTTCAATGATAATATAAGTTATCTCCAAGCATAACATGCTCATACGGTTATGAATGATCTTACGGTTATAACAACTTCTAATTCAAGAATACGTATTATCATCACAACACCATAATCCATCTTGATTACAATTCTCATGTGAAGTTTGGTGTTCTTAAGGTCGACGCATTATCATCATAACATCCCAATTTAACTATGGAGATAAACTAACAATTCCAGTTTATAAGAAAGGATGCAATCTAAGATGATTCTTTCTTAAGTCCTTATAACCGAAAGTGATATCATCTCCAAGTTTATGATCAATATAACAACATGATTCATACGGATAATCATCTTCAGAATATTCCTCTCATCACTTGACGTACTAAGATTCCAACTACGAGGTTCCAACGACAATATCATAAACATAATCATTCCAATCTTCTAAACATGTTGTTTGTTGAATAATTCACCAAAGGAACTCAATATCTTGCTAGTATGATCATCTTATTCTCTAGAACCCGAATCTAAGGATGGAGATAGAATTAACATACCTTAATATGACGAAATCACTGAACCACAAAGGTAGAATCTAACTCCGGTTGGTTGTATGCCACTCCAAGGTGCTACTCCACTTCAATAATCACTCACAAGGAATATCCCATATCGAATGATCAAGTAGAGGTGTTCTAAGTGTATTCGAGGAGGATAAAATGCTCTCTGGACTATGAAGTACGAAGGTTACTCGAAGGAAATGAGAAGAAAATGGAGTGCTGTCCCATATATAAACTTTCTGTACATTAGCATATTAGCGCACGCTATCATACATCCTTGGCGCGCGCTAATAAGAGTTGACTCCAAAACTGTCCAGGTTCATCCGCGGGAATCTTATCCGGTCCTACGTCCGGCTGGCACATGTGCTAGCCGCCTAGCTCAATAATTGATGGCCTAGCACACGCAATTCTTCATTCGTAACGTGCGCTAGTTGTAGCCGATAGCGCGCGTTAAGCTACATTCTTAGCGTGCGCTATCACGAGTTTGCATGAGAAATTTGCATGACGATATACTTATGTACAAAGATACCAATGTGAGAAATATCATACTCCAATTACCAAGACCATAAATCCAAATAATACAGGGTTCTAATACAGATGAAATATACAATAATAAATCCGGATATTACAAGCGTGCGTTACCCGTAATGGTTAGCGTGTGTTATTCATCGATACTAGTGCGCGCTAACATCCGGAAATAGCATGCGCTACCCAATAACACTTACAGTACAGAACTTTACTGTCCTCACTGTCGCAATAACGCACGCTACCGTACTACTTAACGTGGGCTAGCCTGCTTCAATAGTGTACGTTACTCTACCATTAGCGTGCGCTAATGCCCCATTCCAAAGTCCAGAGAGCTCACTGTCCCGCAGGCATAGCGCACGCCATACACAAGGGTAGCGTGAGCTACTCACACCTGGTTAGCGTGCGCTATCAGGGAAACCTAGCGCGCGCTAACTGCTACTCTCTAGTATAAAATTCGCGAAGTCCGGACAGAATGAACACAATCGAAAAAATTACAAGCTCAATGATTACCAACCAAGAACACTCCAATATCAACCATCACTACAATCCTCTCCAATTAACCATAATTCAACAAGATACACTCAAATTAACACACACAAAATACATGGATATTACAGTCGCACTACCCTTGGTACGATTTAGCTCTTCCAAGTTAATCTTGCAATTTATTTTACAGTGTCCTAGTTTATTGCAATGATGGAAATTTCCATCTTTGGGAGCTTTAGCCTTGAAAAGCGGATTAGTAGGTCTTTAGATTTGGCAACTTCCGCCTTACCTTTGCCTTTACCTTTGTTCTTGAAGGACTTCCCTTTGCTAACCATCAACATGGGGCTTAGTTTCTTCTTAATATTCTGATCACCCGTTTTAAGCATCCTGTGTAGCTCAGCAATGGACTTCTCCATCTCATTCATATTATAGTTCATAAGAACTGACCGAAACTATCTGGCAATGAGTTTAGGATCACATTCTTGGAGTGCTCCTTAGAAAGTGGAAAACCAAGCCTATCAAGATGATCAATATATCCTTTCATCTTGAGTACATGAACGCTGACAGATGTCCCCTCAACCATCTTGCAAGCATACAAGGCTTGAAAGGTCTCATACCTCTATCGCCTAGCATGCTTCGAGAAAGTTTCCTTTAGGTGAACATTAAGCTCATAAGCTTCCATTTCTTCCAGATTCTTTTGAAGTTCTGGACAAATGGTAGCCAACATAAGATAATCGACATCAATGAAATCATCACAATGTTTCTTCTGTTTGTCTTTTGTTGCTTTGTTATCATTGTCAGCAGGCTCATCAAGAATTCCTTCCTCAAGAACGTACAACATTCTTTCTTGCTTGAGAACTATTCTCAAGCTCCGGATCCAATCCCGATAGTTGTTGTCATTTTCTTTGAGCTTCTCCTTCTCAAGGACGGATCATAGTGAAATGGTGGATGTGTTGTTTTATGCAATTCTATTATCTACAAAATTCATATGCAAAGTATTTAGTCAAATTTTATTTCTCGAGAAATACTCCTACTAAAACAAAATACCCTCAGTTTTACAATATCTGTAATTTTAGTGGGTTAAGACCCTATTTTGCACAAATCTAAACTCATCTTTAGCATGACGCCTAGAATTAAGCTACTTTAGGTGGATAACTCTTTATCGATTACATCATATATAACTCTTAGATTATACTTATGGGATATGGCATCTTATGTCCAAACATGTTATAATTCCATCTTATTCCTTAAGGTTCAAAACTCTTTTGAATTCTTAGTTCATTAAAACATATTGGTATCACCATTACCCATCCTACCTTACTAAGATAATCCGATCACCCAGCTTTGGCATGACCTGCTCAAGATGATCGAATTCTTGATAGGTGTTTTAGTTGAACGAAATTAAATAATTTTAACCAAGGGTTTTTGTAATATCCACATTTTTCTTTTCCGGTATTTTCATTTTTGGGTGTATTTTTTGTTTTTAGCGACTCGCTTGTAACAGTATTGATATTTCGAGAATATTCAATATTGGACTTTTTGTCATCCGTGCTTGTTTCGGACTTGTTTTACTCAATTCCCTGTTTAATATCATTTCCGTCACTATTTTGTTCGATTCTTGTAATTGTTGTTCGGAACTGCCGTTTCGGGGTTTCCACAGGTCCGTCTCATGTTGTTATGCATGTTGTGAGCTTTCGTTTGATGTTTCGATCACGTATCGTGTGTTTCAGATGTTTTGGGTCGTTTTGTAATTTCCCAAAGTATTGGGGTGATTACTAACGTTGTAGTTTTCCGTACCCTCGGGTAGTCGGAATCATGTTTTCTTCAGCGCTTTGGTTCTGACTCAATCTTTTTGTTCGTGTGTCTCATTCGATTTGTTGTTTGGTGTCGGATGCGCGTTGTTTTCATCCGGGATGGAATTCACTATTTTCCCTCCCTGAGTGATGTCTGTGCTGTTGTCTGCACTCGATATCGCATGCTACTGTTGTTTTGTAGCGCACGCTATCGTTGCTTCGTAGCGCATGCTACGACAGTTTAGTAGTGCGCGCTAATGGCTCGAACCTAGCAGTGACAGTGGGTTGTTTCTGCTCATTGCTCTCTGGACGCGCAGCTTAGCGCATGCTACATTTATATATTAGCGCACGCGAGACCTCTGGATTTAGCGCATGCTGGGGTGCCCGGTAGCGCGCGTTAACTAGGAAGTCCAGACTGGGAAGATTGTTTCTGGACTCGGTCTGGTGCCCAGGTAGCGCACTCTATGGCCCAATAGCGCGCGCTATCTAGGGGTCGTTAGCGCACGCTACTCATTAGTAGCGCACGCAAATGGGCCCGAACCGTAGGTTCTGGACTAGTTTTTGGCTAGGTAGCACACACTAACTTTTATCGTTAGGGCACGCTACGTCTCTCTAGTTATAAAACTAGAGAGTTGACCAGATTTGTCATTTTCTTTCTCATCCCCTTTCCTCTCCGCGACTGAGAGACTCTAGGGCGATTTTGGGCGATTTCTTCTTCCAATCACTTCAGAGGTCATTCTTGGTGTATATTAACAACACCAACACTTGTTCTTCATACTTAATCCAAGGTATTTTTCCTAGAACCCTATATTTGGGAAATTTGGGGGTTTTTGAGTTTTCGTCCGATTCGTTCCGTATTGTTGAGTAATCCATGATGTATATGATTAGTCTTGGTAGTATTGTTGTTTTCCTTATGAGTTCATGGTAGGTTTCGTGGTATTTATGGAATCGAGAGGGTTCGGTTGCGATCCGTCCTCGTTGTTGTTTTGTACGAACTTACATGAATCATAGGTGGGGTTTCGGGTGTCTTCTGTTATTGTTATTCTTGTAGAATTGGTTGTGATGGTATTTGACGAATCGTCTAGGTTCGATGTGTCCAATTTCTTGCAACCGCGATCGATTTCTTCCGTCTTTTTGTCGTGATATCGAGGTAAGTACCCTGAATGAACTTACATGCTTAACATGGTAGTATTGCATGAGTATCGTGTGTGTGTGTGTGTATGCTCACTATGGGTTAGATCCAACGGAGTCTCGGTAGGGGTCCACAGAGACGTGGATCCACGAGCTTGCTTTTAACCACTACGAGTTAGATCCGATGGGGTCTCGGTAGGGGTCCACAGAGGCGTGGGTCCGTGGTTAATTGTGGTGCATTTTATAAATGTGTTTTCGGTTATGGCATTTCCAGAAATGTGTGTTTCAAACTGATGTTTTCTTATTTTCATGCTTTGACTATGTGTGTAAGGTGTAAATTGTTCATTGGTTACTTGTACTAGCGTAATTGCTAACTCCTTTGGGGACCTGTTTTGGGGGAATTCTTGTTATAAATTTCAGGTTATGTTCAGCCGGACGAGCGGGTGCTGGGACAGTATGAGGATGTTGGCCAGGGTTGTTGACGTGTGATTTTGTATTTTCTTGTTTCTGTTGTCCTTTTCGATGTGGTTGTTTTTCTAAATTGCAAATTCATAGACAGTACTCGCGAGTACTTAAGCATTTTACTTGGATTGTGATTTACATCAGTTATTGTTATTTATGATTGTCAGTGATGACTGTTCCGCCGGTCATATCGGGCGTTCTATTCAATTTTCATCGTAGAGATGTGTGTTTTCTCGCTAACCGAGATGGTTAGACGAGTGGTGTTTTTCGTGTTTAGCCTGGTGGGTCCCATGTAGGGGTCCACAGCGCTATAATATACCCTGAATATCTTAGAGGTGTTACAGAAAATGGTATCAGATCACTAGGTTTGTCTGTTAATTGGGTCTAGTTGTGTTTTGTTATGCACATTGTCACCCCACTGCCATCATCTCGGTACTTCTAGTGCTCGTAAGTTTTCTTTACTCGATTCCATGTTTTCCTTGTATCGTACTTTTGATTCTTGAACTGTGACTGTTTTTTCTCTCGTGCTTACCATCAAATTGCAATTGCTACCTCTTATCTTCAGTATGGATGCTGGGAGACGCCGAGGTAGGGGTTAGGGACGTGGGGAAGCCAATGAGGCAGCCACGTCGCACAATTATGGGGCTGGTAGTACTGATGGTCACCAAAGCCATAGTGCTACTCAGGAGGGCGAAACCGATGGTGGCGCCGATCTTGGTGTTGCAGCTATGATGCAACAAATGGTGAACCAAATGGCTGTGATAGCCCAGGCGGTTTAGAACCCGACTCCGGCCCATGCTACTCGGGGCAGAGTAGATCGTTGGCTCTAGGATGTCATCAAGATGCAACCTCCTCCGTTTTGGGGGGCTTCAGACCCGATTGGCTGGGAGCGGTGGATCAAGGAGATATCCAAGGTCCTTGTTGGAACCAACTATCCCGAGGATCACAAGATTCCTATTGCCCAGTACTTTCTCACTGGGGACTCTACTGGCTGGTGGGAGGCTGTTGAGCCTAAGGACCATATTGCTTCATGGTTTGAGTTCAAGGACCTGACGGAGACTGAATATTTCTCTTGGCCAGTTAAACAGGCTTGAGTCCATGCTTTCTTGATGCCCAGCCTCAGGATATTCTTGTTTCCCAAGATATTGCCGACTACAACTGGGAGTTGGGCTTCGTGAAGGCCCAAGTTAGAGAAGAGAGCGACAAGATTTTCCACTTTTCCAGGCGGATGAAACTGAAGATTCGTGACTACATATGTGGGCTCGCCTGCACCACCTTGAAGGATTACTAGAGTAGAGCCCTTGCCTACGATATTAATTTGACGGCCAGTGAGGCGGATCGTGAGAGCAAGAAACAGAAGTCCGTCGGGGATTTTTCAGGCCACAAGAGTGGAGGTCAGCAGAAATCTAAGTCTGCTAACTTTCCCGCTAGTGGTGGTCCAGCTCGTTCTACTGGAGGTTTCCGTGGGACTGCCAGTACTCCTTCCCGTGATGTGAAGTGCTTTAACTGTGGCTGGCCGGGCCACATCAGTCGAGCTTGTCCGAGTCCTTTGCTGACGTGTAATCGGTGTGGTCGACCGGGCCACAACGCTGCTTTCTATGCCGATAGAGAGAGAATTCTTGGTTCCCAGGCTTCCTTCCCAGTGCCTAGGGAACCAAGTGTGAGTCAAGGGTCGTTTGCTTCTCAGTCTCTGCAGAGTGCCAGTCGAGGAAGAGGTCGGGGTCAGCTCGCTAGAGGGGGAGATTCTAGTGTCGGCTCTGCTCATCCGCGAGTTTACGAGATGAGGAGGGCCGATGATCCAGCAGCCACCGTGGCCACAGGTACCGTTCATATCCAGTCTCATCCTGTCAGTGTGCTTTTAGATTCGGGTGCTATGTATTCATTTATCTCTCTGGAGTGTGTGCGCCGTTTGAGTCTCGACTGTTTGATTCCTTGTGAGCCTTCTATCGTTAAGCTTCCTAACAGTGATAGGATCATTGGTGATCAGGAGGTCCGAGACTGTTCTGTATTTATTTATGAGAGGGCTTGGCTCTCTAATCTTATTGTTGTGAGTATTGAGGGTGGGGATTTGATTCTCGGGGATCATTGGCTCGAGCGGCATGGTGCAATCATGAACTACCGCACGAGAATAATCACCATGTTAGCTGAGGACGGAACCGATCACTCTTTTGCATGGCAAAAGAGGGGAAACCAGAAGTTCGTGATTAACGCCTTGAAGGCGATGAGACTCCTGCGGAAAGGGTGTACTAGGTATTGGTGCTATGCCTTGAAGGCGGGGGACGGTGGAGTCGAGTTTTCATCGATTCTAGTCGTTAGTGAGTTCCCTGATGTCTTCCCTGATGAGTTACCGGGTTTACCACCGGACCATGAGGTTGAGTTCACTATTGAGTTAGAGCCGGGTGCAGCTCCGAATTCTAAGGTGCCGTATCGCATGGCAACTTCAGAGATGGCTGAATTGAAGAAGCAGTTGAGTGAGATTCTTGAGTCAGGGTATATTTGACCGAGCGCTTCACCTTGGGGCGCATCGGTTCTGTTTGTGCGGAAGAAGGATGGTTCGCTGCGTTTATGTATCGACTACCGCGAGCTAAATAAGGTGAGCGTATGCGTCTTGGGTGCATATTGATGCAACACGGCAAGACTATTGCGTATGCGTCGAGGCAGTTGAGGCCGTATGAGCTCAACTAACCTACTCACGATTTGGAGTTAGCGTCAGTTGTTTTTGCGCTCAAGATTTGGCGTCACTATCTTTTCAGCTCTGAATGTGATATATTTTTACCGATCATAAAAGTCTGAAGTACATATTTACTCAGTGGGAGTTGAATATGAGGCAAAAGAAGTGGTTAGAGTTGATTAAGGATTATGACCTCGAGATCCTTTATGATCTGGGAAATGTGAACGTCGTGGCGGAAGCCTTGAGTCAGAGATCAGTTGCGTTGCAGATGCTTGAGATAGTTACGTCTCAATCTGAGCTTCAGCGGGATCTAATCGAGTTGAGTGTTGAGATTTTGTTGCCAGGAGCTGTCGGGCAACTTTGCGCTTTAGAGATTTCGTCTTCGTTGATCGATGAAATTAAGCTGAAGCAGTTGGAGGATCCAATGATTACTCAAATCCGAGAGAATGTTCTTAAGGGGAAGTCTCTTGGGTTTGTGATTCACGATGATGATGTACTGAGATTCCAGAGTCCGTTTTGTGTACCCAACGACTTGGAATTGAGGTAGAGTATTTTGCGAGAGGCCCATGCTACGCCTTACTCAGTTCATCCTGGTTCGAGTAAGATGTACAAGGACCTGAGGAGGAACTTCTGGTGGAATAACATGAAACAGGAGGTCGCACGGTTTGTAGCGAGGTGTTTGACTTGTCAGCAGGTCAAAACCGAGCATCAGCGACCGGCCGGGTTACTGCATTCGCTTCTCATTATGTAATGGAAATGGAAAGATATTTCGATGGACTTCATTACGATCTTGCCGAGATCGAAGTCTAGGATGAATATGGTTTGGGTGATTGTTGATCGTCTGACCAAGTTGGCACACTTTCTGGGCATCAAGGATAATTGGGGTCCGGAGAGGTTGTCTCGTGTGTTTATTGTGCAGATTGTGAGGCTTCATGGTACTCCGAAGTCTATTGTTTTGGATCATGATGGTTGTTTTGTATTGGATTTTTGGCAGGCAGTACATAAGGCGTTGGGTACTCGGTTGCGTCCGAGTACTTCTTTTCATCATCAGTCAGATGGGCAGTCGGAACGCTCTATCCAGACATTTTAGGATATGTTGCGTGCTTGTGCTCTCGATTGGAGCAGTGATTGGGAGGAGCAATTGCCATTGATCGAATTCCCGTACAACAATAGTTAGCATGCGTCGATTCAAATGGCACCGTATGAGGTGCTTTATGGGCGGCGATGTCGATCGCCGATTTGCTGGAACGAGGCGTCCGATTTGGTTGGGACCAAAATGGATATCGCTATGGAGACGAAGCAGAAGGTTAAAGTGATTCGGGAGAGGACGTTGACTGCTCAGAGTCGACAGAAGTCATATGCTGATGTCCGTCATTGACGTTTGGAATTCGAGGTGGGAGACCGTGTTTTGCTAAAGGTGTCGCCGACGAGGGGAGTTTTATGGGAAAGTTGAGTCCGAGATTTATTGGGCCCTTTGAGATTCTCGAGAGATTCGGCGAGTTGGCATATCGTTTGGCGTTGCCTCTGGCCTTGAGTCACGTTTATAGTGTTTTCCATGTTTCCCAGCTGAGGAAATATGTTCGAGATCCTAGTCACGTCATCAACTATGGTGAGATTGATGTCGCCGAGGATATTACCTTCGAGGAGCGCCCCTTGAACATTTTGGAGACAGTGAGAAGCGCTGAGGCATAAGACCATTCCTTTGGTCAAGGTGCAGTGGTCGAGGCATGGCGTCGAGGAGGCGACTTGGGAAACCGAGGATAGCACGTGTGCTAGGTACCCCGAGTTGTTTGTTTCTTAAGTTTCGGGACGAAACTTATTTTTAGCGGGGTAGAATGTAATATCCGCATTTTTCTTTTCCCGGTATTTTCATTTTGGGGTGTATTTTTCATTTTTAGCGACTCGCTTGTAACCGTATTGATATTTCAAGAATATTCAATATTGGACTTTTTGTCATCCGAGCTTATTTCGGACTTGTTTTACTCAATTCCGTGTTTAATATCATTTCCGTCGCTATTTCATTCAATTCTCGTAACCGTTGTTCGGAACTGCCATTTTGGGGTTGCCGCAGGTCCATCTCATGTTGTTATGTATGTTGTGGGCTTTCGTTTGATGTTTCGATCACGTATCGTGTGTTTCAGATGTTTTGGGTCGTTTTGTAATTTCCCAAAGTTTTGGGGTGATTACTAACGTTGTAGTTTTCCGTACCCTCGGGTAGTCGGAATCATGTTTTCTTTCAGCGCTTTGGTTCTGACTCAATCTTATTGTTCGTGTGTCTCCTTCAGTTGGTTGTTTGGTGTCGTATGCACGTTGTTTTCATCCGGGATGGAATTCACTGTTTTCCATCCCTGAGTGCTGTCTGTGCTGTTGTCTGCACTCGATAACGCATGCTACTATTGTTGTGTAGCGCACGCTATCGTTGATTCATAGCGCACGCTACGACAGTTTAGTAGCGTGCACTAATGGCTCGAACCCAGCAATGACAGTGGGTTGTTTCTGCTTTTTGCTATCTGGACGAGCAGCTTAGCGCACGCTACATTTATATATTAGAGCAGGCTACGGTCTGGATTTATCGCACGCTGGGGTGCCCGGTAGAACACGCTAACTCTGTAGTCCAGACTGGGCGAATTGTTTCTGGACTCGGTCTGGTGCCCAGGTTGCGCACGCTATGGCCCGATAACATGCGCTATCAAGGGGTCGTTAGCGCACGCTACTCACTAGTAGCGCATGCTAACGGGCCAGAACCGTAGGTTCTGGACGGGTTTTTGGCTGGGTAGCGCACGCTAACTTTTATCGTTAGGGCATGATACGTCTCTCTGGTTATAAAAACAAGAGAGTTGACCATATTCGTCATTTTCTTTCTCATCTCCTTTCCTCTCCGCGCCGGGCGACTCCAGGGAGATTTGGGACGATTTCTTCTTCCAATCACTTCATAGGTCATCTTTCTCGAGTTATTGGTGTAGATTAACAACACCAACACTTGTTCTTCATCCTTAATTCAAGGTAGTTTTCCTAGAACCCTATTTTTTGGAAATTAGGGGGGTTTTGAGTTTTCGTCCGATTCGTTCCGTATTGTTGATTAATCTATGATGTATATGATTAATCTTAGTAGTATTGTTGTTTTCCCTACGATTTCATGGTAAGTTTTGTGGTATTTGTGGAATCGAGAGGGTTCGGTTGTGATCCGTCCTCGTCGTTGTTTTGTACGAACTTGCATGAATTGTAGGTGGGGTTTCGGGTGTCTTCAGTTATTGTTATTCTTCTCGAATTGGTTGTGATGGTATTTGATGAATCGTCTAGGTTCGGTTTGTCCAATTTCTCGCAACTGCGATCGTTTCCTCTGTCTTTTCGTCGTGATATCTAGGCAAGTACCCTTAATGAACTTACATGCTTAACATGTGTTGGAGCGAAATCGGTATTTGCGCCGTTGTGTGGAAGCGAGAATATAAAGGTGCGGAAATAAATGACACAAGGATTTATAGAGGTTCAGCTAAAAACGAGCCTACGTCCTCTCTCGGTATCTTTTTCAATAGGATGAAGATCAACCTCTACACCTCTCTTCTATCGGTCGAGGGATAACCGTTACAATCACGTCTTCTATTGGTACGTGATAAACCACTCGTACTTGTCTTTATGTCGGTCCAAGTTAAACCATTTTCCTTTTCTATTGGTCAAGGAATCAACCACTCTAGCTTTCTATCGGTACTAGATAAACCTCACGAAAATATCGATTGTGATTCTAATAATGCCGGATACTTGATCCTAATAACACCGAATCAAATTGTATCTTTTCTTTTACCTCTCATGTATATGTTGAATGTATAAACACTCAAACTAACAATATAATCTCAATATCACAACAACAATAATATCAATATGAATATCTGATCAATGAGATGTTTGCTTGAAGTTGTTGTATGGATGAATACCAAGGATGTGGTATTTATAGGAATTAGAGCCTTACTAGCCATTAGCACCCTAAAACTTCATTACGTACACTATCTTCGTCACATTACGTACGCTACATATATTACGTATGTTAACCTCCCATGGTTACGTATGTTAGCTTAGTCCAGTTTCAGTCCAGTAACATTCGTTTTTTTCCTTACGTACGTTATCAACAATCCATTACGTACGTTAAGCTTACGTTATTGCTGACATCATATATCCGTTGCTGCTTTTCTGACTTTGACTCTTCCCAACGTTCATCTGGTTTGAACACCTTTACATACGTTATGTACCATCCCTTATGTACGTTATTTCGAACAAGTTGCGTACGCTATGCTTGGTACCATCCCTTTTTGCACTTCGTCTTCTTCGATGCTTTGCTTCGTCTCTTTGTTGTTTTGTTTTGTGTAACAACTTAATCATCAAAACATTATTAATACATGTATGGAACAAAATGTTCCAACAGCATGGTAGTATTGCATGAGTAATGTGTGTGTGTGTGTATGCTCACTACGAGTTAGATTCGATAGGGTCTCGGTAGGGGTCCACAGAGGTGTGGGTCCGCGAGCTAACTTTTAACCACTACGGGTTAGATCCGATGGGGTCTCGGTAGGGGTCCACAGAGGCGTGGGTCCGTGGTTAATTGTGGTGCATTTTATAAATATGTTTTAGGTTATGGCATTTCCAGAAATGTGTGTTTCAAACTGATGTTTTCTTATTTTCATGCTTTGACTATGTGTGTAAGGTGTAAATTGTTCATTGGTTACTTGTACTACCGTAATTGCTAACTCCTTTGGGGACCCGTTTTGGGGGAATTCTTGTTATAAATTTCAGGTTATGTTCAGCCGGACGAGCGGGTGCTGGGACAGTATGAGGATGTTGGCCAGGGTTGTTGACGTGTGCTTTTGTATTTTCTTGTTTCCGTTGTCCTTTTCGATGTGGTTGTTTTTCTAAATTGCAATTCATAGACAGTACTCGTGAGTACTTAGGCACTTTACTCGGATTGTGATTTACATCAGTTATTGTTATTTATGATTGTCAGTGATGACTGTTCCGCCAGTCATATCGGGCGTTCTATTCAATTTTCATCTTAGATATGTGTGTTTTCTCGCTAACCGAGATGGTTAGACGAGTAGTGTTTTTCGTGTTTACCCTGGTGGGTCTCATGTAGGGGTCCACAGCGCTGTAATATACCCTGAATATCTTAGAGGTGTTACAGAAAATGGTATCAGATCACTAGGTTTGTCTGTTAATTGGGTCTAGTTGTGTTTTGTTATGCACATTGTCACCCCGCTGAATTGAAGAAGCAGTTGAGTGAGATTCTTGAGTCAGGGTATATTTGACCGAGCGCTTCACCTTGGGGCACACCGGTTCTGTTTGTGCGGAAGAAGGATGGTTCGCTGCGTTTATGTATCGACTACCGCGAGCTAAATAAGGTGAGCGTATACGTCTTGGGTGCGTATTGATGCAACACGGCAAGACTATTGCGTATGCGTCGAGGCAGTTGAGGTCGTATGAGCTTAACTACCCTACTCACGTTTTGG
Source organism: Orobanche coerulescens (assembly GCA_033398695.1). Lineage (NCBI taxonomy): Eukaryota > Viridiplantae > Streptophyta > Magnoliopsida > Lamiales > Orobanchaceae > Orobanche > Orobanche coerulescens. Next base: position 90,497,418 of record CM065810.1, on the reverse strand, counting down.
AGTTAGCGGCAGTTGTTTTTGCGCTCAAGATTTGGCGTCACTATCTTTTCAGCTCTGAATGTGATATATTTTTACCGATCATAAAAGTCTGAAGTACATATTTACTCAGTGGGAGTTGAATATGAGGCAAAAGAGGTGGTTAGAGTTGATTAAGGATTATGACCTCGAGATCCTTTATCATCCGGGAAATGCGAACGTCGTGGCGGATGCCTTGAGTCAGAGATCAGTTGCGTTGCAGATGCTTGAGATAGTTACGTCTCAATCTGAGCTTCAGCGGGATCTGATCGAGTTGAGTGTTGAGATTTTGTTGCCAGGAGCTGTCGGGCAACTTTGCGCTTTAGAGATTTCGTCTTCGTTGATCGATGAAATTAAGCTGAAGCAGTTGGAGGATCCAATGATTACTCAAATCCGAGAGAATGTTCTTAAGGGGAAGTCTCTTGGGTTTGTGATTCACGATGATGATGTACTGAGATTCCAGAGTCCGTTTTGTGTACCGAACGACTTGGAATTGAGGCAGAGTATTTTGCGAGAGGCCCATGCTACGCCTTACTCAGTTCATCCTGGTTCGAGTAAGATGTACAAGGACCTGAGGAGGAACTTTTGGTGGAATAACATGAAACAGGAGGTCGCACGGTTTGTAGCGAGGTGTTTGACTTGTCAGCAGGTCAAAACCGAGCATCAGCGACCGGCCGGGTTACTGCATTCGCTTCCCATTACGTAATGGAAATGGAAAGATATTTCGATGGACTTCATTACGATCTTGCCGAGATCGAAGTCTAAGATGAATATGGTTTGGGTGATTGTTGATAGTCTGACCAAGTTGGCACACTTTCTGGGCATCAAGGATAATTGGGATCCGGAGAGGTTGTCTCGTGTGTTTATTGTGCAGATTGTGAGGCTTCATGGTACTCCGAAGTCTATTGTTTTGGATCATGATGGCTGTTTTGTATTGGATTTTTGGCAGGCAGTACATAAGGCGTTGGGTACTCGGTTGCGTCCGAGTACTTCTTTTCATCCTCAGTCAGATGGGCAGTCGGAACGCTCTATCCAGACATTTTAGGATATATTGCGTGCTTGTGCTCTCGATTGGAGCAGTGATTGGGAGGAGCAATTGCCATTGATCAAATTCCCGTACAACAATATTTAGCATGCGTCGATTCAAATGGCACCGTATGAGGTGCTTTATGGGCGGCGATGTCGATCGCTGATTTGCTGGAACGAGGCGTCCGATTTGGTTGGGACCGAAATGGATATCGCTACGGAGACGAGGCAGAAGGTTAAAGTGATTCGGGAGAGGATGTTGACTACTCAAAGTCGACAGAAGTCATATGCTGATGTCCGTCATTGACGTTTGGAATTCGAGGTGGGATACCGCGTTTTGCTAAAGGTGTTGCCGACGAGGGGAGTTTTCCGCTTCGGGATGATGGGAAAGTTGAGTCCGAGATTTATTGGGCCCTTTGAGATTCTCGAGAGAGTCGGTGAGTTGGCATATCGTTTGGCGTTGCCTCTGGCCTTGAGTCACGTTCATAGTGTTTTCCATGTTTTCCAGCTGAGGAATTATGTTCCAGATCCTAGTCACATCATCAACTATGGTGAGATTGGTGTCGCCGAGGATATTACCTTTGAGGAGCGCCCCTTGAACATTTTGGAGACAGTGAGAAGCGACTGAGGCATAAGACCATTCCTTTGGTCAAGGTGCAGTGGTCGAGGCATGGCGTCGAGGAGGCAACTTGGTAAACCGAGGATAGCACGTGTGCTACGTACCCCGAGTTGTTTGTTTCTTAAGTTTCGGGACGAAACTTATTTTTAGCGGGGTAGAATGTAATATCCGCAATTTTCTTTTCCCGGTATTTTCATTTTTGGGTGTATTTTTCATTTTTAGCGACTCGCTTGTAACCGTATTGATATTTCGAGAATATTCAATATTGGACTTTTTGTCATCCGAGCTTATTTCGGACTTGTTTTACTCAATTCCGTGTTTAATGTCATTTCCGTCGCTATTTCATTCAATTCTCGTAACCGTTGTTCGGAACTGCCGTTTTTGGGTTGCCGCAGGTCCATCTCATGTTGTTATGCATGTTGTGAGCTTTCGTTTGATGTTTCGATCACGTATCGTGTGTTTCAGATGTTTTGGGTCGTTTTGTAATTTCCCAAAGTTTTGGGGTGATTACTAACGTTGTAGTTTTCCGTACCCTCGGGTAGTCGGAATCATGTTTTCTTTCAGCGCTTTGGTTCTGACTCAATCTTGTTGTTCGTGTGTCTCCTTCGGTTCGTTGTTTGGTGTTGGATGCGCGTTGTTTTCATCCGGGATGGAATTCACTATTTTCCATCCCTGAGTGCTGTCTGTGATGTTGTCTGCACTCGATAACGCATGCTACTGTTGTTGTGTAGCGCACGCTATCGTTGCTTCATAGCGCACGCTACGACAGTTTAGTAGCGTGCGCTAATGGCTCGAACCCAGCAGTGACAGTGGGTTGTTTCTGCTTTCTGCTATCTGGACGAGCAGCTTAGCGCACGCTACATTTATATATTAGAGCACGCTACGGTCTGGATTTATCGCACGCTGGGGTGCCCGGTAGCACACGCTAACTCGGTAGTCCACACTGGGCAAATTGTTTCTGGACTCGGTTTGGTGCCCAGGTAGCGCACGCTATGGCCCGATAGCATGCGCTATCAAGGGGTTGTTAGCGCACGCTACTCACTAGTAGCGCACGCTAACGGGCCAGAACCATAGGTTCTGGATGAGTTTTTGGCTGGGTAGCGCACGCTACCTTTTATCGTTAGCGCATGATACGTCTCTCTGGTTATAAAAACAAGAGAGTTGACCATATTCGTCATTTTCTTTCTCATCTCCTTTCCTCTCCGCGCCGGGCGACTCCAGGGAGATTTGGGGCGATTTCTTCTTCCAATCACTTCAGAGGTCATCTTTCTCGAGTTCTTGGTGTAGATTAACAACACCAACACTTGTTCTTCATCCTTAATTCAAGTTATTTTTCCTAGAACCCTATTTTTGGGAAATTAGGGGGGTTTTGAGTTTTCGTCCAATTCGTTCCGTATTGTTGATTAATCTATGATTTATATGATTAATCTTAGTAGTATTGTTGTTTTCCCTATGATTTCATGGTAAGTATCGTGGTATTTGTGGAATCGAGAGGGTTCGGTTGTGATCCGTCCTTGTCATTGTTTTGTACGAACTTACATGAATCGTAGGTGGGATTTCGGGTGTCTTCAGTTATTGTTATTCTTGTCGAATTGGTTGTGATGGTATTTATGAATCGTCTAGGTTCGGTTTGTCCAATTTCTCGCAACCGCGATCGTTTCCTTCTGTATTTTCGTCGTGATATCGAGGCAAGTACCCTTAATGAACTTACATGCTTAACATGTGTTGGAGCAAAATCGGTATTTGCGCCGTTGTGCGGAAGCGAGAATATAGAGGTGCGGAAATAAACGACACAAGGATTTATAGAGGTTCATCTAAAAACAAGCCTACGTCCTCTCTCGGTATCTTTTTCAATAGGATGAAGATCAACCTCTACACCTCTCTTCTATCGGTCAAGGATAACCGTTACAATCACGTCTTCTATTGGTACGTGATAAACCACTCGTACTTCTCTTTGTGTCGGTCCAAGTTAAACCATTTTCCTTTTCTATTGGACAAGGAATCAACCACTCTAGCTTTCTATCGGTACTAGATAAACCTCACGAAGATATCGATTGCGATTCTAATAATGCCGGATCCTTGATCCTAATAACATCGAATCTAATTGTATCTTTTCTTTTACCTCTCATGTATATGTTGAATGTATAAACACTCAAACTAGCAATATAAGCTCAATATCACAACAATAATAATATCAATATGAATATCTGATCAATGAGATGTTTGCTTGAAGTTGTTGTATGGATGAATACCAAGGATGTGGTATTTATAGGCATTAGAGCCTTACTAGCCATTAGCACCCTGAAACTTCATTACGTACACTATCTTCTTCACATTACGTACGCTACATATATTACGTATGTTAACCTCCCATGGTTACGTACGTTAGCTTAGTCCAGTTTCAGTCCAGTAACATTCGTTTCTTTCCTTATGTACGTTATCAACAATCCATTACGTACGTTAAGCTTACGTTATTGCTGACATCATATATCCGTTGCGGCTTTTCTGACTTTGACTCTTCCCAACATTCATCTGGTTTGAACACCTTTACGTACGTTAAGTACCATCCCTTATGTATGTTATTTCAAACAAGTTACGTACGCTATGCTTGGTAGCTTACGTACATTAGCCTTGTAAAAATCCAGCTTTTTGCACTTCGTCTTCTTCGATGCTTTGCTTCGTCTCTTTGTTGTTCTGTTTTGTGTAACAACTTAATCATCAAAGCATTATTAATACATGTATGGAACAAAATGTTCCAACAACATGGTAGTATTGCATGAGTAATGTGTGTGTGTATGCTCACTATGAGTTAGATCCGATGGGGTCTCGGTAGGGGTCCACAGAGGTGTGGGTCCGCGAGCTAACTATTAACCACTACGGGTTAGATCCAATGGGGTCTCGGTAGGGGTCCACAGAGGCGTGGGTCCGTGGTTAATTGTGGTGCATTTTACAAATGTGTTTTGGGTTATGGCGTTTCCGGAAATGTCTTTCAAACTGGTGTTTTCTCATTTGCATGCTTTGACTATGTGTGTAAGTTGTAAATTATTCGTTGGTTACTTGTACTAGCGTAATTTCTAACCCATTTGGGGACCCATTTTGGAGATATTATTGTTATGAATTTCAGGTTATGTTCAGCCGGACGAGCGGGCATTGGGACAGTACGAGGTTGCTGGCCAGGATTGTTGATGTGTGCTTTTGTATTTCCTTGTTTTTGTTGTCCTTTTCGATGTGGTTGTTTTTCTAAATTGCAAATTCATAGACAGTACTCGCGAGTACTTAGGTATTTTACTCGGATTGTGATTTACATCAGTTATTGTTATTTATGATTGTCAGTGATGATTGTTCCGATGGTCATACCGGGCGTTCTATTCAATTTTCATCTTAGAGATGTGTGTTTTCTCTCTAACCGATATGGTTAGACGAGTAGTATTTTTCGTGTTTAGCCTGGTGCGTCCCATGTAGGGGTCCACAACGCTGTAATATACCGTGAATATCTTAGAGGTGTTATAGTTTTATCCTATGTAGCACGTATATATTGGCTAACATATATCTAAACATACATCGCATCACATATATGTATAAATTTAAACATATATAGAATCACATGACATAATAAACATAGGACCGTGTATTGCATGACCATAATCCTAACGCGATTTTCATGAGCCAACATGAAAATCACAAAGGTCACTCTAAAGGTTATAATTGGTCTTCCTTGATCTTCCAACTCATTGGAACGTCCTTGTCTTCGTTACATTAATGAAAATATATTACGCTAGTAAAATTAAATTACAAGAGGGCAAATGGAACACAGGCTCGTAAATTATAATAATAAATTAAAAACGACTCACATGCCGTAAAACCAACCCAACAATAAATTGAAAACAGCCAATCACATTGGTCAATTTTTGGTCATGTCATACATAAACCAGAAAGTGGATCCATGAACAACTTTCCCATCAAATGTGATCATCCCCGCCTCTCTATCATTGTTTTCGCTAAACCTACACTCCATATATTCAGTCTTACTTCTTGCTCAGCCTAAATCCTCGAGCTTCCAAAGTATCCCTCCAAAGTTCCAATCTGTGTTGCACTCCAACCTTCGTTTCATCAATCAACACAATATCATCTGCGAACATCATACACCACGGAACGCCATTTTGAATTTCTCTTGTCAATTCGTCCATGACTATGGCAAAGAGAAAAGGACTAAGAGCAGATACTTGATTCACCCCAATCGTAATAGGGAATTCTTCTGTCCTCCCAACATTAGTACGTACACTTGTACTAGCTCCCTAATACATGTCCTTTATAATGTCAATATATTTTCGAGATACACCCTTCTTTGCTAAGGCCCACCAAAGTACTTCTCTTGGTACTTTATCATATGCCTTCTTTAAATCAATAAAAACCATATGTAGATCTTTCTTTTTATATCGATAATGTTCCATCAACTGCCGGATAAGATAAATTGCTTCCATGGTCGATCTTCCAGGCATAAATCTAAACTGATTTTCTGTTATCTTCACACATTTCCTGATCCTTTGTTCAATCACTCGTTCCCACAACTTCATGGTATGACTTATTAGTTTAATTCCGTGATAATTAGAACAATCTTGAACATCACCTTTGTTCTTATACAAAGGGACGAGAATACTTTTCCTCCATGCTGATGGCATCTTATTGCTTCTCCAATATTATTGAAAAGCATAGTTACCCATTCGATCCCTCTATCCCCCAAACACCTCCAAACTTCAATAGGTATACCATATGGTCCTTCTGCTTTCTTTGATCCCATCTTCTTCAATGCAAGTGTCACTTCACCCTTTTGAATTCTCCTCTTAAACTCTCGGTTAACCATACTTGAGGGGATGTTTAAATTCCCAATATCTTATTCTTGATGGACATTGAATAGGGTATCAAAGTATGACCTCCATCTCTCTTTTATCTCTTTATCTCGAACCAAAACTTTTTGGTCAGTATCTTTTACACATTTAACTTTTCCAATATCTCGCGTCTTCTTCTCTCTCATTCGAGCAAGTTTATAGATATCTTTTTCCCCTTATTTTGCATCTAATCTTGCATATAATTCTTGATTGACCTTTGATCGGGCATTTCTCACTGCCTTTTTAGCTTCTGTTCGAGCTTTCTTGTACTTCTCATAATTCTCATCGCTCGAGCATTTACCCAATACCTTATAACATTCACGTTTGGTCTATATCGCTTGCTTAACTTCATCATTCCACCAAGATGTGTCCTTACTTGTGTAACACCCCAAAAGGCGGCTATTACAGTGTCGTGAACCCCACACTGGGACCCACCAGGCGATATCCAAAAACAGATTAAATAAATATTACTTGTGATACCGAACCACAATAAATAGTCATTACTCCGATTAGGAGTTCGTTAAAAATATGGCCAACGACCTTATGATACACAGGATCCGAAATACAAGTATAAACCATATGGAGATGGAATATACCTCAAATACCAATATAACCAGATAGTAATTTAAATGAAGCGGAAATAAGGAAACATTACACGGTTTAACATAACCGGACAACAAATGATTTGGGGGCCCCGAACTAGTATCCCTCGAACCCTTAGCCGTCAACATGCTCTTCCCGTGCCTTGCCTTTGCCTCGACCTAAAATACAACATAAGTATTTCGTCCATAACACAGGGTCAGATATACATGATAATTAATTCTTCCGACATTATACAATTCACATATATAGATCTCAAGGAAACATCCCGACTATTAATCATACCCCTCGGGCGTATGAAACAATCAGTCATAAACTGTCGAGCACATCCAATAATACATGGATTATGAACGATTAACAATATAGCTCAAGATAGACATCACAGTATGCCCGATCCGAAAATGTGTGCGGGTACATGTCCACCCCGTATACGGAATTCCAGAATATACGTGTGATAATGTACCTAATTAGCCTCACGAACTACGTCTCGTGTGCACAGTCCAATACGGAAACATCCACGTATGACTATATAAGTGCCCGGCTAAAAATCCTACAAAATAACCAATCGGCACGCAGATATGATTCCCGATATGTCACGATACAACATGACAACGAAATTCAATGAAATACATATCCGATTAAGGTTCAAGAAAAACTCACCGAAGTGACAATAAGGACCAACGAGATCAACGATTCAAAGCGACGTACTTGGGAATGCAACCCCATGATGAAAACGGAATAACGTCAAAGACAATGTCAAATCACGAAAAACATTTCATAAACATTTCATACACATGAAATGTATAACTATCACAATAATCTAATCATCATTATAACCAAGCAAGATAACTTGCCTCAATACGGAGACGAGAATAATCCTCTTCTTGTCGAAACGAACGAACGATCCTCGACTAATATCGTTTACTCGAACAATCAACCTTAAACGAAATACATTTTACTCAATAACGTATTCGTATAATTATCAATATAGGATTAGTAAGATGACACCCTATAATCCATTAGAATAGTTCGCTATCTCAAAATATCGAAGTCTTATACCAAGAATTATTTTTACCTCATTTCAACCATAAAATTAGTTCACAATACTTTTACCGAATGTTCACATGATTCTTCATAAATAAGAATTTTATCAAGAACATGTTAAACAACCACTTATGTTGCCAAAATCATCTTATGTTGATTAAACTTTCCAAAACATTACAATGTTGAAAGGTAAAATCTGCACAATGATGGTCATCAATACATCTCATCTAAATTGAATATTAAGCTTACAATAAGGTTATATTAGTTATGAGATTACACCATATTCATGAAGGTTATCAAATCTTTCTTACAAACCTGGAGGATTCATTAATATCATTTATGAGTTCACTACCTTAAGAACACCACAAGATGATCAAACACATTCTTAGGTTATCAACACATCCGGTTAATAAGAAGTTATTGTTGTTTTCACAAATATCCTTATCAATTTTCAAAGTCTTGCTGGGCTGAAACATAAGGAGGTTATAACTCTTAAGAATTCTGAACAAGAGAACATCCTCCTACTTCTAACATTGCCAAGTTCTTCCCAAGGTAAGTGAATATCAAGTATGGTGTTTGAACACTTTATGATAAAAATTTCATTGTTCAAGTCTAACCATGATGAAGCTAACTGATTTATCAGGGTCCTACTGATATGAATTCATCCAGCAATGTGAGCATGAAGATTATAAACATGGTTACTATCATTATAACCTCAAGAACACATCCATTTCAAACCCTCTTTATCATATTCATCAAGAAGTGTTATAAAGTTTAATTACAACCATTTTCTACTTGGATAATTAAACACTAAGTGAAGTATTCTACACTACTAACATTAATATATGAAAAGTACAGAGGATAAACATATACATACCTCCAGAAATGAAGAACTCTCAACACCACAAGAAAACACACTTCAAGCTCAAAAACACCTTTTAACTTCGAATCAATGAGCTTCAATCCAAGTTACAAGACTCAAAACCAAGGTGGAGGAGGTTAATATCGATTTAGGGAGGCAGAAGAGGGAATATACGGAGAGAAAATCGAGTTGGAACTGAAAAGAAATGAAAAACATGCTGGTCCTATAAATAGACTGCACATGCTTAACATACGCTATCGATAATATTTAGCGTACATTAACACTCTTACGTACGCTAACCGGTTAATATTACGTACGTAAGCAGCTTACAGTGGCTACTGTCTTGAATTCGCAGGCTATTAGCGTGCGCTAATAAAAGGGGTGTTACGTACGCTAATAAGGGTTGACTCCGACCGACCAGACAGCCCAACACATGCATGCAACGGACAACAGGCTCACGTGCGGAAGTCAACTGAAGTCAGATTCTCTCTTTACGTACGCAACAGGTAAAATTTTACGTACGTTAAGTAGTTCGATTAATGTACGTTAATCAAGTCATGTAGCTGTAATATCCGCATTTTTCCTTCCTTTTGATATTCTTATTTTGGTGTATTTTCATTTTTTGGCAACTCGCTTGTAACCGTATTGACATTTTGAGGATATTTAATATTGGACTTTTTGTCATTCGAGCTTGTCTCGGACTCGTTTTAATCAATTCGGTGTTTTATGTTGTTTCCGTCGCTATTTCGGGTATTCTCGTAAATCATCGTTCGGAACCGCCGTTTCGGGGTTGCTGAGGATCCATCTCATGTTGTTATGCATGTTGTGAACTTTTGTTTGATGTTTCGACCATGTATCGTACATTTCGGATGCTTTGGGCCGTTTTGTAATTTCCTAAAAGTTTTGGGATAATTACATTTATTGTTGTTTTTCCGAACCTTTGGGTAGTCAGGAGTATGTTTTCCTTCAGCATTTGAGTTCATTTCCTGGAATCATTTACGTTCGTACCATCGTGAATTGTTCACCGTTGTATTTCGATTCTTTTATCGGTACCTTCCTTGCCTATGTTGGCCTGTACTGCCCAGAAAAGGATGTTACGTACGTAACACACCTTTTGATTACATACGTAACCGCCTAGTGTAAAGTAGTACAGGCATTTCTGCCATTTTGGTTACGTACGTAAGCTAACTTTGCTTACGTACGTAAATGAGCTTACGTACGTAAGGTTCTTATGGCTTACGTATGTAACACGTCCTGGGATATAAACCCAGGAGTTGACCGATTTCGGTCATTTTTTATCCTTCTCCTCTCCTCCGACTCGTTGGCGACCTCCTTGGTGTTTTCCGGCAATTTGAAGCTTTGTAACTCCGAGCCATCATCTTCTTCAAGTTTTTGGAGTATATTATCAACATCTAATTGTGTTCTTCGTCTTTAATTCGAGGTAAACTCCTAGAACCCTGTTTTTGGGTAAATTAGGGATTTTCACATTTTCGTCCGATTCGTTCCGTATGATAGATTAATTCATGATGAATATGATTAATCTCATTGGTATCATTAGTTTTCCGACGGATTCATGGCATATTTCGTGATATTTTTGTAATCGAGAGGGTTTGGTTGTGGTCCGCCCTCGTTGTTGTTTTTATACGAATATACATGAATCATAGGCGGGTATTCGGGTGTATTCCATTTCCATATTCGTTTAGAGTTGGTTGTGATTATGTTCTCCGAATCATTAGGCTCGGTTTCGTTGGTTCCTAGCATTTGTCGGTGATTTTCCTTTTCCGTTCGTTGCGTCGTCAATTATTCAAGGCAAGTATTTTTGGAAACCTTTATGCTTAACGTGAAATGGTAATGTATATTGTGTGTGATTTGCTCACCTCGGGAGGGTTCGACGGGATCACGGAGGGAGTCCAATGGTTTGGGCCCTGGATTCATGAGTTTGTTTAGCTCGGCAGCTCGGGAGGGTCCTTAGAGGCCTCGAGTGGGATTTGTGGCTTCGTCCCGGTCCTAGGCGATGTATGTGCGTGATTTGTTTTATGATATGGCCAGCTCGGTAGGGTCCTTAGAGGCCACGAGTGGGATTTGTGGCTTCGTTCCGGTCCTAGGTAAATGTGATTGACTATTTGTTTCCGGAAAAGACATGTCTGGTTTTGGTTTTGAAATGATTTGATGCATTGTACTATGAAATGTGTAATAGAATGGTTTGCCTTGATTACTTGTACTAGCATAATTGCTAACCCCTCTGGGGACCTGTTGTGGGGAAATTCTTTTTATGGATTTTAGGTTTTGATCATCCGGACGAGCAAGCGCAGGGACAGTACGAGGATGTTGGCCAAGGTCGTTCACATGAGCACTTGAGTCCTTTTATTTCCGATGTTCCATTCGATATGGTTGTTGTCTACTTTTGAAACTTATAGATTGTACTCGCGAGTACTTAGGCTTTTCTCTTCGGATTATGATTTGTATTCATTGAAGTTAATTATGTTTGCCATTGTTGATTATTCCGCCATTTGTACCGGGCGTGTTATTTGATTTTCAACTGGATGAAATGTGTTTTTACTGTGGTAAGTTGTGTCTAGCCTGGTGGGTCCTATGTAGGGGTACACGGCACTGTAATATACCTTGAATGTCTCGGGGGTGTTACAGAAAATGGTATCAGAGCACTAGGTTTATGGATACCTAGGCTTGTCGGTTATTTGGGTCTAGTTGTGTTTTGTGTTGCACAATGTCACACCGCTGCCAGCATCTCAGTACTTCCAGTGCTCGTAAGTTTTCCTTACTCGCTTCCTTGTTTTCTCGTAACATAATTCCGTTTCTTGAATTGTGGGTGTTTTTCGCCTCTTACTTATCATCGAGTTGTTTTTGCTATCTCTTAACATCAGTATGGATGCTGGGAGAGGCCGTGGTCGTGGTCGTGGTCGTGGAAGCGGCCGGGGACGTGGGGCAGCCGGTGGGGTGGCCACGTCGCATTCTTCGGGTGCCAGCAGCACCGGTAACCGACATAGTCATGCTTCTTCTCAGGAGCGCGCCGACCTTGGTATTGCGGCCGTTACGCAGCAAATGGTGAACCAAATGGCGGCGATAGCTCAGGCGGTTCAGAACCCTGATCCGGCTCACGCTAATCGGGGTGGAACGGATCGTTGGCTTCAGGATGTCCTCAAGATGCATCCTCCTCAGTTTTTGGGAGCTTCGGACCCGATCGGCTGGGAGGGGTGGATCAAGGAGATATCTAAAGTCTTTATTGCTACCAACTGTCCCGAGGACCGTAAGGTCCCTATTGCCCAGTACTTTCTCAATGGGGACGCTACGGATTGGTGGGAGGCCGTTGGGCCCAAAGACCATATTGCTTCGTGGGCCGAATTTCAGGAATTGTTGGAGACTGAATATTGCCCATGGCCGGTTAGACAGGCTCGAGTCCATGCTTTCTATGATGCTCAACCACGGGATATTCCCGTATCCCAAGCTATTGCCGATTTCAACAAAGAGTTGAGCTATGTGAAGACCCAAGTTGTCGAGGAGAGCGAAAAATTTTTCCATTTTTCCAGGCGGATGAAATTGTCGATTCGGGACTATATGTCTGGACTCGTCTGTACTACTTTGAAAGATTATCAGAGTCGAGCGCTTGCCTACTACATGTCCGTGACGGCTAGTGAAGCGGATCGTGAGAGCAAGAAGCAGAAGTCTGTTGGAAATTTTTCTGGTCCCAAGGGTGGAGGCCAGCAGAAATCCCAGTCGGCAAATGTTCCTGCGGTTGGTTTGGCTTATTATTCTGGGAGTTCTCAAGGTGCTGCCAGAACCTCCGTTCGTGATCCCACATGCTTTAACTGTGGCCAGTCGGGCCATAGGAATCGGCAGTGTCCTCGTCAGAAGTTGACTTGTCATACTTGTGGTCTGTCGGGCCACAAGGCTCTCTTTTGTGAGCAAATCAGACAGATTCGCGAGACCCGTGATTCTTTCCCAGTGCCAGCCGAGGTAGAGGTCAGGGTCAGCCCGCTAGAGGAGGAACTTCCAGTGTCGGCTCTGCCCAGCCGCGTATCTATGAGATGAGGAGGGCCGGTGATCCAGCGGCTACTGTGGTGACAGGTACCGTCCACATCAATTCCCATCCTGTCATTGTGTTTTTTGATTCGGGTGCTACGCATTCATTTGTTTCTTTGGAGTGTGTGCGCCATTTGAGTCTTGACTGTTTATCGCCTTGCGAGCCTTTCATCGTTAAGCTTCCTAGCGGTGATAGAATCATTGGTGATCGAGAGGTCCATGACTGTTCTGTGTTTATTTGTGAGAGGACTTGGCTCTCTAATCTTATTGTTGTGGGTATTGAGGGTGAGGATTTAATTCTCGGGGATGATTGGCTCGAGCGGCATGGTGCAATCATGAACTACCACATGAGGATCATCACCATGCTAGCCGGGGACGGCACCGAGCATTCTTTCACGGGGCGAAAGAGAAATCAAAAGTTCGTACTGGTTATTGGTGCTATGCCTTGAAGGCGGAGGATGGTGGAGTCGAGCTTTCGTCGATTCCAGTCGTTAGTGAGTTTTCCAATGTATTTCCTGACGAGTTACCGGGACTGCCACCGATCGTGAGGTCGAATTTGCTATAGAGTTAGAGCCGGGTGCGGATCCGATTTCCAAGGCGCCATATCACATGGCACCTTCAGAGATGGCCGAGTTGAAGAAGCAGTTGAGTGAGCTTCTTGAGTCGGGGTATATTCGACCGAGCGCTTCGCCTTGGGGCGCACCGGTTTTGTTTGTTCGGAAGAAGGATGGTTCACTACGTTTATGTATCGACTATCGTGAGCTAAACAAGGTGACCATCAAGTACAAGTATCCTCTGCCGAGGATTGATGACTTGTTCGATCAATTGTGTAATACCCGTAATTTTGATTTCCGGTAATTTCTTTTTTTTCAACGAAAGTCCGTTCTGACGACTCACTCATGACCGTTTCGTCATTCTGAGAATGATTAATTCTGCACTTTTTACCATCCGAGTTTGTTCCGGTATCGTTTTGTTGAGTTCCGTGTTCTTAAGCGGCTTTTTCATACTTGAGTTTGATTCTTGCGAATCTCGTCCGAAACTGTTGTTTCGAGTTTCTCATAAGTTCACTTAATGTTATTATTCATGTTGCGAGCTTTGTCTTGGTGTTTCAATCGTGTATCGTATATTTCGGACATTTTGGGACGTTTTCGTAATTTCCCAAGTTTGGGGTAATTACTTTCCATTGTCGAATTTCGAGCCTTCGGGTGGTTGGAATCGTGTGTTCTCTTAGCGCTTGGTTTCATCTTTGCGAGTAATTCATAATCGTATCTTCGATTCATATTCAGGTTCGGGTTTCGGGGCCGTGTCGGGCTCGATATTGGACTCCTATTGTATCACACGAGCAGGCCACACGAGCACGTGGTCGTGCGTGGTGCTCGTGCGCTATCCAACGCTCGGCAGTGAGCTCCAGGGACGTATGATCAGGACACACGAGCAACTACTCGTGCGCATTGCTCGTGCGTGGTGTCAGTGGCTGGGCAGTGGCCTAGCGCACGACCAAACACACGAGCACTTGGTCGTGCGTTATGGTCGTGCATCGCTGGTGTATATAAGGGGACAAACAGGTTTCTCACCCCATTTCCTCCCCTTCTTCTTTTCTCTTCGCGGCTGTCGGACGGATGAGGCTAGGGTTCGAGTTCTTGGTCGGTTCTACTCAATTCCAAGGTGTTTTGGAAGATTCTTGTTGATTATATCATCACCCAATCCGTGTTCTTCGTCGAATCGAGGTAATCTCTTGAAATCTCCTAGGGTTGACTTTCGAGATTTCTTTTTAATCTTTGTTGTTCGGCCAATTTCGATGATTTGGTTGATGTTATTGAACCTTATTAATCGTGTTCTATGGGTTGTATATCCATATTTCGGATTTGTTCAACTCGATTGATGATTCGAGTGTTCTTGGGAATTATTGAACATTGAATGTTCGATTAAATGTCCGAACGAGTTCCCTTTGATAGTTTGTTGGGATTTCCATTGTTTTCGGCCTTGATTCTCGTCGTAATCATGTTTTATTGTTCCTTACGGAGGATTATAGGTGCTCGATGATTCCGATGTTGAATTTCGTCGGTGATTGATGATTCGTGTGGTGTTATTCTTGTAGTAATTGCGGTGTTATTGCGTTCTTGATAGTGTTTGGGAGTTTGTGGCCGTTCGACTGTATTTCATCCGTTGTCTTGTTGTGATCGTGGTTTCGAGGCAAGTACCTTGTTCATACGCTTCTCGTTTTGTGTATATGATGATCGGTGGTCGTCTTGGTGTGTTTGTTTGGTTATTCTAAAATGAATTTTCAAAAGATTTGTTTTGGCCTCGTTAAAGGCTCTCTTCCAAAATGCATGTGTGTTTTGTGAACGGTGTGTTTTTGGAATTGATTATGATTTGATTATTTTGAACGTTGAAGGCTTTGATGATACTCCTGTAAGTTATGGAATCGTTTATTCCGTGTTTAATCTTGTTATTGTGTTTTGAAGAGTTTGATAATGGTGTCGGATTAGTGGCCTTCTCTAGTGAGTATTCTAAATGAACTTACATTCTTAGCATATTAGTATTACATGAGTAACGTGTGTGTGTGTGTATGCTCACTATGGGTTAGATCCGACGGGGTCTCGGTAGGTGTCCACGGAGGTGTGGATCGACGAGCTTGCTTTTAACCACTATGTGTTAGATCCGACGGGGTCTCGATAGGGGTCCACGGAGGTGTGGATCGACGGTTAATTGTGGTGCATTTTACAAATGTGTTTTGAGATTGGCGTTTCCGGAAACGAGTATTTTGAAAAGCTTTCATGATTGCATGCATTGACTAAGTGTGTAAAAGGTAAGTTGTTCGTTTGGCCTACTTGGCTAGGATGGCACTAGAGTGTTTTGTTGTTTGTGTTAAATCCTTTAATTATGGAGTTTTGATGTTGGAAAACGAACCTTGTTATCGTTCTCGTGTACTGTGAGTGGATGAGATTTGGGGCTAAAATCCCAACAGTTTTGTAAAGGTCATTTTACGGAAAGTAAACCTTTGGGGCGTGACCCCTTTCGTCTTTTGGGTTTTGAAAAGTAGGATTTAATAATCCTAAATTGTCTTCTATTAAAACTCTCGATGGCATTTTAAACTGTTTTATAAATTATTTCGACTGATTTGTGATCTTTCGGTTTTGGAATGTTTTTCTCAAACTCTTGCCTCGGGAAGTACTTTTCGTTTCGTTTGGATCTTTGAGGATTCCGGGTTATTGTTATTCGTGGAATGTGAATTGTATGACTCGTATTTTGCACTTTGTTCTTGCACTAAGAAAATAGTGGAGTTTTGCTAACCCCCGAGTATTCGGGGGGTGGATGTCTGTTTTTGCATTCAGGTTTTGGGAGCGTAACGCAGGGTTGGCACGAAGGATGATGAAAGATGATCGATACTAATCACATGAGGAACCGTACGTTGTGTATTGGTTCAGTTGTACTTTATTTTCCGCTGCTATATTTTTCCCGTTGTACGGGTGTGGTTGTATTTTGACCCCTGCGTGGGCATGAGTTGTAATTGAGTTGTATATTTTTATTGAAAGACCAAATCGGTCTACTGAGTCATTTTAGCCTTGAAGGCATTGTTGAGTTGTTCGATGTTGTTACCGGCCTGGTAGATCCTTGAGGAAAGGTTCTACGGCGTGTAATATCCCAAAGTGTATTGGGGGTGTTACATAAATGGTATCGGAGCTTAGGTTGTGGAAACCTAGGCTGTCGGATCAGTGGTGTCTGTTGAGTTTTGTCTCGTCAAATTTTGTCTGACTGAGTCGTGTCGCGACGCGTTGTCTGAGTTTGTTGGTCATGATTAGTATCGTGGGGCGATCATCACCTTCGTGCGACCTATGGATGTAAGTCTCCCTTCTTTGTGTTCTGCCTCGTGTGACACGAGCTGTTCTTATGATTATTTGTTAAGTGATGGAATCTTTCTGTGGATTTTGATTTCACGATATGTATTTAGTCGATTCTCGTATTTGGTTTATACGAGGAGTGTCGTCGCTGCTGATGTCTTTTTACTGTTGTTTTTGTCCATTGCTGATGATTTTCAAATCGATTTGCTCGTTTTACAAGTTCTCTTGTGGAAGCTTTGTGCTTATACGCGTTTGACTTGTTCACTAGCCAGTGCGGGAGGGTCCTTAGAGGCCTCGAATGGGATTAGTAGTTTTGTTCTGAATCCTAGGCGGTCTT
Source organism: Orobanche coerulescens (assembly GCA_033398695.1). Taxonomy (NCBI): domain Eukaryota; kingdom Viridiplantae; phylum Streptophyta; class Magnoliopsida; order Lamiales; family Orobanchaceae; genus Orobanche; species Orobanche coerulescens. Next base: position 90,480,149 of record CM065810.1, on the reverse strand, counting down.
CGACTGTGGTATTTTACCGTTTATTTTCCGTTAAAAGACATGTATTGTCCTGATTTTAAACGTTTTGATGTGTGTACTAGGAGGTGTTTTAGTGAATGTCGATACGTGTGAGTTTTTAGGCATTCTAGCCTAATAGATTTTCAAAAACCTTGAGTATCTTAGAAAATAAAATTCGAGACATACTTTTAAACGCATTGTATTTTCGAGGCGCCTACTAGCGCTGTTGGCCGAAAATCGGATATTTGTGCTGTTTTGTGCGGAAGCGAAAATAAATTGCGGAAAATAAATCACATAAGGATTTATAGAGGTTCGGCTATTAATGAAGCCTACGTCCTCTCTCGATGTATCTTTTTCTTAGTATTAAGATCAAAACCTCTACGCCTCTCTTCTATCGGTCGAGGGATTACCGTTACAAGCTCGTCTTCTATCGGTCCGAGTGAAACCATTTTTCCTTTTCTATTGGATAAGGAATCAACCACTCTAGCTTTCTATGGGTACTAGAGAAACCTCACTTAGATATCGATTGCGATTCTAACAATGCCGGATACTTGATCCTAATAACACCGAATCCAATCGTATCTTTTCTTTTACCTCTCGTGTATAATGTTGAATGTATAAACACTCAAACTAATAATATAAGCTCAATATTACAACAACAATGTAAGTATATGAATATAAGATCAATGTCTTGAATGCTTGGAGTTGTTGTAGTCAAACAATACCATAGGAATGGTATTTATAGGCATTTTCCATAAACTAGCTGTTGCTGGCTGTTTTGACTTGCTAGCGTGCGCTAGCCTTCTCTATTAGCGTGCGCTAGTATCATTAGCGTACCTGTAGCGTGCGCTAGATTATTCCCAGTTTTAGTCCAGTAGCTTCGTTTCTTCTTTAGCGTACGTTATGCCTTCTGCCTTAAGTACATAACCATCTTATATTAGCGTGCGTTAATAACACATTGTAGCGTGCGCTAATACAATATATCCATTGCATGGATTGTTAAAGTATCCGTTTGATATGCTGACTTTGACTTGCTTTTCCCAACGTTCTGATTGACTTGATTCAAACTGCTCAGCGTGCGCTATTCCTTCTTTGTAGCGTGCGCTAATGCTGACTTCATTGCATACGACATTCTGTATTTGAATTCCTTCACAACGGTAACAAGGTTCGATAGCGTGCGTTAATGATAACGTTTAGCGTGCGCTATCCTATCAGCTGACTTCACTTCAGATAACTTCGAACTAGGCTGAAATGCAGATGACTTCCCGTTAGCGTGCGCTAACATATATGTTTTAGCGTGCGCTAGACATGCATTTTACTTAGCTTTTTACGTCTTCGTCTGCTTCGTCGTTTTGCTTCGCCTCGATGTTGTTTTGTTGTTTAGCAACTTTAATCATGAAAACACAAATTAAGTAATGTGTGGAATAAATATTCCAACAATCGCAACTATCCATTTCAAATTCTTCTACCTTGAGGACCAAAATATTTTTTTATTATTTCAGTAATTTTTTGAAATGCTTTGCTTAGACCCGAGGGTCGAATATTTCTGAAAGTCTTTCGCTAAAAGAAAATGTCCTCATTCTTACCAAACGTATGATGGTTTTCAAAGTCCCGACAATGATGTTTGTTCAACTTTTTGAAAGGTGATACTCAAGATCAACTAGTGTTTCCAAAAGCATTTTTTTAAAGTGGTTTTCGTTTTTAAAACCTATCGTTTCTATTTGCGGTCTAGGAATGTATATGTGACGTTGGCGTTATTGTTAGGATGTTGGCCCTATGAGTTGTAGTCGAATTGGAGGTGTGAGCGTTGAGTCGTTTTCCACACATTTGTTATGTTAGCCCTCTGCGAGAGGTGGGATGTTGGTATTGAATGTTGTCGCCTCGTGGTGATTTCTGCGTTATCGCGCATGTGCGAGCTGTTAGAGCTTGGTTTGGTATGACCCTGTGCATCGGTGATTATTCCGTTATGTGTCAGTTGTTTAATGTATTGTTACCTTGCTTCCGTTTTTGTGAATTTCGTGGACGAGGTCGAAGGTAATACCCGTACTATTTTGACTTCTGTATTTTCTCTTTCTCCATTCTTTCAACTCGCTCGTGTTCGTTGATACTTTCTGAACTTGTTCTGTATTTCGGTTTCATCGTTCGAACGAGCTGTGATCTTGTTTTGGGTCGATCTGGTTATCGCTGTGACTTTTTCGAGTTCGGTCCGATTCTTGTGAACCTTGTTCGGAAGTGGCATCATTTGGTTCTATTAGTTCTTTTATTCGAAGGGGATCACATTTTGAACTTCTGTATTTTCGATTCTGTCGACTCGTTTGTGTTCGTTGACATTTCCTAAGCTTGTCCTGCCCCTTGATTTTGTTGATCGAACGAATGTGGTATTGTTTTGGAATAACTCGTTTGTCGTTGTGGCTTTCCAATTGCTATTCCATTTCGTGTGGATCTTATGTGAATGCACATCTTGTTGTTTTCACCGGATCATATATTGTCTCGAGTCGAGATGTGAACCTCGGAGTTGTTTTTTGAACCTTATTGTTCTTCGTGATTCGAACATGATTGTTCGATTTTTGTTGTCTTGATCGTTTGATTGTTCGGTTTTTGTTGATCTAGTTTCGTGATTGTTGAACGTTCAGGATCCTTCGTAATTCCCTTAAGTTCGGGAAATTAGTCTCCTTTTCGATCTTCCAACCCTTGGGCGGTTGAATTCCATATTTGTTCAGCGATTGGATCGCGTTTTGATTGATGTACTGTTGGTTCGGTCAATCGTATTGATTTACGTTCGTTGTGTTTTGTGATTATTCGGATAATCGACGTGATTGTATTATCCGTTTGTTGACGCATGTCACTTGTGGGTTTTACTATGTCTCTACCGGTAGCATTGTGTTAGTTGTCGTGGAGCGTGTTTTCACGCCGTTTGTCCCTTTGCGTTGCTTGTAACGTTTTGCCATTGGGCGTAAATTACGCGTTTCTTGTGTATCTCGTTGAGTGTTTCCTGGCAGGATATTACTCCTCCCTACTTGTTTTAAGTTTCGGGATGAAACTTCTTTTAAGGAGGGTAGTGTGTAATACCCGTAATTTCGATTTCCGGTAATTTCTTTTTTTCGACGAAAGTCCGTTTTGATGACTCGCTCATGACCGTTTCGTCATTCTGAGAATGATTAATTCTGCACTTTTTGTCATCCGAGTTCGCTTCGGTATCGTTTTGTTGAGTTCCGTGTTCTTAAGCGGCTTTTTCGTACTTGAGTTCGATTCTTGCGAATCTCGTCCGAAACTGTTGTTTCGAGTTTCTCGTAAGTTCATTTAATGTTATTATTCATGTTGCAAGCTTTTGCTTGGTGTTTCAATCGTGTATCGTATATTTCGGACGTTTTGGGACGTTTTCGTAATTTCCCAAAGTTTGGGGTAATTACTTTCCATTGTCGAATTTCGAGCCTTCGGGTGGTCGGAATCGTGTGTTCTCTTACTGTTTGGTTTCATCTTTGCGAGTACTTCGTAACCGTATCTTCGATTCATATTCAGGTTTGAGTTTCGGGGCCGTGTCGGGCTCGATATTGGCCTCCTATTGTATCACACGAGCAGGCCACACGAGCACGTGGTCGTGCGTGGCGCTCGTGCGCTATCCAATGCTCGGCAGTGAGCTCCAGGGACGCATGAGCAGGACACACGAGCAACTACTCGTGCGCGTTGCTCGTGCGTGGTGTCAGTGGCTGGGCAATGGCCTAGCGCACGACCAACCACACGAGCACTTGGTCGTGCGTTATGGTCGTGCATCGCTGGTGTATATAAGGAGACAGACGGGTTTCTCACCCCATTTCCTCCCCTTCTTCTTTTCTCTTCGCGGCTGTCGGATGGATGAGGCTAGGGTTCGAGTTCTTTGTCGGTTCTACTAAATTCCAAGGCGTTTTGGAAGATTCTTGTTGATTATATCATCATCTAATCCGTGTTCTTCGTCGAATCGAGGTAATCTCTTGAAATCTCCTAGGGTTGACTTTCGAGATTTCTTTTTAATCTTCGTTGTTCGTCCGATTTCGATGATTTGGTTGATGTTATTGAACCTTATTAATCATGTTCTATGGGTTGTATATCCATATTTCGGATTTGTTCAACTCGATTGATGATTCGAGTGCTCTTGGGAATTATCGAACATTGAACATTCGATTAAATGTCCGAACGAGTTCCCTTTGATAGTTTGTTAGAATTTTCGTTGTTTTAGGCCTTGATTCTCGTCGTAATAATGTTTTATTGTTCCTTAGGGAGGATTATAGGTGCTCGATGCATCTGATATTGAATTCTGTTGGTGATTGATGATTCGTGTGGTGTTATTCTCGTAGTAATTGCGGTGTTATCGCGTTCTTGATAGTGTTTGGGAGTTCGGGGCCATTCGACCGTATTTCATCCGTCGTCTTGTTGTGATCGTGGTTTCGAGGCAAGTACCTTGTTCATACGCTTCTCGTTTTGTGGATATGATGATCGGTGGTTGTCTTGGTGTGTTTGTTTGGTTATTCTAAAATGAATTTTCAAAAGATTTGTTTTGGCCTCGTTAAAGGCTCTCTTCCAAAATGCGTGTGTGTTTTGTGAACGGTGTGTTTTGGGAATTGATTATAATTTGATTATTTTGAACGTTGAAGGCTTTGATGATACCCCTGTTGTTTAAAGTTATGGAATCGTGTATTCCGTGTTTAATCTTGTTATTGTGTTTTGAAGAGTTTGATAATGGTGTCGGATTAGTGGCTATCTCTAGTGAGTATTATTAATGAACTTATATTCTTAGCATATTAGTATTGCATGAGTAACATGTGTGTGTGTGTATGCTCACTATGGGTTAGATCCGATGGGGTCTCGGTAGGTGTCCACGGAGGTGTGGATCGACGAGCTTGCTTTTAAACACTACGGGTTAGATCCGACAGGGTCTCGGTAGGGGTCCACGGAGGTGTGGATCGACGGTTAATTGTGGTGCATTTTACAAATGTGTTTTGAGATTGGCGTTTCCAGAAATGAGTATTTTGAATGGCTTTCATGATTGCATGCATTGACTAAGTGTGTAAGAGGTAAGTTGTTCGTTTGGCCTACTTGGCTAGGATGGCACTAGAGTGTTTTGTTGTTTGTGTTAAATCCTTTAATTGTGGAGTTTTGATGTTGGAAAACGAACCTTGTTATCGTTCTCGTGTACTGTGAGTGGATGAGATTTGGGGCTAAAATCGCAACGGTTTTGTAAAGGTCATTTTACGGAAAGTAAACCTTTGGGGCGGTGACCCCTTTCGTCTTTTGGGTTTTGAAAAGTAGGATTTGATAATCCTAAATTGTCTTATATTAAAACTCTCGATGGCATTTTAAACTGTTTTATAAATTATTTCCACTGATTTGTGATCTTTCGGTTTTGGAATGTTTTTCTCAAACTCTTGCCTCGGGAAGTACTTTTCGTTTCGTTTGGACCTTTGAGGATTCCTGGTTATTGTTATTCGTGGAATGTAAATTGTATGACTCGTATTTTGCACTTTGTTCTTGCACTAGCAAAACAGTGGAGTTTTGCTAACCCCCGATTATTCGGGGGGTGGATGTCTGTTTTTGCATTCAGGTTTTGGGAGCGTAACGCAGGGTTGGCACGAAGGATGATGAAAGATCACTAGTAGAATAACCATCAAAGACTTCGGTACGTCTCACTTCGGTAATCTATATTAGCAAAGTAAAAACAAACAACAACTTCGCTTTTCACCCCATCAAGTCAAAAATCCACATAGACTTCAGTAAATGGTACCAAACAAAAAAGTAGGAGCTAGTTAGAAATTTAAAGTTACAAAGACTTCGCTAATTTGATAATTACGGAAGTAAAAAGCGCATTGAATTTTTTTAATTAAAAATATATCCCCATTAGTGAAGTAACGTATATCTTAACCGGGATTTTACCCAAACCCTACTAGAACCGCCCCCTCAATCTCTCCCCATCTCTCGTTTCTCTCTTTCCTCTTCAGTTCCTTTCCTCTCCCCAACTTCGCGATTTCACTCCTTTCCTCTTCAGTTCCAAATGCGGCGAGAAAATCTGCAAGGCGGTTTGCAGCGCGAGGCAGGCACCCATCTCAATCAGATCGTCCAAGGCATCTTGATAAGCTCCTGGCACTCTCGAACTAGATCTACAAGGTAAGCTGGGGTTTCCACATCTCCTTGGATCATCTTTAAGCTCATCAATGAATTGACATTCACCTCTAAATTCGGAATTCTTCTTTCCCACACAGCAGTGCGGGTTGTTTTTAGAGCTGTAAGCTCGATTTGGTTGATGGGTGCTACCGGAGTTTGCTGGCCCAACCCCCATAACAGTCTCCATTGGAGTCATGTGCAACTCGTTCGATTCCAGCCTGTTGACCGGTTGATGGGAGCGATCTATCAATATTGATTTTGACCCATCCAGTCGCCAACTTCTTCCAGGTATGATACTGCCCTGATTTGCTCTTCCCTTTCATGGATAAATTGTAGATCGAGGCTCATTCTTTTGATTTGGAAAACTAGGGACTGTGTGGTGTCGAATGCCCTATGAAAATTGAAGCATTTCTCGATTTCCATAGGCTCGATATTGAAGCTGGGAATATCCATTTCCAGGGAATTATGGTAATTAGTTCGCACCCATGATTGTCATCGATCAGGTTTGTCTTCAGCCATAACTCAGTGGCTTTTGTACAGTGTCTGAGGATGTAAAGAACAGTTTCTTCACCGTTTGAGAACTATTGGCAGGTGGCAGAGTCGGTGAACCTGCGGGTTTGCCGGAAGTGGTTCGTGGGTAGTCTTTTAAACAAGCCAAAGGAAGTGTTTTAGCTTGTGACTGAGGTGCGTTTTCCATATCCAATTCCATTGGACTGTAGAATTACTAGTATCAGAGTAATGCCCACGGCAAGCTTTATAACCTGACTGGCATGTTTATTGTCCATTTGCATTTTCTTCCCATAATACAGCATCAGGGTTATCATTAAGCTGTATGTGCTTATTCTGTATCATGTCTATTAAATCATCTGGAGGCCAAAATATGCTGAGAGAGAGAGAGATATATATATATATATAGAGATAGAGAGAGAGATGATAATAATATGTATGTATGTATGTATGTACTTCACTCTGTTTGTGTGTGTGTGTCTGTGTGTGTGTGTGTGTGTGAGAGAGAGAGAGAGAGACAGAGAGAGAGAGATGACTCATGGATTCATTTACTGTGATTAACCAGTGACCACAGAAACTCGGTGTACATTATATTTAGAAGTATCAAGTACAAAAAAGCATACATATCAAACTCAAACTTAAAAAATCTTCCATATTCCATTGTCTACACCTACTGAAAATTTTATGTTTAAGGCCTTGTATTATATCTTTATTTCTCTACCTGACAATATTTTCTACTCTAGTATTAGTTTCCTTGCTAGAGGATTTTGGCAATTGAGATTTTTCAAAATCTCCTGAAAGAGTTGCTCTGCTCCTAGGAGTTACCATGAATGAAGACAAGTTGAATATGGAAGTTCAACTTTAAAAAAAAACAATAAAGAAGGTTTGCCTACTAGCAAACATCTATGTTTGGATTCACTTTTAGCCTTAATTGTTATCTTCACATCAATTTGGACTGAATCGGCTTTATACCAAACTCTTATTTTTTCTTTCAGTATATCTATTTGATTTTGGGAGGTGAAACGGACTTGGACTATATGTCCAGATGTGTCCAGAGGTGAAACGGACATACAAAGGTTATCGTGACTGGGAATAACAGAACAAAGAGTGTATTGGTTGGTCTGAAGGGGGTTGTAAAAAAGGCTGTTGGGCTTGGTGGTTGGCATTAGCTGGTAAATTTCAAAATTTTGGAGCATTTGTCACTGCATATTTCACATGCACCAAGTTACACATGTAGTTCTTCACCTTCTTTTTCTTGACTAAACAAAATGTTATAGGACGACACTTTTGTGGAATTATGGCATTTCAAGTAAACCAGCAAGGTTTTTTAATATACTGTGATACAGATTTATTTTAAAGCTAATATCATGATTTGTCATTCAAAGAATAAGCGTTCTCTGAAGCTTACATGTGTGCACTATTTGGGAGAATGTTTAGAATTAATGGAAGAGAAATGAATCTATTGCCATACAGAAATTACATTGGTGCTTTTGTGTGAAGACTCGGGAGATATTTTCATTAACTTAGTAAAAAATAAAAGATGTGAATATGAAATCAATAATTTAATTTCTTTGGTCGAAACTATATAGGAGTGTTCCATTATCACGAAAATATGTATTAACTTCACACATCTAAGTACTTTCCAATTTCTCCATCTACTCGTATAGTGTAATGAAGTCCCGTGAAAATGATGATGCTATACACTTCCAATATATTAGTTTCTCTTTTTTTACCAATTCTTTATCAGGCTCTGAGCTTGCCTATGAAAACAGGACAACATGAGACTAAACAAGATTCAAGCTACAGATGACAGCCAAACTTCCAAGAAGTGTAGGTTTTGCTTTTCCTGTCCCTACAATAATTAGATATTGATGTTTAAGTTTTCTCTGCGTTATGTGTTCCTTTCACTTTATGGCAGCTGTCAACCAAAATATTAAGGCTAATTCTGATGAGCGAAGGACCAAATTTGAAGGTCGTAGCGCAACAGCTGCTACTGGAAGGTATGCTCTAGAATTTTGAAGTGCCTAATGCTGCTTCACTTATTTACCTGATTTCAGTCTTGAGATTTTTCTCCTGTATATTTCGTTTGATGATTTTTTTTCCTTTTCTGTTGGTTCCAGAAAACCCGTCAGAATTCCTCTCCATCTGACAAAGTTAGAGGGTTAACATTTTCTTTTTCTATTGATCTGTTAATGTGTAGATGAATGATTTGTGCATTGACGTGCCTGTTTTGTTTATGGAAGGAAATCTTTACCAGCACCAACTCAGGTCAGTGAGGTGGAAACAAGTGTCACTAAAAAGGTTTTGATGATTCCACAACTAATTTTATAATCAGGAACTTCTGTTAATGTGTTGCGAGTATGACACGGTTCTATCACATGCTACTCCAGGACAATTCTGAGAACTCAGATAATTTTAGGGGCAAATATGGATTCCCTGGTGAGCTCTTCTGTTAGGGCATAATTCTCAACATTTTACTTCCGTCTAGAATAAATACTGAAGGTGATGCTAATTAGTGCTACTAAATTTTCTTGCTCTCCGTGAAGCCCGGTGTCATTTCAGTGAAGCCCGTGTCGGGAAAATCATGTACCAAAACCAAGCACTTTGAGCAGCCGTTCTTGGGGAAATAGAGTTAATGATGACTTTGTAGTAATGTAAGTCATATAAGATGTCAGACTACTTTAGATATTTTGGTGGGACGTCTTCTATTTACTAGGAAAACATATTGCTCATTTCTGTTTGTATCTTCTCATCAACAACGCCTAGTATACACACTTACTCCTTGATGTTTATGGAAAGATAAGACATAAATCCAGAGATTATAGGATGAGGTTAGAATCTGATAGAATGATTAATATATAAGTTTCACTGTGTTCGTGCTTCCTGAATGTTGAACACGCTCAATCATGGAGTTGATGGAAATTGGGGATATTCTAGTGATTTAGTGACCCTCATTATTGGAGATAACATTAGTATGTCTCGCAGATTGCTCATTACTTTCTCTTATGGTGATATGATATTGGATAATTTTGCGCATTTATCTCTTGGCCTGTAATTCCGCTATTTTAGTGGAGTATGTGTTCACCTAATTGAGAGTATTTTTGGGGCCAGTTTGTCTACTGATCAATAAATTCATGGAACTCCTTCAAATTTTGGAAATTATTTCTTGATTTTCCATACGCAACTGAAAGTGATAAAACCAAGGAATGGGGGTTGAATATTGTCAATTTTCGAAGAAAATTCCCCAGATTTTGTTTAAATGTGTCGGTTTTTTTATTGGCATGTGTTGTTCCGACACTTATGTTCTCTTTTTAGTTTTGTTACATCTCATTGAGTTCGTTGTTCTTCCCAATTTCAGTTGTTTTTTGGTAAACTAACATAAGATATGCTGCCAGGTTTTAAAGAACGGGGTTGAGGTTAAGCTCCAAAGGAATGCTTTAAGCGTGTTAGAACCTCCTACTGGAAACGAAGAAGATATCGATTTTGATTTTGATGATTCCACTAGTTGCTCTGATATTGGTGAAAAGGACCATCATCAATTTTGTAAGTTGTGTAGCATTGTGTTTTACTTAAAATATCACCACCAGACTCGATAACGTTTTTATGGATCCATCTTCCGTCTTCTGTTTTTATGGATCCGACTAAATGTTGCAATGTTATATATGTGTTTTATATGATATCAGATATTTGTTGATGCTTTGTTCTAATATTAACAAATCTTTTGATAATTGGCAGAATGTGTTTGAATTAGCGCCACAAACTAAGAGGACAGTGTTGGAAAGAGTTTATGGATAAGAGAATGGACCCTTCGTGGGAGGTATCAAAAGTTGAAATTTTCCCATTTAAATCTCTCAAATATGTACCTATAAAATGCCTTCCAGTAACTTTCATATATAAACTAAAATGACCACATTGCATATTTCTTACCAGCCATGTAAGGAAACCCCACTTCTGACCTTCTTCCGTCAACTGGAAATAACCAGAAAATAAAAGTTATTTGGATATTATGTTCATTCTAAGTTTGCAGCATATGACATACTCAGAAGAAACAAAAATGACAATAAAATGCAACTTACACAACTTTTCGCACGAGTGAATATATATATATATATATATATATATATATATATGTATGTATGTATGTATATATATATATATATAAATTTGACATGGAATGACTAATTCGTGGCTTTTTAATTTTATAGGGCAATCTGAAACAAGAACTATCCTCCCTTCACTGCAGATTTTGTGTCCTCCGCTACATCAAAGAGATCGTTGAAAGCGAAGATCCACAGCTTGAGAAGATGGTAATTTTCATTCTGTCATCCTTTTATATTATATAGTATGTTTTGGTACTGAAACTTTTTGATGTGGATGTATCTTTTATGAACGTACTTAATCTATTTTTTTTAGTTTCAATGTGATTTGATTAGTATCCTGGTTCAGTCAAAGACCAATACTACACTCAGGAGCAGTATGATGAAGTCAGGAACGAGTGGAGCGAGTTGGTCTACACGTATGTCAATGGTGCTTAGGCTCGCTTCATTGTCAGGAAGTTCTTTGTCTAGTTCCAATTCAGTACTATATATGAATGGTCTTGGTTGCAACACTACTGGTACTCAGGTGATGATGGTGAATGTCTGTTGGTATAGTTAGATCAGAACATGTCGTTTCATCGGGTAAATATGGTGAATGTTTGGTTGATGTGCAGTCCATTATCTAGACCTATGCATGTGTGTCGTAGACATTGTGGAAGTTTATTTGATGTTGGCATATTATAGTTATGCCCAATGCAAACTTGTGAATCACGCGAATCTGAATATTTGGCATTTTTGTACGACAATCCGCCGTTTATATATGAAAGTGTGGTTTATTACTATTACCAATGCTTATGATCTTGTGTTATTGAATTGGGATCTTGTGATTTGAGTTTGTTGGATTTTTAATGAGGTTGATTGATGTATTTGAGGTTGTGTTGTTGCGATCTTGTGAATTGAGGTTTTTTATTGGATGGATCATGTTTTTGTACAACAGGGATTCTATATTTACAAATTGAAAAGAAATATGCAATGTGGTTATTTACTTCGGATAAAAAACGAAGTCAGAGATATATAATTAGCGACACAAACTAGAATAAGCGAAGTAAAAAGGAGTGTAATGCTTCGGCTAAACAAATAAAAGTGAAGTAAATGTGGTATCTTTAACTTCGTTGCCTATTAACAAGCGAAGTCGATAACATTTTTTCACTTCATCTGTATACATTTTACTGAAGCGAATAGGAAATATACACTTCAGCGATTATAAGATAAGTGAAGTGGAAGGACCTTTTTTACTTCACAAACCCCCATATTGGGGTTCTAAAAACCGAGTTAGACTTCGGTTATTACGATATTAGACTTCGCCTAATAAGCGAAGTTTAAAGTATACCTTTAACTACACGAACATAGACTTCGGTAATTATAACGTTTTTATTTCAGATATTATCCGAAGTCTTTGACATTTATTCTTATAGTGGATGATCGATACTAATCACATGAGGAACCGTACGTTGTGTATTGGTTCAGTTGTACTTTATTTTCCGCTGCTATATTTTTCCCGTTGTACGGGTGTGGTTGTATTTTGACCCCTGCATGGGCATGAGTTGTAATTGAGTTGTATATTTTTATTGAAAGACCAAATCGGTCTACTGAGTCATTTTAGCCTTGAAGGCATTGTTGAGTTGTTCGATATTGTTACCAGCCTGGTAGATCCTTGAGGAAAGGTTCTACGGCGTGTAATATCCCTGAGCGGATTGGGGGTGTTACAAATTGCAGGGGTCCGTGGTATTCTCAAAGATCGACTTGAGATCGGGATACTATCAGCTTCGGGTGAAGGAGTCCGACGTACCGAAAACAGCTTTTCGGACGACATACGGACATTATGAGTTTGTAGTCATGCCTTTCGAGATAGTTCTTAAATCTCGAGATAGTTCTTAAATCTCGAGTAGTCATGCCTTTCGAGATAGTCCCGCCTCGGATCGCTTATAAACTACGAGATAGTTCTTAAATCTCGAAATACCAAACTGAAACCGAAGAAAAGAACCATAACTTTGAAAGCTAAGATGTCAAAGAAAGAAGAAATCCTGATAGACGAAGATGACAAAGAATTGGCATATTATGCCAAAAATATAAATAAGTACCAAAACTTATTCAACTGGCGAAGAAAAGACATCAACTCTAGCGAGTCAAAGAAATTCGACAATAACTGCCAAAATTGTGGTAAACTAGGCCACTATGCGAAAAATTGCCGAGGCACGACTTCCAACAAGAAAGTTCTCGTAGCAACATGGAGTGACGAAGAGGATGATGATGAATATACTCAAAATAACCTAGCACTCATGGCAAGGAGTTCATTCGACGAAAGCAACATCGAAAGCCAGGTTAGTACCTCGTCTTACAACGAATTATTTGAAGCATTCGAACTTTTACATACCAATTTTCAAAATGCTTTAATTGACAATAAATCCCTGAAAATGAAAAATAAATTATTGGAAATCGGAATTTCCAAAATAAACTAAAAAAGGAAATTTATTGAAACCGATCATTCTAAATGTCTTGAAAATGAAAATAAATTAAAGGATGATCTTTTGAAAGTTCCAAACGAATTAAAGGATTTAACGAATAAATTTTCTTGCGAAAATAATAAATTTGAACAAATACTTTCCGTTCAAAACTTTTCATTAAATAAATAGTCGTTAGGATTCAAACCGAATAATAAAACTGAATCCTTGAATTTAAAATACCCGATGTGATAAATGTTTAAAAATTGGGCATTATATTTCGGTTTGCAAAAGCCCACGACGGACGATAAAAATGAAAAAGGTTTGGATTCCAAAAGGAAACACTATACCGAATATCGTCTATGTTTCAAATGAAAAACCAACTATCGGATCCCCAAAAATCAAAATTGATATTTTCACAATTGGTATTTAACTCAGGGGAGTTACCATTATTTTTTTAATGAGAAATCTATTTTTCAGGGGGAGTGTTTTTACCCATTATATGTCATACTTAATCGATTTTTTTATTGCACTTTTTGATTATTACAAAAAGGGGGAGAGAGTGTGACAAGGGGGAGAATATCGATAAAAATGATGGGAGAAAAAGAATACGAGTCATGGAAGGATGATGAGAAAAATGAAAATAAAACCAATATCCCGATCATGAAAGGGGGAGAAAATAGAAGAAGAAGAAGAAGAAGAAGGATTTGAAAAGGAGAAAAGAACAGACGGGGAGAAGAAAACTAACGAAACGGATAAAGTCAAAAACTTTGATCTGTATAATGTTTTAATTTGGTAGGTATAAAATTCCATCGAAGGTTGTGTTTTGTCATCATCAAAAAGGGGGAGATTGTTGGAATATTCTATTCCATATAATCATAAATTGGTTTTGATGATGTGTTGACGATCAAACCAAAACAACAAAGGAATCAATAAGATGAACCAAAACAACAAAGACGGAAACAAGCAAAGCAGAATTAGATAGCGCACCCTATAGGAAGAGCTTAACGTACTCTATAAGGAACAGCTAACGTATGTAATATACTTTGTAACCGTACGTAATGAGAAGTCACCTGAAGGCAGACGAGTGAAGACAACATGATTTAACGTATGCAACCTAACGACTTAACATACGCAATCGGAAGAAGTTAACATACGTAACACAATGTTGCTAACGTATGTAATGTAGTTGAATCTGAGTTCAAATAACGGACCGTTGGAAGATTTGGTGGAAAGTCAAGGTCGAAAAGGCATGCAACGGATATATAACTAAAGTTAACGTACGCTACAATGTCTACTTAACGTACGCAACTCGAAGGTTCTTAACGTACGTAATAGTATGAGCTAACGTCCGTAATTGAAAAGACAGAATGCTACTGGACTGATCAGAATGAAGATTAACGTACGTAACAAATACAACTTAACGTACGTAATGCAGCTAACATACATAATGGATACAAATAGCAAACGCAACGAAGTCAGCAGAGGCTAGTTGGGAGAATTTGCTTATAAATACCAAGTCATTTGGTATCATTCATAACAACTCCAAGCAAATCACATGTTGATCAGATATCATTATTTTCATTATTGTTGTTATATTTCTGCTTAATTAATAAGTGTTTGAGTGTTCATACACTAAACCATACACGAGAGGAAAGATACGGATTGTAGATTGATTCGGTGTTATTAGGATTGTTGATCCGGCATTATTAGAATCATATCTAAATCCAAGAGAGGTTTGTATAGTACTAATAGAAAGCTAGATAGGTTGCTTCCTTGTCCTATAGAAAAGAAAAACGGTTTATCTTGGACCGACATAAAGACAAGAGTGTAACAGTTTATCTCGGACCAATCGAAGATGAGATTGTAATGGTATCCCTCGGACAGATAGAAGACGAGGCGCAGAGGTTGATCTTAAGCCTAAGGAAAAAGATACGAAGAGAGGACGTAGGAACATTTGGCCGAACCTCTACAAATCTTGTGTCGTTTATCATCCACAATTTAATTACGCATCAGCAACGCAAAAGAATTTCAAAACTCTAATCCGCGATATTATCTACCATTTTAAGTGGGTGCCAATTTTCAACAAATAATACTGATTTAGGATAGAAAATAATTGTTTTAAAATGTCAAGACATGAGCTAATAATGTTTATCTACAGATTACTGACACAAATCGTCGAAAGCGGACAAAAAACAAAATCAAAATCAAAATCTGAAACTTTTCAAAGGACAAACTCAAAAGCAGCGATACAACATGGTGCAACCAACGACATTTCCTGCATCGTGGCTTACACGGCGGATAATTATATTCCATGTCCTTGTGCGTGTTCTGGATAGACCAAGGCACCATTCAATACAGCGATAAAACAAGGTGGTAACTAGGCTATTTCCCAGCATCGTGTTCAAGCAGGCTTTGCTTAATATTCCAGTATTGCCTGTAACATCCCGAGATATTCGGAATAATTACAGCGCCGTAAACCCTTTAGATAAGGATTTACAAGGGTAATTTTAAAATAAGTGTAAAAATAATCCAATCGAACAACTGAAGTTCAAATACAGATTTGATTCAACTGATCAAATGAGTTAACTTGTACAACCATATCGAAATGACCTTATTAAAACAGACGTACTCGAGTACTAAACGAACCAAGAAGACAAATCACAATAACAATAACATCAACCACATCACTGAGCCATTTCATCGTCCTGTCGGTACTGTGGTTGCCTCCCCGCTCCTCGGCTACCTGAACATCAAAACAATGTCCACCCCCGAAGGGGTTAGCAAAACAATGCTAGTACAAGTATCATAATACAATAAATCATCAATGCATCATAAAACATGCAAAACGGACTTTCGCTACCGGAATCCAACGATGCGAATCCTCACGATTCCATCAACACAATACAAGGTAATCCAGCGATCCAGTGCCCTTGGTATAGATCCCCATGATGATCCCGTCGGACCAACGCATGGTGGAAAACCCGTCCAACGATCCAGCGCCCTCAGCATAGATCCCCATGATGATCCCGTCGGACCAACGCATGGTGGACATTCGATCCAGCGCCCTCAGCATAGATCCTCATGATCCCCTCGGATCATTTATACAATAAATTAATCAACTATGCATACACATATGCATTTCAATATGTTCATCAATACGAACAAATAACAACGAATATCACGAGAATTTTCAGAAATACATCTCATATTCAACAATATGAACAAAACCACAAGCATGATCATAGTTTCAATATAAATCGAACTCGACATATGATACTTGCCTCGAAAATGGCAAGAACGAAACACTTCGATGATCTCAACACACTCGAAGGCCGCCTCCTTCGATCAACGTAACAAGCTCGAACCTTAACAAAAGGAATAATATACAAATCATCTCAAGTCGAACGATGGCCTAACAATTCGTTCTACGGCCCAAAAGTTCAAAATAAACAATCTGCCTGGACTGCTTAGCGTGCGCTACGTACTCTACGTAACGTGCGCTAAGCCTGCCTGTTAGCGTACGCTATCGTATAAGCCTAGCGTACGCTAGCCACGGACTGACAGTTGACTCGGCAGACATCGTAACGTATGTTACGTACGTATCGTGCGTTAACTTAACCCCGATAGCGCACGTTAATTTACAAGTGTTAGCGTGCGCTAACCAAAGTTTGATCCGTACCATACGCATAATCATCTGATGATTATCAATCATACTTATACTAGTATATGAATCGCTTAAGTGATCTCAATTCAGATTTGTCCGGTATTGGTTCTCCATCCAAAACCCATAAGATTGATCTGTACCATACGCATAATCATCTGATGATTATTAATCAAACTTATTCTAGTATACTAATCACTTGAGTCTCCACTCAACGTGATTGGTCCAGGGATATTTGAATAATCTTACTATTCGTAAATAACTGTTATTCGGTTATTATAATATTAAAACATGCACAAATTATAAGAATAAACAATAAAAATGATATTAAATAACTTTATTTAAATGTGACAATTACAAATATTGGCACATAGAATGTCCTAGGACACTACTCTAAACAATATCCCACTTGCACTAGGACCATTCATTCATGATTTTTAGTCCTATCGAGCTAGCATGCTCAACATGCTTTCCTTGTGAGAGAGGCTTGATAAGTGGATCAGTAGCATTCTCTTCAATTGCTACTTTTAATATTGGAATATCTCCTCGTCTGTCGATTTCTATGACTAAGTGATATTTTCAGAGTATATGTTTGGAATTATGATAGGACCTAGGCTCCTTAGCTTGTGCAATAGCATTATTGTCACAATAAAGGCTTATGGGACCCTGGGTGATCGGTACCACTCCTAGTTCGGTAAAAAAATTCTTGATGTATATGGTTTCCTTAGCTGCATCCGATGCTACCAGGTACTCAGCTTCTATTAGAAAATCAGCAACTGTGCTTTGCTTAGAACTCTTCTAACGCACAACACCTCCATTCAATACAAACACATAACCAGTTTGCGATTTAAAATCGTCTCTGTCGGTTTTGAAACTTTCATCGGCATAACCATTTATATCCAGCTCGTTTCCTACCCCTCCATGTATTATAAAAGCATCCTTAATTCTTCTTAAGTACTTTAGGATGGTTTTCACTGCTGTCCATTGACTTTAACCTATTTTTCTGTTGTCTCTAATTTATTCATTATGGCATAGCAACTTCAATTCCTAAAAAATAAATAAACATCATAAACAAAAATAATTATAAATTTTTTGATATAGAAAATTATTATCACAAACCCTTTTCTTGTAATATCCGTACTTTCTATTTTTGGTAATTTCTATTATTGGTGTATGTTCGTTTCGGACGACTCGCTTGTTACTGTTTTGAAGTTCTGAATCTATTTTGTTCTTGGAATCTTTTCGTTTGGACGAGTTTCGAGGATGTTTTTATGTAATTTTATCTTGAATTATATCTTGTCGTATGTACGTTCGATTCTCATAAAACTCGTTCGTTTTCGTTGTTTCTTGGTTTGCATAAGTTTGTATGGTTGAGTTAGTCGTGTTGAGACTTTCGGTTTGTTAATCCGACGTCGTATCGTGATTTTCGGACACTTGGGCTATTTTTGTAATTTCCTACAAGTTTAGGGAATTTCACTTTCTTTGTCGCTTTACGGACTCTCCGGTGATCGGAATTGTATTTTCTTTCAATGCTCAGCTCTGTCGTCTTGAATATTCCGTGTTTATATTTCTGGGTTCTAGCCTTGCTTTGCATTTCGATTTTTGTCTGCAAGTGTCTTGCATCGAGCAAGATCGATCACGCTGAGTAACGCACGCTACTCCTGGTTTCCTTGCATGCGCTATCGCTGTGTGGTTAGCGTACGCTAACTTGGAGTTCGTAGCGTGCGCTAACGATTTCAACGGACTGGGCAGAAGGTTCAGTATTTCGGTACAGGACCAGATAGCGTACGCTAATTTAGTGTTAACGCGCGCTAAATTCTAAAATTAGCGCACGCTAATCTTGTTAGCCTGTGTACGCTAACGGGAGGACAGAAGCCTTTGATTGTTTTTCCGCACCCCGTTAGCGCACGCTAATTCTTGGGCGTAGCGTGCGCTAAGTCTGTCTGATATAAATAGGACAGCAACAGCCTAACTTCGTCATTTTTCATCCTTACTCCTTCTCTTCGGCTTTGAGCGATTCTAGACGAGGGTTAGGGCCGATTCCGACCTAATATCATCATCCACTAACATCCTTGCATTCCTTGCGTGAATTCTTCAAGTTCTTAACATTTTTCGCCATCCGAATCAAGGTAAGAATCCCTGAAACCCTTGTTTTGAGATTTTGCGGAAATTTTGAGGATTTCTTGTGATTTGACTCTTTTATTCCGAATTTATCCTGGATTATTTCGAGACTTCAATTGTATACTTGTAATCCTTCGTTTTCTTGAGGATTTGTGGTTTTAAACTCCGATTTTTCCATTGTTCGTCATTTATACTCGACGATACCCTAGTAATGTTCGACGAATTGTTCCAGCGGGTATAACTAGGATGTATTCCTACGTTTTCTTAGTTTTGAGATTGGTTGTTCATCGTTATTGTGTTAGGATCGGATTTGTGAAGATTATTCAGGCCAAAACTTTTCCGTTCACCGTTTTCCTTTACGTCGTGTTAATCAGGCAAGTACATGTATTACATTCCGTTATGTATGTTACGTTTTCAAAATGAATGATAAATTGTGATTTTCGGGTGCGTGAGTTGTGTTCCTTCCACCCGGAGCGTTCGACAGGATGTTTGGGGTCGATACTAAGGGAAACGGCCGCGGAAGTGGACTTGGGTGCGTGTGTGGTTGAACTTCCACCCAGAGCGTTCGACGGGATGTCTGGGGGTCGATACTAAGGGGTACGGCCGCGGAAGTGGTGTCCCACCCGGAGCGTTCGACGGGATGTCTGGGGATCGATACTAAGAGTATGGCCACGGGACACCAGTTGTGATTTTGTGATATCATGACGAATTGATAACTGATTTGATTGCCAATGTAGTATTCCGGAATATCTATAGCAAATGATTTCCGATTAAGATGACTGTGTAAAATCGTATTAGTATATAATGTTGTGTAATTGTGTACCTGCAGTAGCTATTCGAATGCTAACCCCTTAAATGGGAGAAATGCGTCTTATGCATTTCAGGTACCGGAAGAGCTGAGGAGCAGGCATGGGACATGCACACAAAGGATGGGTTGGCATGATTATGAGGCTCGAGTCTTTAATTATTTTGGGTCATTTATGTTGGTTGAGTATCGGAATTTGAATGGTTTTATTGTATTCGGTTAAAGCCTGCGTGGGCAATGACATGGTATTGACTTATATTTCACGTACGTCTATTAAAACATTTTGGCCGAGGCCACGGATCCATTTTTTACATTAATGATTGTGTCTTTGGGATTGTTCTTGTACTGAATATGTGTCATGTGTTAGCTTGGTAGACCTCACGAGGGCTCTACGGCATGTAATGTCCCATTCGAGAATTGGGGTGTTACATTTCTTAACGTAGTTCTCATTGTAGACAGATAAAATCTTTTCATCTACAGTAAGCCTGGTCACATTATAGATCACAGAGTTGCGGCTCTGATCTGTCTCTTTAACTTGCACCTTACAAAGCCCAACACGGTCAGTCAAGGCCTCTTCAATCTCTTTTGGAATAGAATCGAATGACTTTGAATGTAAAATACAACACACATTAGATTTCATGACATCTGCTGCTGTTTTCCCTATCAACTCATAGCACTCCTTATCCCACAACATGAACCTTGCACTTCCACTTTCATCGAGTACCAGCACTTCAATTTTGTACCTGTTTTTATAGTTGTAGGAGATAATTGGCATGTTGAAACAGGAGATCAAAAATGAAAAACTTTTGAAATAGAAAAGTGAACTGTTAAAATCATACTTGTATTGTCCTCGATGGTCTTTCAATCCACACTTTGCACACTGAAAACTGTTAGAGGTTTGTCACAGTTTCTTAGAACAGTTATTGCATCATAAATAGCACCCGTCTTTCAAACTCTCAACTTGAATTATGGTAGCAGATACCCAAAACTGGCCATCCTTGTCTGATCGAATAATTTCAGCTAAGTTTTTTACATCAGCTTCTGTATTTTTTAAAGCATCGTAGATATTTGGAGCAGAAATACTTTCAAATGTTGTTAATGAAGCAGAAACTGAGCCAGAGTTGGCCAATCTGATTTCAAAATTATTTCATTAGTTAAACCAATTCAACATTCAAAAATCTGTTGATTAAAAAATTTATAAAGCCATAGAATGTACCCTTCATTAAAGTTTTGGAAAATCCTTGATTCCCCATTCACTGTTATCTTGGTAACATTAAAGCTATTGCATACCCTTACTTGCTCTGTATCAACATAAAAATTAGTGTTCATTTTTTAATTACAAATTGACGAAAAAAGCTTTCTAATTTTATTACCTCCAAAAATAGAGACCCTCCCGAATTCAATCAGCACAATGATGTTTTCCTCTAAATCTGCTTCAATAAAAGGTAGTAAGTCGTCTACATAGTTGTCCCACATTGTGTATTTGATATTGTTTTTGACATGATCTTCAAGTGTGAACTCCATCCTTTTTCCCTCTCTCTGTTGCTATAGGGGGAAGCTGGCATGAAATAATCCTGCCAATCACATCTAACCGAAACAGATTATAATTTATTAAAATTTTAGATAGTAAACTGTAAAAATAAATGAATATATAATTCAAAAAAATCTCATCAAAAATAAGAAACTGAGAACTTTCCTTTTCCTTTTCTAACTGATTGAAGGATTTAAGGTTGTAGATAGTTTCAGGGAATTTTCATCAAATATTTCCTCTATATTTGTTTTCCGTAGGAAATTAATCTTGTAAGGGTGGGCAGTTGTTTTTAACTTGCTCCTATTTTCCAGTACAACGAAATCCTTCAATGCATAAAGATGACCCTCGACTGGTTTTGCTTTCAAAAAATTCATTGCATGGCTTCTCGCGGAAGCATGCACTCGATCAACCTTAAACATATTACACAAAACATTGTAAGTATCTAAAATAGAATCTTAATAAGTAAAGTAAATTTTGAATATTAACGTCCTTGTCTTGAAAGATGAATTCAAAGCTTGCAACTTCATTTTTGTTGTTGTATGCAGGAACATCAAAACTTCTAACCAGACTAAGTCGCATTGCCCATAGCGTGGTTGATGGCTTCAGATCCTTCACCAAACTGAAAAAATGAGGCATTTATTTGGCTCTGTATATTTGTTTTATTATTCTTTTTGTATCGTAATAGTAATTCTAATTGTAGTGTAATAGTAAATTTGTTGCTGCAACCTCCAAGTTATTTATAGCTGTAGTATACAGAGGTACCTACAACCTCCAAGTTAGTGGGGTGAGCAGTTCCACCACTTTGGCAAAGGGGTATGCGATTAATCCACACTTAACTGACCTGTCCCACTAATAAAGTAGACAGTTTCATTCAGATTTTGAATTGAAATATATTTCATTAAATTCATAATCATTTAGTGGGATTTGGCACTAATATTTATTCATACATATTTATTTATTTATTTAGAATTTTTATTTATTTATTTATTTATTTATTATTTTGAAAGTGGTTTAGTGGGATTATGTACGGTTGATATGTAGTATTATTTTTTAATAGTAAAAAGTATATATAAATTAATAATTATTTTTATCTATTTTCATTTATAATTAAGCCATGTAATTCGGATTATGTAACAGATCGACACCTGTCTTTCTTCTTATTCATAGGGTTTTATTTTTATTTATTTATTATTATTATTATTTTGGTAGTGGTTTAGTGGGATATGTTAGTTTAAGATATACAGTTGCAAGGTAATAATTATTTAAAATTCGAAATCTTAAAAATTATCATAGGAATTTTGGTAGTAGTTTAGTGGGAGCTGTCAGTTTAAAATATACAATTGCCAGGTAATAATTATTTTTATTTTTAAAATTCGAAATCTTAAAAATTTTCACATGACGACATCTGTCCTTCGACTTTATTTTAGTAGAAAAGGTAGATTACTATTATTATACCAATTATATTTAACCATGTGTTTTAAATTTAATTAACTATGATTAAACTAAATTAACCATAATTAAGAACTCCTGTTGTAGTCGATCAATCGTTCCCCGACACACTTCTCACTTAATCAAAACTTCTTGATGTATATCCAATATACAATCCTACTTCAACCTAAACACTTAAAAACCTATACCTGCAAATATAATTTCCATCTCACAATACTTCACATTCTACACCAAATACACATCTCACGGCAGAATAAAAAAACACAAAGAAGTTATCTGCTCTTTTCTGCACGAGCCATAACCAATACACCAAAAAAATTTCTTCTACAAATTCTACTGCTAAATAAGGAGATACAGCGCCCAGGCCCGAATCCAAGTTTTCTACCCGGCGTTCATCCGACGTCTCAAGAAATTTTGCTCAGCTCAGCTGATCACAGCCCTATCCGACACCTTGACTTTTCCCCACCGCAGTAAAACTCAATACTCAATATCTGATGTTTCTTCATCGTGTATTTGAATCAAACCTGAAACTCGTAATCCAAAAACCCAGTAACATGATTTTAAACCATAAAAAAAGGTATTCAACACAAATCAAAGGTAAACCCACATATCCAAATCAACATTCGCCTCAAGTCCAGGAACTCCATTTCAGCTGAATCCAGGCCTAGCCCGAATTATGAAAATCAGTAACCCCAAAAATCGGCTCGAACTCATGGCCAGAGTAACCGGTTTCTATTGGAATCGGATTCATAAATTGAAAACCCTTACCTCCTCCACCTTCCGCCGCTCGCCTTTTTCTAGCCTGGACCATCGCCGCCGTGAACACATCTTCTGCACTGCTGCCGCGACCAGTGGTGGAACATCTCACAACGACCACTGCCTCCTACTCCAGAATTTTGCCGGTCGCGTGATGGGTGTGCATCGGACAAAGTGTGTGTGTGTGTGTGTGTGTGTGTTTCTGGAGTTCTATCATGGCCGATTTTGTAATATCTGGATTAATTATTGAGTATTTCATCTAAATTTGAATCCTGTATTAATTATAATATTATTCGGAATTGTGATATCGATAAGTGAAGTATGATATTTCTTGTATTTGCATCCTTGTACATGAATATGGCCACATGTAAATTTTTCCATGCAAATACGTGATAACGTACATTATCATTCTGAGTTAGCGTACATTATCATTCTGAGTTAGCGTACGCTACGAATGTAGCATAGCGTGCGTTAACCAGCTAATAATTGAGCTGGACGGCTAGCACATGCGCCATCCGTACATGGGTCCGGATAAGATTCCCATGGATGAACCTGGACACTTTTTAAGTCAACAAGTGTTAACGTACGCTAAGGTGTGTTTCTAGCGTACGTTAGTTGGTGTGCATTGCGTATGTAATCTGATAGCGTAACATACGTAATCGAGTTCAGATTGAGGATAGTTAACTATCAGTGACGATAGCGTACGCTAAGGACATCTGGGTAGCGTACGCTAAGAGACTTACGTACGTTATGCATGAAGGCTAACGTACGTTAAGGTCAGAAAATTATAAATAAGACATCACCCCATTTCATTTCAGCTCGTTTGTTTCACTTAGCCTTCAGTATACTTCATGCCCAAAGAGATCCCAGCCTCCTTAAACACTTATAAACCATATCTACTTGATCATATAAGATTTAAGATTACTTATACTTGATCATTGAAGTGGAGAATCATTTTGGATTGTCACACAAGCAACCGGAGTCGGATTCTACCTATTGTCTCGGTGTTTTCTTCATCTTAAGGTATGTTAATACTATCTCCAACCTTGGATTCGTGTTCTTAAGGATATGATGAACATGTTATCAAGATATTAAGTTCCATTGATGAATTATTCATCCAAACATCATGTTTAGGAAGTTGAGATGACTATGCTTTTGTAACACCCCAAACTAGGCGGATATTACAGTGCCGTGAATCCCCGACTGGGACCCACCAGGCGAATGAAAAGGATGAATTACACAAGATAAATGTAGTACCGAACCACATTACAACAGTAATTACTCCGATGAGGAGTTTAATTACAACACACCATGATAATACCGAATACTAGTGTATTTTATATGAAGATAAAATACACAACACTGAATGAAACGGAGTATCCAAATGAAAATCTGCAGCGGAAAATAAAGGACAATAATAAGAATGACTGAAAGATCGGGCCCCCCTACTAGTATCACTAGGACTCCTCGACATCAACATGCTATTCCCGTGTGTTTGCCTTGACATGACCTGAAAAACAAAATCCCCAAACGGGGTCAGTTACAAAGAACAACAATCCTCAAGGGTTGAAAAATACACAATCATGATTTAACTGAAGTTAAGAGATATTCTTAGTTATGAATTACGCTGAAGAGGAGTATCATAGTACGCCCGTAATGTTCTGTGCAAGTGTACAACACCCGTCCGTGTACCTAATTAGTCTCACGAGACAATATGACTCGTGTGCACGGTCTAATGTATCGGTGAACCCAATACAATAACCATCGTGTGCCCGGCTAAAAATTCCACACAGACACACCCGGCCACGCAATATGAACCCAGAAGGTCACATGAACGAGAATGACCATAATGAATATCAATGAATAATAATTAGACAAGGCCAAGAATGACTCACCGAGATGAGAGTAATAATGAAATGAATAATAGCTCAACGAAAAGGTTGGAACCGTCGTTCCTTATGACTGAAGTGATTAATTGACAATAACAAGTTTTAATATGATTAATACAATGATGAATGAGTTATGATTATGAATGATCAACAACAAAAGGTATGAATATCCTTTTAACCGAGTAAGAATTAACTTACTCAACACCGATGAAGAATGTCCGTCCACGAACAACGTCCTAAATGAAGTGTCGGTCGCACGAACAACCTTAATTCAATATAATTACCGACAATCCGATCAATATACGAATCAAACACGAATATAACGAACTCAAAACGCCAATACGACTAAACCAAGTCCATTGAGGCATTAAATCAAACACGAAGCGTCCGAACTCCGATTGTTTACAATCAAACCTCAATATACCAATATCAAATCCCTCAAGAAAGGTTTCAAACCCACAAAACATCTTCAATACGATTAATAATCCAAAACGAATATCTAAAAACGTGATTATAACGACAATTAATCGAAAACCCCCAATTTCAACTCGATATTCAAAGTGTTCTTGAATAATCCTTCAATAATCCAATGAATCTTTATACAAACTCATAATCATATACATATCCCTTCATATAACATGATTATAACGTCCAAAACATCATATCTCAACACAAAATCGAAATCCAAGGTGTTGAAGAATATTACCTTTGAAGATCCAACCACTTCGATCCGATGAAAACGTGTTAAAATCGACTATCCAAGCTTCCCAACGAAATAAGATGATGAAATCCGAATACACAAGTGATTGAGGATGGAAAATTACCTCTCTCAAGTCTCTCTTCGGAACAAGAAGAAGAAGAGGATGAAAATGAGCAAAAATGTCCCGGCCGAGTACTTAAATACTGCCGGAAGTTACGGCCGTAACTCGGCCCTCTTACGGCCGTAACTTTCCAAGTCAACGGCCTTACGGCCGTAGAATCCACCAACTCAGACGGCCGTAACTCGCTTCGTCCGAAAGCTCGCCGACAGACTTACGGCCAGAATCGTCTCGAGTTACGGCGTAACCAGCCTTCTCAAAAACACCCGTCGACAGCCTTACGGCCGTACCACACACCTTACGGCCGTAACTCGGATGATACGGCCGTATCCGGCCAACCTTACGGGCGTAACCCGCCTTCGTCAAAAATGGCCAGACATCCTTCCTGCAGCGTACGGCCGTATCCGGCCAAGCCTTACGGCCGTACCTGCCTCGACTTACGGCCGTATGCCGCAACCCTTACGGCCGTAAGTCACCCTTGGTCGACAACACCTGAAACTTACGAACACCACTTACGGCCGTATCTCACCTTGCTTACGGCCGTAACTCACCTTCGGCCAAAATGCCCGGGCAGCCTGCTGGACCACTTACGGCCGTAACCGGCCAGCCTTACGGCCGTACCCGCTGAACTTACGGCCGTATCCCAGAACCTTATGGCCGTAACTCGATGCTGGCCAAGGTGAATAAAGCCGATGATTCCGATTCCTCGCTACGACTGATGAATGATCCGACAAATCATACGAATGTGGAAATGAACAAGTCTAACACATGCCAAAGAATGATACTCCAGCACAAGACTACCAATCACGATGATAATGATAATACTCCCGTTCCGACACTCAAACGGAGATGAAATGACGATCGGTAACTGATACACGGTTACAACATGCCAACATTGAACGCAATTGAGTGATTCATGAATGATGAGTGATTATTAATGAGTGAGAATTACTGAGTGACAAATACAGACTGATAATTACCGAATGAAAATGACTGAGTTACAACCGGGTATTACATACTCCCCCCCTTAAAAGAGTTTCGTCCCCGAAACTAAGGGTCAAACAACTCGGGATAACTCTCCCGCATATTCTCCTCGGTTTCCCAAGTAGCCTCTTCGACTCCGTCTCTAGACCACTGAATCTGACCAAAGGAATCATCTTGTTCCTCAACTGTTTGATTTGCCGCTCCAACACTCGTACAGGACGCTCCTCGTACGGATGATCATCCGCGATCTCGATTTCGTCGAACTGAAATATGTGAGAGACGTGAAACACATTATGAATTCGGCCCAACAACAGAGGTAAAGCTAATCGATAAGCTAACTCGCTTACTTGATTCAAAATCTCACACGGTCCAATGAATCTTAAACTCAACTTCCCCCGTTTATCCGAAACGGAAGGTACCTCGACTCGGGGATACCTTGACCAAAACGGGATCACCCGTCTCGAACTCGAGTGGTCGATGACGATTATCTGCATATGATTCCTGTCGACTCCGAGTGGTCAACAACGACTCCTGATCAAGCTACCTTCTCACGGGCGGCTAAAAGCATATCGGGCTTGGTGCTGATTGATTCTGATGGGTCGTCCCAACACAAGGGAGATCGACAACGACGACCGTACTAGGCCTCGTAAGATGCTACCTTAATGGAAGCATGCCAACTATTATATACGTGAACTCGATCAACGGTAATTGGGCTTCCCAATCGTCCTTCCAATCGAGGACGTATGCCCTCAACATGTCCTCTAATGTCTGAATAGTTCTCTCTGATTGTCCGTCGGACTGAGGATGAAAGGCAGTACTGAGATTAAGCTGAGTTCCCATAGCACGATGAACTGATTTCCAAAAATATGACACAACCCGTCCGTCACGATCGGAAACGATACTTTTAGGAGTACCGTGCAGTCTCACTATCTCTTTGATGGATAACTGGGCAAGTCTCTCGGGACCCCAAGTATCCTTGATCTCAAGGGAATGAGCTGATTTAGATAGCGATCCACGATCACCCAGATCGTATTCATGCCACGACGACTCGTCGGCAAACTTGTGAAGAAATCCATAGAAATGTCGTCCCACTTCCATCCTGGAATAGGAAGCGGTATCAGCATACTCGCCGGTCGCTGATGTTCCATCTTGACTTGCTGATAGGCTAAACATCTCGAAACAAATTCCGCGACTCCTCGCTTCATATTACTCCACCAGAAATGTTGTTTCAAGTCCTTGTACACCCTGCTAGACCCCGGTGAACCGGATAAGGGGTAGCATGAGCTTCTTTCAAGATCGAGCTTTTCAACTCATCAATCGCCGGTACGCACAACCGGTTCTTAAACCTCAAAAGTCCATCCTCGTGGACCACGAATCCAGGGCTTTCCCCTGAGCCACATCCTCACGGATGCGCAACAATGAAGGGTCTGAACTCTGATTCTCTCTGATTACCTCCTCAAGTGACGATGAAATCTCTAACATACAAAGCTGTCCCTGAACTCGCTGAAGCCAGACCTCGATCTCGGGTCTAAGGAATTCCTGTTGAAGCTCCTTCTGAAATGTTAAACGAGCAAGCATCTGCTCCAGAACGGACTTACGACTCAAGGCGTCGGCGACAACGTTCGCCTTGCCCGGGTGGTAAAGGATCTCGATATCAAAATCTTTGATTAGTTCCAACCACCGTCCCTGTCGCATATTTAACTCCTTGTGAGTAAATATATACTTCAACTCTTGTGATTGGTGAAGATCTGACAAGTGATTCCATAAAGGTAACGATGCCAAAATTCCAACGCGAAAACCACGGTTGCTAGCTCCGGCCGTGGGTTGGATAATTAACCAGCTAATCCGAGGAAACATCGGATTTACTTAACATCTTTCGGAGGTTGCCAATCTCGGATAGCCTCCGTCTTCTGATGGTCGACACGAACTCTGTCAGATGAAATTGCATGCCCGAGAAAAGTCACTTCGGACATCCAGAACTCACATTAAGAAAACTTCCATAAAATTGCTCGCGTCTCAACACGTCGAGAACCTGAAGAAGATGAACCTCGTGTTCCTCTCGGCTAAGAGAATAAATCAAAATGTCGTCGATGAAGACAACAACAACTGATTTAAAAAGTCGATGAAAACCCGATTCATTAACTCCATGAATACTGCAGGTGCAATAGTTAGCCCGAACGGCATAACTACGAACTCATAATGACCATAGCGTGTATGAAATGCTGTCCTCGTGATATCCGACTCTCGAATCCGCAACCGGTGATATCCAGATCTTAAGTCGATCTTGGAAAATACTGAAGCTCCCTGAAGTTGATCTAAAAGATCATCAATACGAAGTAAAGGATACTACTCTTGATCATCGCCCTGTTCAACTCTTGGTAATTAATACACATACGAGACGAGCCATCCTTCTCCTTGACAGATCACACTGGTGCTCCTCACGGGGACGCAATCGGTCGGAGATAACCTTTCTCGAATTACTCCTCGAGTTGAATCTTCAACTCCTGCATTCTGGTCGGGGCCATCCGATACGGTGCCTTCGATAAAGGGGACGTACCGGCTCCAACTCACTCCTGAATTCCCTACTCTATGTGAAGGCAACCAGATAACTCGTCTGTAAATACATCGTCAATCGATGACAATGATACCACGAATG
Source organism: Orobanche coerulescens (assembly GCA_033398695.1). Taxonomy (NCBI): domain Eukaryota; kingdom Viridiplantae; phylum Streptophyta; class Magnoliopsida; order Lamiales; family Orobanchaceae; genus Orobanche; species Orobanche coerulescens. The sequence continues at coordinate 90,450,302 of CM065810.1, read as the reverse complement.
ATTGAACATTTCAATTGTCCTAGAATGGTCAATCGATAAAAAGAGATACCAATAATGATTGAACAACTCGATTGCCTTAGAAAGGCCAATCGATGAAGATGATACAATGAATGTTTGAATAACTCGATTGCCCTTAAAGGCCGATCGATGAAAATGATGCAATGAATGATTGAATAGTTCGATCGCGGAATCTCTCTGCCTCAGCCATAATAAAAATTCTACTGGAACAACGGGGATTACTTCCCTGAAGCACACAATCGACAACCAACGATGGAAAGATAGTGACCAAACGCTAACAATCACTGAGGATAGTATCAAGACGGTTAAACCAACTAATACTGAAAATACATCATCCTAAGATAAATTCACCACGATTAGGTCCACCAACCAATCGCGGTTACTAAGCTTACTTAGGTATGATTCCGAAAATGAATGAATGCGGTGTACCAGCATTAAAAAGGTACACACAAGTTGAAATAAAATTACGAGTATACCTGAAATCATTCGGACCACCGGATCGTCGATCCTCCTCATCATATGAATCTGGGACTTGCTGGTCCCCGAACCGGACGCTCCCGTCTGATAAATACGAGCTCCAACTCTATTTGCTTCCATTGTCTTAAACGACGATGACAAAGCAGTCTGATTCTGAAACGCTGGTTGCTTCGGGGCTTGAGATGCCGCCGGAGCCGACTTGGAGTCCTTTCGGCAAAAACGGGCCTTATGTCCAAAATTCCCACAATTATAGCACATGATAGACTGTCTCGGACACTTGGTGCTGACATGACCAAGATCCCCACAGTTATAACAGGTGATGGCTGAACTGGCCGCTCGGGAATGAGGTCCCGCACGATTATGCGCCGTAGAAGGTCGCTCAGAAATGATAGGGCTCACACGAGGCTTCTTGAAGGTTGACTGACCGCCTTCGGATTGATTACGCTTCGTTGATTTCTCGTTGATAAATGAAGGTTGTTGTTCAGCACTTTCCTTAGCAGCTGGCTCATACGGAAGAGTTCTCTCGATTAATCCGGTCAGAGTGGCGCAATGATGATTGAGCAACTGCACATGGGTCATCATGGCCTGCATAAAAGTGAGTGGATCAACCCGAACATCTTCTGATCGAGCCGAGTCCTGGGCACGATTTCCCGACAGCGAGTGATTATTCCTCGGGTTTCGGCCCGCACCGCGGCCTCTTCCCGTGCATCCCCTGACAGCTCTCTCCATACTGAAGTAGGAAGGTCGCATAATGATTATATTACCCGCATGATTATCACGTTATGATTACGTCATGAGATGATGAAAATGAGTATACATGCTCTAACTTAGTGATTATATGAATGATTGACTGAAGTGACATGAATATCTGATGAAATTCTTGAAATGATTATTTTGAATAACTTAACAAGATTTATAATATGATCATCTAGATCGGCAACTGAGTAATGAAATGAATTAAGTGATTAATGAATTAACATGGTCGTCCTGATCATTAACTGAGTAATGAAATGAATTAAGTGATTAATGAGTTAACATGATCGTCTTAATCATAATAAATGATGATGTTGAGGATTGTTAAATGATGAATGATGAATGAATGACTATTGCCAGAAATTATACCATGGCGTTAGAAATCTTACAGTTCTTTCGGTCTGATTGGCTCGGCATTTGCACAGGTCACACGTGACGCGAAAGTCCAATGATACTAGTCTGATGACGATGATTTCAAATGAGACATGACTCGGAAGGTAGTATTCAAAACCACGCTCCGATACCAACTCTGTAACACCCCAAACTAGGCGGATATTACAGTGCCGTGAATCCCCGACTGGGACCCACCAGGCGAATGAAAAGGATGAATTACACAAGATAAATGTAGTACCGAACCACATTACAACAGTAATTACTCCGATGAGGAGTTTAATTACAACACACCATGATAATACCGAATACTAGTGTATTTTATATGAAGATAAAATACACAACACTGAATGAAACGGAGTATCCAAATGAAAATCTGCAGCGGAAAATAAAGGACAATAATAAGAATGACTGAAAGATCGGGCCCCCCTACTAGTATCACTAGGACTCCTCGACATCAACATGCTATTCCCGTGTGTTTGCCTTGCCATGACCTGAAAAACAAAATCCCCAAACGGGGTCAGTTACAAAGAACAACAATCCTCAAGGGTTGAAAAATACACAATCATGATTTAACTGAAGTTAAGAGATATTCTTAGTTATGAATTACGCTGAAGAGGAGTATCATAGTACGCCCGTAATGTTCTGTGCAAGTGTACAACACCCGTCCGTGGACCTAATTAGTCTCACGAGACAATATGACTCGTGTGCACGGTCTAATGTATCGGTGAACCCAATACAATAACCATCGTGTGCCCGGCTAAAAATTCCACACAGACACACCCGGCCACGCAATATGAACCCAGAAGGTCACATGAACGAGAATGACCATAATGAATATCAATGAATAATAATTAGACAAGGCCAAGAATGACTCACCGAGATGAGAGTAATAATGAAATGAATAATAGCTCAACGAAAAGGTTGGAACCGTCGTTCCTTATGATCAAGTGATTAATTGACAATAACAAGTTTTAATATGATTAATACAATGATGAATGAGTTATGATTATGAATGATCAACAACAAAAGGTATGAATATCCTTTTAACCGAGTAAGAATTAACTTACTCAACACCGATGAAGAATGTCCGTCCACGAACAACGTCCTAAATGAAGTGTCGGTCGCACGAACAACCTTAATTCAATATAATTACCGACAATCCGATCAATATACGAATCAAACACGAATATAACGAACTCAAAACGCCAATACGACTAAACCAAGTCCATTGAGGCATTAAATCAAACACGAAGCGTCCGAACTCCGATTGTTTACAATCAAACCTCAATATACCAATATCAAATCCCTCAAGAAAGGTTTCAACCCCACAAAACATCTTCAATACGATTAATAATCCAAAACGAATATCCAAAAACGTGATTATAACGACAATTAATCGAAAACCCCCAATTTCAACTCGATATTCAAAGTGTTCTTGAATAATCCTTCAATAATCCAATGAATCTTTATACAAACTCATAATCATATACATATCCCTTCATATAACATGATTATAACGTCCAAAACATCATATCTCAACACAAAATCGAAATCCAAGGTGTTGAAGAATATTACCTTTGAAGATCCAACCACTTCGATCCGATGAAAACGTGTTAAAATCGACTATCCAAGCTTCCCAACAAAATAAGATGATGAAATCCGAATACACAAGTGATTGAGGATGGAAAATTACCTCTCTCAAGTCTCTCTTCGGAACAAGAAGAAGAAGAGGATGAAAATGAGCAAAAATGTCCCGGCCGAGTACTTAAATACTGCCGGAAGTTACGGCCGTAACTCGGCCCTCTTACGGCCGTAACTTTCCAAGTCAACGGCCTTACGGCCGTAACCGGCCAACTCGTACGGCCGTAACTCGGCTTCGTCCGAAAGCCTGCCGACAGACTTACGGCCGTAACCGTTCCTGAGTTACGGGCGTAACCCGCCTTCAAAAACACCGTCGGCCTTACGGCCAGTACCGCACACCTTACGGCCGTAACTCGGATGATACGGCCGTATCCGCCAACCTTACGGGCGTAACCCGCCTTCGTCAAAAATGGCGGACATCCTTCTGCCGCACGGCCGTATCCGGCCAAGCCTTACGGCCGTACTGCCTCGACTTACGGCCGTATGCCGCAACCCTTACGGCCGTAAGTCACCCTTGGTCGACAACACCGAAACTTACGAACACCACTTACGGCCGTATCTCACCTTGCTTACGGCCGTAACTCACCTTCGGCCAAAATGCCCGGCACTGGCTGGACCACTTACGGCCGTAATCGGCCACCTTACGGCCGTACCCGCTGAACTTACGGCCGTATCCCAGAACCTTATGGCCGTAACTCGATGCTGGCCAAGGTGAATAAAGCCGATGATTCCGATTCCTCGCTACGACTGATGAATGATCCGACAAATCATACGAATGTGGAAATGAACAAGTCTAACACATGCCAAAGAATGATACTCCAGCACAAGACTACCAATCACAATGATAATGATAATACTCCCATTCCGACACTCAAACGGAGATGAAATGACGATCGGTAACTGATACACGGTTACAACATGCCAACATTGAACGCAATTGAGTGATTCATGAATGATGAGTGATTATTAATGAGTGAGAATTACTGAGTGACAAATACAGACTGATAATTACCGAATGAAAATGACTGAGTTACAACCGGGTATTACAGCTTTAAGTACCTGGGTTTAGAGCATCATAATTTGGATCTTGTTGCGATGAACAAGTAAAGGAAGTTTCTGAGATTAGAAATCTAAATTTGGAAGGTGTCTTCGTAGTAATCACGGACTTGGTATTAACATCATTGTTATTAGACGAACCTAGAAAGTTGATCATGGAAGGATTGTTGTATCTTGTAAAGGTGGATTGTTAAATAAACATGAAGATGATAATTTGAATGGTATAAAGATATTGATATCAACCGTAGGCCTTCCGAATTATGTATGAGAATTTGTAATCTTGATTGGAGTATGATTACCATGATGATATACGTGTCCTTGAATTCCAAGATGTTGTAATCTGTATGATCATTCATAATTGTATGAGCATGATATGTATGGTGATAACATACGTTAATCACTGAGGAGTTCGTAAGCTTCATCACAAATCGAGACAGTCGTCTACCCAGTGAGAAACTGTCATGCATCTTTAGCGTACGCTAAGCTATGTAGCTTACGTATGCTATCGGGCATAGTTAACGTACGCTACGTTTGGTACGTAATGTACGTTATATCATCAGACGAGTCAGTCGACTAATTAGTGAGGGACTGACGATACATGGTTAGCGTACACTAGACTTCGTAGCTTACATGCGCTAACGAGTAGGCTTAACGTACGTTATGTAGGGTACGTAACGTACGTTAAGCAGGTCAGGCAGGTTACGTTTATAAACTTTCGACCATAATTTGGATTGTTAGACATTCGTACGACGTGAGATGAACTCTATATTATTTCTTTTATTTAAGGTTCGAGTTTTGCAACGTGATTAATTGAAGGGGCGACCTTCAAGTATTTTGATATTTGTGGAAGTGTTATTCTTGTCATCGAATCGAGGCAAGTACTTTAATGGTTCTATTTATTGATGTTATACATATTGTTGTGCATATATGTCGTTGTTGTATGTCCACGCCGTGTTGGTCCGACGGGATCATCGGGGGATTTATGCTAACGTGCGCTGGATCATCGGATGGGTTTTTCCACCACGAGTTGGTCTGACGGGATCATCGTGGGTTCTAGGCAGTGAACGCTGGATCGTTGGAATTACCATGTGTATGTTGTGATATCATGTTGTGATTATCATTTGTGTATGTTATTTATGAGTTTCTCGCAGGAGGAGACTAGTTGGTATTTTGTCATTTATGTTTTATTATTCTTCGTGAGATGTTGAATAATATGTTGTAGTACTTGTACTAACATCGTTGTGCTAACCCCTTCGGGGGTGAACATTTATTTATGTTCAGGATCCAGGAGAGCAGGGAAACAACCGCTGGAGATGCATGATGACGAGGGTGCAGAGTGATGTTCCATCCGGGTTTATTTGTCTGTTGTTTGTATTGTTTTAATAAGTACTCGTGTACGTCGTCGTTTCTGATGTTTTGGATTTGGTAATGTATTAGTAGTCTTGCTTCGGATATTTGTATTCTCCGTATTGGCCCAGAACTGTTGTATTTTATTTCGGTTACTTTAATATGTGGGTATCTGTTATTTTCTTTTTATTTCTTCAGCCTTGTAAATTTTTATGTAAAGGATTTACGGCGCTGTAATTGTTAGGCGTATTTTTATGCGCTTATTTATCATTATTTTATATCCATCTTGAGCCTAAATCAGCATAAATGAGCTTTTAATGCACTATTCTTATATGTTTTGCAGGAAATCGGAGTCCGGAAGCCGAAACGATGAAAAAAGGGCGAAAACAGCAGTTTTTGGTCATGAGCCGCAGCACAAACCAAGTGAGCCGCGGCACACGAAGACAACCAGCGAGCCCCCGAGCAAACTGTACTCTGAGACGCGGCATAGCCTTAGTGAGCCGCGGCCCAGAAGAAAAAATAGCGCCCAGATTTTAATTTGAGCACGGTGAGCCGCGGCACAGATTAAGTGATTTTTCCCGAAAAGGAGTTTTTTCCCGAAACTCACGACGAAAATCCGGATATTACATACACAATAATAAATCCGGATATTACATACTATCCTACTAAAAAGGAGTTTTTTCCCGAAACTCACGACGAAAATAACTCTGGATATCTGGACTTCATGCTATCTTCCGTTTCCCAAGTGGCTTCTTCCACTCCTTGGCATGACCACTGAACTTTGACCAACGCGATTGGTTTTTTCCTCAACTGCTTAACTCGACTCTCGAGTATCCGGACTGGTCTCTCTTCAAACGTTCCATCCTGAACGACTTCGATCTTGCCGAAATCAATGCCATGACTAGGATCCGGTATATATCTCCGTAACTGGGATACGTGGAACACGTTATGAACATGGCTTAGTGACGGCGGTAATGTCAATCTGTATGCCAACTCTCCAACTCTCTCAAGGATCTCAAATGGTCCGATATATCTTGGACTTAGCTTTCCTTTTCTCCCAAAACGAAAGATTCCCCGAGTAGGAGAAACTTTTAAAAGTACATGATCTCCAATACTGAACTCTAATGGACAACGACGTACGTCTTCATAAGATTTCTGTCGACTCTGGGCGATCAATAGCCTTTCGTGAATAAAGGCTATCTTTTCTCGTGTCTGATCAATCAATTCTGGTTCCATTCCGATCAAATCTGATGAATCGTCCCAACATAAGGGCGATCTGCATCTTCTCCCGTATAATGCCTCAAACGGTGCCATCTTAATAGAAGCATGCCAACTATTGTTGTAGGTAAATTCAATCAACGGTAGATGAATTTCCCAATCAGTTGACCAATCTAAGGCACAAGCCCTTAGCATATCTTCCACTGTTTGAATAGTCCTCTGGGATTGTCCATCTGTCTGCGGGTGATAAGCTGTGCTGAAGTTCGATTCGGTCCCCAAGGACTTATGAACTGCTTTCAAAAATGATACACAAAGCGACCGTCTCTGTCTGAAATAATGGTCTTCGGCGTACCATGCAATCGGACTATCTCTGAAATAAGTACTCGTGCCAACCTCTCTGGTCCCCACGTGTCCTTAATGCCTAGAAAATGAGCTGATTTAGTTAAACGATCAACTATCACCCAAATCATGTTCATTACTATCTTGATTCTCGGCATGTTAGTGATAAAGTCCATCGATATGTCCTTCCACTTCCATTCAGGAATCGGGAGTGGCTTCAGTATTCTAGCAGGTCGTTGATGCTCGATCCTAACCTGTTGACAAGTCAAACACTTCGAGACATACTCCGCTACATCTTTCTTTATGTTGCCCCACCAAAAGTTCTGCTTCACGTCCTTATACATCTTACTGGTACCCGGGTGCATAGAATAGGGCGTGCTGTGAGCTTTCTTCATAATCGTCTGTTTCAGAACATCGACATCGGGAACGCAAACTCGGTTCTGAAATCTCAAAACTCCATCATCATGAATTACGAATCCGGGGGCCTTTCCCTTGCTGACTTCATCACGTAACCGAATAATCAGAGGATCATCTGTTTGCTTAGATTTGATTTCCTCGGTTAACGATGAAGTTATTTCCATCACGCACAGTTGTCCTTGGACTCTTTGTAACCATACTTCAATTCCTTCTCGAATCATCTCTTTTTAAATGCTGGGCTGGGAGGTTAGAGTCTCCAGCATCTGAATATAAACAGGCTTACGGCTAAGTGCATCGACCACTACATTTGCTTTGCCTGGATGATAAAGAATCTCCAAGTCATAATCCTTAATATGTTCCAGCCATCTTCTTTGACGCATGTTCAACTCTTTCTGACTGAAGATATATTTGAGACTCTTATGATCCGTGAAGATCTGACAGTGAGTCCCGTACAGGTAATGTCTCCATATTTTCAAAGCGAAAACTACTGCTGCCAGCTCTAAATCATGCGTTGGGTAATTCATTTCATAAGGTTTCAGCTGTCGTGATGCATAAGAGATCACCTTGTCATTCTGCATCAATACGCATCTGATTCCTTGGTTCGAAGCATCACTGTAAACTATAAATCCTCCAGTTCCCCGTGGGAGTGCAAAAATCGGTGCCGTCGTCAATCTCTTCTTCAATTCATCAAATCTATTCTGGCACAACTCATTCCACTCAAACTTTTGTGTTTTCTGCAGTAGTCGAATAAGTGGGCGGGTAATTTTGGAAAACCTTTCCACGAACCGACGATAATATCCAGCAAGTCCTAAGAAACTACGGACTTCTTTCACGTTCTTTGGAGGCTTCCAATCCATAACTGCTTCGATCTTCTGAGGATCTACTCGGACTCCTTCAGCTGATACCACATGGCCGAGGAACATCACTTCCTTTAGCCAGAATTCACACTTAGAAAGTTTGGCGTACAATTGTTCATTTCTCAACAGGTCTAACACAATCCGTAAATGATGTGCATGCTCTTCCGGGCTCTTAGAATACACCAAAATGTCATCAATGAACACAACCATAAATTTATCCAAATATTCGATGAACAATCGGTTCATCAATTGCATGAATACAGCAGGTGCGTTAGTGAGATCAAACGGCATCACTACAAACTCATAGTGTCCGTAGCGAGTTCTGAACGATTCCTTAATCCTCAGCTGATGATATCCTGATCTCAGATCGATTTTAGAAAATACTGTTGCTCCTTGTAACTAGTCAAACAAATCATCAATCCGTGGAAATGGATACTTGTTCTTAATTATCATCTTGTTCAGCTCTCGATAGTCAATACACAGTCGAAGCGATCCATCCTTCTTCCGGAGAAAAAGAACTAGTGCTCCCCAGGGCAAAACGCTTGGCTGGATATAGCCTTTGTCCAGTAACTCCTCCAGTTACTTTTTCAACTCGTACATCTCAGTAGGTGCCATACAATGCGGTGCCTTAGAAATTGGTGTAGCTCTGGGTTCCAGCTCGATGGTGAATTCTACATCCCGTCATGGAGGTAGTCCAGGTAACTCATCAGGAAATACATCCGGAAATTCGTTCACAACAGGAATGGATGAAAGTTCCACAATTTCGTCTTCTTTCTTCATTGCATAGCACCAGTATCCCGTACACCCTTGTTTCAACAATTTGACACCTTTCATCGCCTTGATCATTTTCCCTGAGATTCCAAGTTTCCATCCCTCAAACAGTATTTCGGAACCATCGTCAGTGATCAGCGAGATATTCCTCTTTCGGTAGTTTATAATAGCTCCATATCGATTAAGCCAATCATCTCCGAGTATCAAGTCGCCTCCTCACATTTCTATCACAATCAGATTTGAGAGCCACTCTCTGCCTCCGAATGATACAGGGAAATATCTAGTTTCTAAGTTTCCAACAATACTCTCTCCGCTCAGTAAACCCACAACATAAGGTTCACAATTATGAAAACAAGAAATATTCAAACGATTTACACAAGACAGGGATATAAATGAATGCGTAACTCATGTATCGAATAAAACGCTAACTGGCTAGGAAAGGATCTGAACAGTACCGGATGCGACAGCAGCATCCTGACCGTCTGTTCTCCTCATCTCGTACAGACGTGGGGGCTCTATGTACCCTTTCGGTCCCACTGTCCTCTGCCTTGTCCGCGGCCAAAATTCTGAGGCATCGGAACACTTTGTTGCGTCTGTTGGATACTGGCTTCTCTCTAAGCTGGATGTGCTATACGGGTTCCATTGAACTTGGTGGCATCCTTGCAAAACGTCGCACGGTGCCCTTCCTGTCTGCAATCAAAACATGTAACTGGAGTATGCAAACAATCACGCCAAAGGTGGCCTGGGCGACCACAGTTAAAGCACCTCCTAGATGTATCCGTCGTGGCTGGCACTGCTCCGAAATTCTTTCCGCTCTTAGATGGGTGCGGAGGTTTCTTGAAAGAGTGAAAGGATGACTGGGCCTTGCGGGGCCCACTGCTCTTGTGCTCTGTGAAACTACCAGAGACTTTCTGCTTCTTGGATTCTGCAAACTTCTACATTGCTGCCTCCTTGATTTCGTACGCCAACGCCTTATCCTGGTATTGACGGAGAGTGGTACATTCAAAACCGGACATGTACCTCTGGATTTCTGGTTTCATTCTCATATCAAAATGGATCATCATTTCTACATCTGTTCTGACCAGGTGTTGTACAAATGCCAGCTGCTGGTTAAACGTCTTAATTGTCTGGGATACGAGTTCGTCTGATGGCTGTGTGGAGAAAAATTCCCGAACTTTGGCTTCCCTCACAGGACGAGGGCAGTACTGAGCTTCCATCATCAATTTAAATTCTGTCCAGTCAGCATCATGATCTACATGCCGGATGGCTTCCCACCACTCGTATGCTTCTCCTATCAGAAAGTACTGAGCAATAGAGGCTCTCCGGTCGTCTGAATAAATAATTCCGGCAAAAGCTTCTCCAATTCCTTCAACCAATGATCCTATATGGGAGTCTCAGAAAAGCCGTCGAATTTAGGTAGTTGCATCTTCGCCACCTCTTGCAGCCATCGGTCACCTCGATTTCCCATGTCTGGGATACCCTGTTATCGATCTCCCTGTTGTAACCCTACTGCCACCTGCATTCGGTCCACGACCTGGGTGAACTGAGTCATCTGATTCACCACCCGACGAAGGATCTCGGGTACAGCAGGTTCTGGTTCATTATTAATGGATCTCTGTGGCTCGCCTGAGCTGTGACTGGCCTGATTAGAAGGCGAAGCTTCTCTTTCGGCATTCCTTCATCCACGTCCGCGACCACGACCACGTCCACGTCCACCTCTCAACATACTGTAAGCATAAATACTCAATATACAGGAAACAATATCGTTCTAATGTTCGAGTATAAAGAGATACAACATGTGAACAACGAGATAGAGTTTAGGAACTTACAACCACCGCTCGCATGAAGACGTAGGCAGTACAGTGATGTTATTCGCGGCCGGTTACCTCAATAGACATATATGACCCCTATTTTAACCCAATGGCCAAGATATCCATAATCTTAGCTCTGATACCATATTCTGTAACACCCCCGATATATTCAGGAATATTACAGCGCCGTAAATCCTTTACATAAGAATTTACAAGGCTGAATAAATGAAAAGACAAAAACAGATACTAACTTATGAAATCACGGAAATAAAATATGACAGTTCTGGTTCAATACCGAGAATACAAATATCCAAATGAAGAATATTAATGCATCACTGAAATCCAAACATCACAAATTACGACGTACTCGAGTACTTATTAAAATAACAACAACACATATCACATCATAACAGTCTCAACATACTGTTGGTATTCCAACGATCCAGCGCACACAGCTATAGATTCCCATGATGATCCTGTCGGACCAACGCATGGTGGAACTACCTGTCCAACGATCCATCGTACACAGCTATAGATTCCCATGATGATTCCCGCCGGATAAATGCATGGTGGACATTTAATCACAACATATGTACATAATACAATCACAATATTACTGACATGATATAAACAATTCTAATTAAAGTACTTGCCTCAGTTCGATGACAAGAATAAAGCTTCCACGAATATCAAAATACTCGAAGGTCGTCCCCTTCGATCAATCATGTTGCTAAGCTCGAACCTTAATAAAAGAAATAATATAGAATTCATCTCAAGTCATACGAACATCTAACAATCCAAATTACGGTCGGAAGTTCATAAAACGTAACCTGCCTGAACTGCTTAACGTACGTTATGTGTTTTGTGTAGCGTACGTTAATCCTACTCGTTAGCACACGAAAACAACAAAGTCTAGCATACGCTATATAAGTATCGGCAGTCCCTCTCTGATCAGCCGACTGACTCCTCTGATGGTTTTAACGTACGTTACGTACCAAACGTTGGGTACGTTAACTAAGCCTGATAGCGCACGTTAATCTACATAGATTAGCATACGCTAAGTGTGCATGGCAGTTTCACTTCTGGGCAGAATACTGTTCTAACGGTGATGAAACTTACGAACTCCTCGGTGGTTTACATACGTTACTCGTCTTCATATCATAAGCTTATGAATAATCTTACGGATTCAATCATCTTTGAATTCAAGGAAATGAATATCATCACAACTTTTATATTCAATCTCGGTTATCATTCTCATTTGAAGTTCGGTGATCTCAGGTTGATGCATTAGATTCCATTACCATTACCACATTCAGACTTCATCTTAAAGGTGAACTAACAATCCCAATGAAAAGATACAACCTAAGATGATTCTTTCTTAAGTCCTTATAACAAAAGTGATATCAACTCCAAGTTTACGATCAATATGGCAACGTTAATCATACGGATAATCAATCTCAGAATATTCCCCTCATCATTTGACGTACTAGGATTCCAACTACGATATTTTCAACGACGATATCATAAGCATAATCATTCCGACTTCTAAACATGATGTTTGTTTGAATAATTCATCAATGGAACTCAATATCTTGGTAGCATGATCATCTTATTCTCAAGAACACGAATCTAAGGCTGGATAGAATTAACATACCTTAAGATGAAGAAAACACCTAGTCAAAAAGGTAGAATCCAACTCTGGTTGTTTGTATGTCAATCCAAGGTGCTCTCCACTTCAACGATCAATCACAAGTGACATCCAATCTCCAATGATCGAGTAGAGGTGGTCTGTGTGTGTTTAAGAAAGATATGAGGCTCTCTGGTCTCTCAAGAACGAAGGACAAGTGAAGAGAATGTAAACCAAGTAAAATGGGGTGTTGTCCCTTTTATAACATTTCTGTTCGTATGTTCTTTAGCGCACGCTATCACAGTATCCTTAGCGCACGCTAACAAGCGTTGACTCCAAATCTGTCCAGGTTCACCCGCGGGAATCTTACCCGGACCCATGTCCGGCTGGTGAATGTGCTAGCCGCCCACCTCAATAGTTGACTGCCTAACGCATGCAATTCTTCATTCGTAGCATGCGCTAGTTTTAGCCGATAACGCACGTTAAGCTACATTCTTAGCGTGCATTATCACGAGTTTGCATGAGAAAATGTGCATGTTGTTATACTCATGTACAAGGATACAAGTATAGGAAATATCATACTCCAATTATCGAGATCACAATTCCGAATAATACAGGGTTCAAATACAGATGAAATACACAATAATAAATCCAGATATTACAATTTGGAGGCAGAGAGTTGCCCTCAAATCTGATTGTGATAGAAATGCAAAGAGACGACCTGATACTTGGAGATGATTGGCTTAATCGATATGGAGCTATTGTAAACTACTGAAACAGGAATATCTCACTGATAGCGGACGATGGTTCCGAAATACTGTTTGAAGGATGGAAACCAGGAAGCTCAGGAAAGATGATCAAGGCGATGAAAGCTGTCAAATTGTTGAAACAGGGTTGTACTGGATACTGGTGCTATGCAATGAAGAAATAAAACGGAAAAGTAGACCTTTTGTGGAAGAGCCCGGAAGAGCATGCACAGCATTTGCGGATCGTGTTAGACCTTTTGAGACACGAACAATTGTACGCCATACTTTCTAAGTGTGGATTCTGGCTAAAGGAAGTGATGTTCCTCGGCCATGTGGTATCATCTGAAGGAGTCCGAGTAGATCCTTAGAAAATCGAAGCAGTTATGGATTGGAAGCCTCCTAAAAATGTGAAAGAAGTCTGGAGTTTCTTAGGACTTGCTGGGTATTATCGTTGGTTCGTGGAAGGGTTTTCCAAAATTACCCACCCACTTACTCGACTACTGTAGAAAACTCAAAAGTTTGAGTGGAATGAGATGTACCAGAATAGTTTTGATGAATTGAAGAAGAGATTGACGATGGCAGCGATTTTAGCACTCCCACAGGGAACTGGAGGATTCATAGTATACAGTGACGCTTCGAACCAAGGTCTTGGGTGTGTATTGATGCAAAATGAGAAGGTGATCGCCTATACGTCACGACAGCTGAAATCTTATGTAGTGAAATACCCAATGCATGACTTGGAGCTGGCAGCAGTAGTCTTTGCTTTGAAAATCTGGAGACATTAACTGTACGGGACACACTGTCAGATTTTCACAGATCATAATAGTCTCAAATACATCTTCAGTCAGAAAGAGTTGAACATGCGGAAAATGAGATGGCTGGAACTGATTAAGGACTACGACTTGGAGATTCTTTATCATCCAGGCAAAACGAATGTAGTGGCCGGTGCACTTAGCCGAAAGCCTGTTTCTATTCAGATGCTGGAGACTCTGACCTCCCAGCCCATCATTCAACGAGAATTGATTCGCGAAGGAATTGAAGTATGGTTGCAAAGAGTCCAAGGACAACTGTGTGATGGAAATAACTTCATCGTTAACCGAAGAAATCAAATCTAAGCAATTAGATGATCCTCTGATGATTCGGTTGCACGATGAAGTAAACAAGGGAAAAGCCCCAGGATTTGTAATTCATGATGATGGAGTCTTGAGATTTCAGAACCGACTTTGCGTTCCCGATGTCGATATCTTGAAGTAGATAATTATGAAGGAAGCTCACAGCACGCCCTATTCTATCCACCCGGGCACCAGTAAGATGTATAAGGACCTGAAGCAGAACTTCTGCTGGGGAAACATGAAGAAAGATGTAACAGATTATGTCTCGAAATGTTTGACTTACTAGCAGGTTAAGATCGAGCATCAACGACCTGCCGGAATGCTGAAGCCGCTCCCGATTCCTGAACCAATATCAATGGACTTTATCACCAATATGCCAAGAACCAAGACATGAATGAACATGATTTGGGTCATTGTTGATCATTTAACCAAATCAGCTCATTTCATAGGCATTAAGGACATGTGGGGACCAGAGAAGTTGGCATGAGTATTTATTGCAGATATAGTTCGATTGCATGGTACGCCAAAGACCATTATTTCTGACTGAGACGGTCATTTTGTGTCTCATTTTTGGAAAGCAGTTCATACGGCCTTGGGGACCGAATTGAACTTCAGCACAGCTTGTCACCCGCAGACAGACAGATAATCCGAGAGGACTATTGAAACGGTGGAAGACATGCTGAGGGCTTGTGCCTTAGATTGGTCAACTGATTGGGAAGTTCATCTACCGTTGATTGAATTCACCTACAACAATAGTTGGCATGCTTCTATTAAGATGGCACCATTTGAGGCATTATACGGGAGAAGATACAGATCGCCCCTATGTTGGGACGATTCATCAGACTTGATCGGGACGGAACTGGAATTGATCGTACAGACACGAGAGAAGATAGTCTTAATTCGTGAAAGGCTGATGACCGCCCAGAGTTGACAGAAATCTTATGCAGACGTATGCTGTTGCCCATTGGAGTTCAGTACTGGAGATCACGTACTTTTAAAGGTGTCTCCTACTTGGGGAATCTTTCGTTTCGGAAGAAAGAGGAAGTTGAGTCCGAGATATATCGGACCGTTCGAGATTCTTGAGAGAGTTGGAGAGTTGGCATACAAATTGGCATTACCGTCATCATTGAGCCATGTTCATAACGTATTCCACATATCCCAGTTACGGAAGTATATACCAGATCCTAGTCATGTCATTGATTTCGGCGAGATCGAAGTTGCTCAGGATGGCACGTTTGAAGAGAGACAGATACGGATACTCGAGAGTCGAGTTAAGCAATTGAGGAACAAACCAATCACTTTGGTTAAGGTTCAGTGGTCGCGCCACGGAGTGGAGGAAGCTACTTGGGAAACGGAAGATATCATGAGGTCCAGATATCCAGAGTTATTTTCATCTTAAGTTTCGGGACGAAACTCCTTTTTTGTAGGAGAGTATGTAATATCCGGATTAATTATTGAGTATTTCATCTGTATTTGAATCCTGTATTATTTGGAATTGTGATATCGATAATTGAAGTATGATATTTCTTGTATTTGCATCCTTGTACATAAATATGGCAACATATTAATTTTCCTATGCAAATACGTGATAACGTACGTTAACAAAGAAGCTTAATGTACGTTATCAGTCTGAGTTAGCGTATGCTATGAATGTAGAATAGCATGCGTTAACCAGCCAATAATTGAGCTGGATGGCTAGCACATGCGCCAGCCGGACATGGGTCCGGATAAGATTTCCACGGATGAACCTGGACACTTTTGAAGTCAACGAGTGTTAACGTACGCTGAGGTGTGTTTCTAGCGTATGCTAGTTGGTGTGGATTACGTACGTAATCTGACAGCGTAACGTACGTAATTGAGTTCAGATTGAGGACAGTTAAATATCAGTGATGATAGCCTAGGCTAAGGACATCTGGGTAGCATACGCTAAGAGACTTACGTACGTTATGCATGAAGGCTAACGTACGTTAAGGTCAGAAAATTATAAATAAGACATCACCTCTTTCATTTCAGCTCGTTTGTTTCACTTAGCCTTCAGTATACTTCATGCCCAGAGAGATCCCAGCCTCCTTAAACACTTATAAACCATCTCTACTAGATCATAGAAGATTTGAGATTACTTATACTTGATCATTGAAGTGGAGAATCATTTTGGATTGTCACACAAGCACCCAGAGTCGGATTCTACCTATTGTCTCGGTGTTTTCTTCATCTTAAGGTATGTTAATACTATCTCCAACCTTGGATTCGTGTTCTTAAGGATATGATGAACATGCTATCAGGATATTAAGTTCCATTGATGAATTATTCAACCAAACATCATGTTTAGGAAGTTGAGATGACTATGCTTCCAGTACCTCGGTTTAGAGCATCATAATTTGAATCTTGTTGCGATGAACGAGTAAATGAAGTTTCTGAGATTGGTAATCTAAATTTGGAAGGTGTCTTCATAGTAATCACGGACTTGGTATTAACATCATTATTATTAGACGAACCTAGGAAGTTGATCATGGAAGGATTGTTGTATCTTGTAAAGGTGGATTGTTGAATAAACATCAAGATGATAATTTGAATGGTATAAAGATATTGATATCAACTGTAGGCCTTCCGAATTATGTATGAGAATTTGTAATCAAGATTGGAGTATGATTACCATGATGATATACGTGTCCTTAAATTCGAAGATGTTGTAATCTGTAAGATCATTCATAATTGTATGAGCATGATATGTATGGAGATAACATACGTTAATCACTAAGGATTTCGTAAGCTTCATCACAAATCGAGACAGTCGTCCGCCCAGTGAGAAACTGTCATGCATGTTTAGCGTACGCTAAGCTATGTAGCTTACGTACGCTATCGGGCATAGTTAACGTACGCTACATTTGGTACGTAACGTACGTTATATCATCAGACGAGTCAGTCGATTGATTAGTGAGGGACTGACGATACATGGTTAACGTATGCTAGACTTCGTAGCTTTACATGCGCTAATGAGTAGGCTTAACATACGCTACGTAGGGTACGTAATGTACGTTAAGCAAGCCAGGCAGGTTACGTTTTATGAACTTTCGACCGTAATTTGGATTGTTAGACATTCGTACGACGTGAGATGAACTCTATATTATTTCTTTTGTTTAAGGTTCGAGTTTTGCAACGTGATTAATTGAAGGGGAGACCTTCAAGTATTTTGATATTCGTGGAATTGGTATTCTTGTCATCGAATCGAGGCAAGTACTTTAATTGTTCTATGTATTGTTGTTATATATATTGTTGTGCGTATATGTCGTTGTTGTATGTCCATCTCGTGTTGGTCCGACGGGATCATCGGGGGATCTATGCTAGGGTGCGCTGGATCATCGGATGCGTTTTTCCACCACGGGTTGGTCTAACGGGATCATCATGGGTTATAGGCAGTGAACGTTGGATCGTTGGAATTACCATGTGTATGTTGTGACATCATGTTGTGATTATCATTTGTGTATGTTATTTATGAGTTTCTCGTAGGAGGAGACTCGTTGGTATTTTGTCATTTATGTTTTATTATTCTTCGTGAGATGTTGAATAATATGTTGTAGTACTTGTACTAGCATCGTTGTGCTAACCCCTTCGGGGGTGAACATTTGTTTATGTTCAGGATCCAGGAGAGCAGGGAAACAACCACTGGAGCTGCATGATGACGAGGGTGCAGAGTGATGTTCTGGCCAGGTTTATTTGTCTGTTGTTTGTATTGTTTTAATAAGTACTCGAGTACGTCGTCGTTTGGATGTTTTGGATTTGGTAATGTATTAATATTCTTGCTTCGGATATTTATATTCTCGGTATTGGCCCAGAACTGTTGTATTTTATTTCGGTTACTTTAATATGTGGGTATCTGTTACTGTCTTTTCATTTCTCCAGGCTTGTAAAATCTTATGTAAAGGATTTACAGTGCTGTAATATTCCTGAATATATCGGGGGTGTTACAGAATATGGTATCAGAGCTAAGATTATGGATATCTTGTCCGTTGGGTTAAAATAAGGGTCATGTATGTCTTTTGAGGTAACCGGCCATGAATAATATCACTGTACTGCCTGCATCTTCGTGCGAACAGTGGTTGTAAGTTCCTAAACTCTGTCTCGTCCTTTACCCGTTGTACCTCTTTATACTTGAACATTTGAACAATATTTTTTCCTGTATATTGAGTATTTATGCTTACAGTATATTGAGAGGTGGACGTGGACGTGGTCGCGGACGCAGACGAAGGAATGCCGAAAGAGATGTTTCGCCTTCTAACCAGGCCAGCCACAGCTCATGCGAGCCGCAAAGATATATTAACAATAAACCAGAACCTGCTGTGCCCGAAATCCTTCGTCAGGTGGTTAACCAGATGACTCAGTTTGCCCAGGTCGTCGACCGAATGGAGGTGGCGGTGCGATTACAACAGGGAGATAGACAGCAAGGAATCCCAGACATGGGAAATCGAGGCGACCGATGGCTGCAGGAGGTGGCAAAGATGCAACCACCTAAATTCGACGGCTTTTCTGAGACTCCCATATGGGGCTATTGGTTGAAGGAATTGGAGAAAATTTTTGCCGGGATTAATTGCCCACACGACCGGAGAGCCTCTATTACTCAGTACTGGAAGTGTCTGAGTGGTAAGAAGCCATCCGGCCTATAGATCCTGATGCTGACTGGGCAGAGTTTAAATTTATGATGGAAGCTCAGTACTGCCGTCGTCCGGTGAGGGAAGCAAAAGTTCGGGAGTTTTTCTGCACTCAACATTCGGATGTGCCAGTATCTCAGGCAATTAAGATGTTTAACCAGCAGCTGGATTTGTTCGACATTTGGTCAGAACAGATGCAGAAATGATGATCCATTTTGATATGAGAATGAAACCAGAAATTCAGAGGTACATGTCCGGTTTTGAATGTACCACTCTCCGCCAATATCAGGATAAAGCATTGGCGTATGAAATCAAGGAAGCAGCAATGGAGAAGTTTGCAGAATCCAAGAACCAGAAAGTCTCTGGTAGTTTTACAGAGCACAAGAGTAGCGGCCCCCGCAAGGCCCAGTCATCCTTTCATTCTTTCAAGAAACCTCCGCATCCATTCAAGAGCGGAAAGAACTTCGGAGCAGTATCAGCCACGACCGATGTGACAAGAAAGTGCTTTAATTGTAGTCAGACGGGACACTATCGGCGAAATTGCCCCTTTCCTGCCGTGACTTGTTTTGATTATGGTCAAGAGGGACACCGTGCGGTGTTCTGTGAAGAGTTTGAAAAATCTTTTAGATCCCGTACATCGCATCCAGCTCAAAGGGAAGCAAGTATTCAGCAGACGCAGTAAAGTGTTCAACTTCCACAAAACTTTGGTCGCGGACGAGGCAGAGGACAGTTGGACCGAAAGGGGACATCGAGTGCCGGATCCATTCCCCCATGTCTGTACGAGATAAGGAGGGCAGACGATCAGGATGCTGCTGTCACATCAGGTACTGTTCAGATCCTTTCACATCCAGTTACCGTTTTATTCGATACAGGAGCTACGCATTCATTTATATCCTTGTCTTGTGTAAATCATTTGAATATTTCTGGTTTTCATAATTGTAAACCTTATGTTGTGGGTTTACCGAGTGGAGAAAGGATTATGGAAAAATTAGAAACTGGAGATTTCCCTGTATCATTTGGAGGAAGAGAGTGGCCCTCAAATCTGATTATGATAGAAATGCAAGAAGACGACCTGATACTTGGAGATGATTGGCTTAATCGATATGGAGCTATTATAAAATACCGAAAGAGGAATATCTCGCTGATAGATGACGATGGTTCCAAAATACAATTTGAAGGATGGAAACTAGGAAGCTCATGAATGATTATCAAGGCGATGAAAGCTGTCAAATTGTTGAAACAGGGTTGTACCGGATAATTGTGCTACGCAGTGAAGAAAGAAAAGGGAAAAGTAGAACTCTCATCCATTTCTGTTGTGAACGAATTTCCGGATGTATTTTCTGACGAATTACCTAGACTACCTCCACGAAGGGAAGTAGAATTCACCATCGAGCTAGAACCAGGAGCTACACCACTTTCTAAGGCATCGTATCGTATGGCACCTACTGAAATGTATGAATTGAAGAAGCAACTGGAAGAGTTACTGGACAAAGGCTATATCCAGCCAAGCGTTTCGACCTGGGGTGCAGCAGTTCTTTTCGTTCGGAAGAAGTATGGATCGCTTCGATTGCATATTGACTATCGAGAGCTGAACAAGATGACGATCAAGAACAAGTATCTATTGCCACAGATTGATGATTTATTTGACCAGTTGCAAGGAGCAACAATGCTTTCTTAAATCGATCTGAGATCAGGATATCATCAGCTGAGGATTAACGAATATGATATTCCAAAGTCAGCATTCAGAACTCATTACGGACATTATGAGTTTGTAGTGATGCCGTTTTGGTCTCACTAATGCACCTGCAGTTTTTATGCAATTGATGAATCGAGTGTTCATAGAATATTTGGCAAGTTTGTGGTTGTGTTCATTTATGACATTCTATTTTATTCCAAGAGCCCAGAAGAGCATGCACAGCATTTGCGGATCGTGTTAGAACTTTTGAGATACGAACAATTGTATGCCAAACTTTCTAAGTGTGGATTCTGGCTAAATGAAGTGATGGTCCTCGGCCATGTGGTATCAGCTGAAGGAGTCTGAGTAGATCCTCAGAAAATCGAAGCAGTTATGGATTGGAAGCCTCCTAAGAATTTGAAAGAAGTCCGGAGTTTTTTAGGACTTGCTGGGTATTATCGTCGGTTCGTGGAAGGGTTTTCCAAAATTACCCGCCCACTTACTCGACTACTGCAGAAAACTCAAAAGTTTGAGTGGAATGAGATGTGCCAAAATAGTTTTGATGAATTGAAGAAGAGATTGACGATGGCACCGGTTTTAGCACTCCCACAGGGAACTGGAGGATTCATAGTATACAGTGACGCTTCAAACCAAGGTCTTGGGTATGTATTGATGCAAAATGAGAAGGTGATCGCCTATGCGTCACGACAGCTGAAATCTTATGAAGTGAAATATCCAAGATCCCTTAGATTATAAATTTAAAACCATAATTATGTAATTAATGAGGTGCTCAAATTATTATCATAGATACTTATATGCGTTAGGTAATTAATGTAATTATTCTAGATTTTATTTCGAAGGGTAAGTACCATATCAAAATCATCTTTCCAGACCTACCCAGGAAGTTAACTGCACATATATACAGAAAGTTTGCCTTTAATTAACCCATTTAGACACTTCAGAATAGTCCACAAAAATTCCAGGGACTCAAAAAGAACCTAAATATCACTCCTGTAGAATTAGAGATCTTAACTCCTTGTGGTTTGAAAACTAAAAATCCAAAACATCGAATGATTTTCAGACTCGATTTCCCAGTTTGACACTTAAACTCCCAAAAATCAAACGACCACCTTCCCGATCTCCAATGACCATGAAATTATATATTAAGATATTATACATCATGAACTTAGTTTAAGTATCACGAATTATGCAAAAACATGTTGTTATCATTAAATTACACCTTGTGAAAAATGACCCAATTTATGGACAGCTTGAAATTTTTGGACAGTTGTTCACATAAAATCACAACCAATTCCTAAACCCTTACGTCTAACTTATTTTAGATCTGATTAATAGACAAGTTTCATATGCGTAAGTCGAATCAAAGAGACCAAAAGGAGAACATCAAGAACCTGATGTTGACTAGGGCGAAAGAAACCGAATGGAACAAGGACTTAGGCTCGAATCAACACCACCAACAGTCCAACGTTTAGCACTTCACTCTCGACGCCGAGACCTGCTTCTCTTCTTCTTTTTTGGCCACGAGATGATGATGAGAAAGTGTGTTATGTTTGTGGGTCGATGCAAAACATGGGAGAAACAACAAGATGAATGGATTATGGAAAAAATAAGGCAAGGCATGTTGCATTTAAGGTAAAACCGTGTATGGTTGTTAGGGATAATAATGCATGGAATCTTTATTATAGGAAAGGTATTGAAAGCTCATAATTGGGTTTGAATGGGGTGTAAAATATCAGTTATGATATGTGATATGTAGCCGAGATTAGTGGGATTCCAATTATCATTCGGATATTGCAAATTATTTTTAACGTGTGATATGTGATAAAATTTAGGAAGGTCTTATGGATGTGCAACATTTATTTATTATAGGTCTAAACTTATGTTAGTAAATTTTAATTTAAGTTTAAAACATAACACATAGTTAGGGTTTAAAATAAATCATTACAAAGTTTAGGGTAAAATTCGAAATTAGACGTAAATTAGGAATTCGAATTTTAGGGTTTTACAACAACCATCACAATGTCACAAGCAGGGACATAATAAAACCAACAAATGCCAAGTATCACCAAACAGATAGCACAATCAAGTCAATTATACGAACTATCACAAAACAAAAGGTACCTATTACAAGAAAACATGCATAGTCGAGAAATAGAAATTAAACACACAACGATCCGCGAGGGTAACCACGAAGAACTCCGGCCATGCTGAAATTCTCGAAAACCATACTAGGAATCTCAGTGTCCTTTCGGAGCAGAGATGCAAACTCGATCCCCAAACCTCTCAGCTACAATCTCGCAATGCACGGCTCGATGTCCCAATTGACTGCAATCGAAACAGTTGACTAACAGTGAACGGCAGTTCTTCACGGTATGGCCCGCTCGACTACAGTTATAACAAATATTCGTGCTGCTCACATTACTCACTGCAGGGGTAATACTCTTCCCATGCGCGATCAAGGAACCTTCTCAGAATGACGATGCGAAGGCCCCGTCCTAGGGGGCCCACTCTCCTGACTTCTTGAGAAGTCCCCAACAATTTTAATTTCCTTGACTCGGACATATGCTCAGTCGATGATACAGATAGCTCGTAGGCTAGTGCCCTATTCTGATACTCTCTCAATGAAGTACAAGTGAAACCCGCCATGTACTGATGAATCTCCAGCTTCATTCTCCTGATAAAATGACAGATCTTATCCTCCTCTGTACTCACCTGATCCTGCACATAGCTGAGCTGTTTGCAATAATCAATAATAGCTTGATACATCGGTACATATTGCGGTTTCGCCGAAAAGAAATCATTAATCCTCTGATTTTTGATCGGTTCTGGACAAAACTCATCTCTCATGAATTCCTGGAACTCTGCCCACGTGACAACACGATATCGAGGCTTAACAGCCTCCCGCCAATTAGTGGCATCCTTGTCAAGAAGATACTGAGCGACAGGCAACTTACGTTCTTCTGGGCAATCAACTACTTCGAGTATCTTTCCCAACTGGAAAAGCCAACCATCCCAGCCGAATGCATATGCGGCACCAGCGAAATGAGGGGGATTCATATGAACCACTTCTCAAAGCCACTAACTTACGCTAATGTTCTGGGTCACATCTGTATTTCATTGAACTGCTTGGGTCAACTGAGTCATCTGTGCAGCTACCTGCTGCAAAATAGTGGCAACACCGATACCCACACCATGACCGGCAGTACAATACTGATCACGCGTCTGGTCGCCACGACCACGACCCCTACCCCTCGGCATGCTGAAAAAGTAACCACTCAGCAAAAGAGAAAACCGTAACACAATCACATACAGCAATTACCATCTTAAGGCAACTCACATACACAAAATCACAGCAATGACGACAGTCGTTTGGTGATTTCAACGGCCCGAACGATAACTAGCACACAGTTACAAAACATCATGAAACAATCACATATGTACACAATCATACAAACCCAAGCTCTAACAGCTCGCATAGGTGTGATAATACGCAAATCACCATGAAGCGATAAACAATTAATACCAACATCACACCTCTGAAAAAGGGCTAACACCCTAACGACAAAGCTAGCATCATACACACATTCCCTGACCACAAACGGGAAATGATAGGTTTTCAAAATGAAGACCACCTCTTTAAAACAAATTTGGAAACACTAGTTGATCTTAAGTATCACATTTCGGAAAAGTAATACAAACATCGTTATCGTGACTATAAAAAAAAATGTCTTATGTTTGATAAAAAATGAGGACATCTTTCTTTTAGTTAAAAACTTTCAGAAATATTCGACCTTCGGGTCTACGTGATTGTGTTTCTAAATTATTGAAAATATCTCAAAATATTTTAGTCCTCAAGGTGTAAGAATCTTGAAATATACAGTTGTAATAGTAGGCACCTTGAAAATACCGCGAGGAAATAATCCATTTTAAAAGTACGTCTTAGAATTTATTCTCTGAGATACTCAAGACTTTCAAAAATCCATTAGGACCGAATGCCCAAAAACTCACACGTTACAAAGTATACGTTAAGGCTCTGCTCACACGTATCGACATTCGCTTACACATATCATAGTACAAGCATCAAATTATTTCAAAACCAAGACACGTCTTTTCTCGGAAAACAAATAGTCAATAATTACAGTTAAAAATTTGCCTAGGACCGGGGCGAAACCAATCCCATCCGAGGCCTCTAAGGACCCTCCCGGACTGGCATAGTTAAAACTCACGCACATGACTCGCCTAGGACCGGGGTGAAACCACTTATCCCCTCTAAGGCCTCTATGGACCCTCCCGGACAGGCTATCCAAACAAGTTCGTGAATCAGAAGCGAAATCACAGATTCCTCCGAGGCCTCATCGGACCCTCTCGGTGTGAGCAAATCACACAAGAATACTTGCAAAACGAGCAAATCATTTTGGAAATCATTAGCAGCGGACAAGATCAACAGTAAAAAATACATTAGCAGCGACACCACTCCTCATATAAACAAAATATGAGAGTCAAATAAACACATATCATGAAATCAAAATCTACATAAATATTCCATCACTTAACAAATAATCATACAAGTGGCTCGTGTCACATGAGGCTCAAAACAAAGAAGGGAGAATTACATCCACAGGTCGCACGAAGATGATGATCGCCCCACGATACTAATCACAACCAACAAACTCCGACGACGCGTTGCGCCACGACTCAATCAGGCACGGCCTGACTAAAAACAACTCAACAATACACACTCGACTCCACAACATAGGTTTCCGCAACCTATTTCTCTGATACCATTTATCTAACACCCCCAATCCACTCAGGGATATTACACGCCGTAGACCCTTTTCTCAAGGATCTACCAGGCTGGTAACAAAAATCAAACATCTCAACATCCACAAAATATGAAATCTTGGTAACACATCCAAGGTACTCGACCCTGGCAACACACATCCACAATCATGTCCATGATACCGTGATCGCTTGCCACGTATCACCGTAAGGCTTCTTAGGTGCTCACGGTTGGACCGATCACTCGCCGTGTCCTGACCACCATGATCACATGCCATGTGTTACCGTAGACCTCGTCCGAACATCACGGCTGGACTATGACCACACATTCACAAATCACACAACACTACGGTATACATCAAAATATCAACCAACAAAACACATCCGTAATCAGATTCCTGATACCATGATCGCTTGCCATGTATCACTGTAACTCTTCTTAGGCTCTCACGATTGGACCGATCACTTGTCATGTCCTGACCACCATGATCACATGCCATGTGTCACCGTAGACCTCGTCCGAACATCACGGTTGGACTATTACCACACATTCCCAAATCACACAACACAATACACCAAGGATATCACAATAATTCACCCAAAGGCAACAAACACATAGCACGACACAATTGTCGAATCACAACGCACCGAAATGAGATCATATATGTATATATGTATATTATCAAATCACAACACAAACATCAAACATATCCATTGGATTCACTTAATCATTCGTAAAACACGACATTCACAAAATACACACACGTTTTGAAAGAGAGCCTTTAACGAGGCTAAACCGAATCCTTTTGAAAGTTCATTTCAAACAACCAAACAAACACACTTAGACGATCACCAATTATCATATCCACAAAACAAGAAATGTATGAACAAGGTACTTGCCTCGAATAAGTACAAATGCAGAGAATCGACCGAAGTAACGCGACACGAACTATGAATCTGCCGACTCTGCTGAACACCAATACCCAACAATAAACTACGAACGACAATAAAAACAATGAAAATGAATTCCATAGCACGACCCAAAGCCGCTGAATTCAAGGAACAAACGATGAAAGTTCAAGAGTTTCCCCTAAAACGGCCAAGAACACAAATCGACCCGAAAAAAACATGAAAAAAGAAATTCCAAACCATGGGTTATGATCAACATGACTATATAACAACAAAGGAATCAACAATTTAGAATTAGAATTACGAAATCGAGACAAACCCCCAAATATCACAAATCCAGGATTTTAGAAATTACCTTGATTCACAAAAAGAAGACTGATTAGTAGATGATTAGATGATGATAACAAGTATCGGAATCTATACTTTGATGACCCAAGATACTTCAATGGATCTCCTCTGGAAATCCTTGCCGAAAAGTCGTCCGAAGAGAACAAGAAAAGAAAATCCCGAAATAAAGACTACTGCTCCAGTTTATATAACTGGAGCAGAATAGCGTGCACTAACAATACTTGTTAACGTGCGCTAACGGCGGTCAGTGTCAGCTACTTACTTCTGAATTCATCACAATAGCGTGCGCTAAATGTAAACTTAGTATGCGCTAAAACACTCGAAAATGACAGCAACAGTACTGTCAAAGATGGGTACGACGACGGACTTCTCCGGCCGAAACTTCAAGTTTAATATATGAACGGAACACTCCAAAATATGCTCATCAAACGAGTCAGATCTCTAACCGAACTCGTAACGAAACTTCAAAAAGGTCGGAGTGAGGAATACGAAAGAAGTTCCCCAAAACTTTGGGAAATTATGAAATGGCCCGAACGACCGAAATATAACGATACGACAATGAATAACCAAACCGAAGCTCACAAACGTATAACAAAGTGAAACAAACTTACGGGATACACGAAGCGACAGTTTCGAACAAGATTCGCATGAATCAAACTCAAGTGTCGCAAAAGTAGGGAGGATCAATATCCCACCAGGAACATCTCGACGAGATGCACAAGAACCGAAAAACTCACACCCATCGGCGAAACGCTACAAGCAACACAAAAAAAAACATGCGGCGCAAAATCACGCTCGACGACAACCATGACAATGTCACAAGCAGAGGCATAATAAAACCAACAAATGCCAAGTATCACCAAAGAGATAGCACAATCAAGTCAATTATACGAACTATCACAAAACAAAAGGTACCTATTACAAGAAAACATGCATAGCCAAAAATAGAAATTAAACACACAACAATCTGCGAGGGTAACCACGAAGAACTCCGACCATGCTGAAAGTATCGAAAACCATACTAGGCATCTCCGTGTCCTTTCGGAGCATAGACGCGAATTCGATCCCCAAATATCTCAGCTACAATCGCAATGCACGGCTCAGTATCCCAATTGACCACAATCGAAATAGCTGACTAATGGTGAACAACAATTCTTTGCAGTATGGCCCGCTTGACTACAGTTATAACATGTCTTTGTGCTGCTCACATTACTCACTGCAGGGGTAATACTCTTTCCATGTTCACGTGATCGAGGAACCTTCTCAGAGTGACGACGTGAAGTCCTAGTCCCAGGGGCCCCACTCCCCTGACTTCTTGAGAAGTCCCGAATAATTTTCAATTTATTCGACTCTGACATATGATCAGTCGATGATACAGATAGCTCGTAGGCTAATTCCCTATTTTGATACTCTCTCAATGAAGTATAAGTGAAACCCGCCATATCCGGCTTCATTCTCCTGATAAAATGACAGATCTTATCCTCTTTTGTCCTCACCTGATCCTACACATAGCTGAGTTGTTTGCTATAATCAATAATAGCTTGAGACAGCGGTACATCTTACGGTTTCGCCGAAAAGAATTCATTAATCCTCTGATTTCTGATCGGTTTCGGACAAAACTCGTCTCTCATTAATTCCTGTAACTCCACCCACGTGACAACACGATCTCGAGGCTTAACAACCTCCCGCCAATTAGCGGCATCCTTGTCAAGAAGATACTTAGCGACAGACAACTTACGTTCTTCTGGACAATCAACTACCTCGAATATCTTTCCCAACTGGAAAAGCCAACCATCCCATGCCAATGCATAGGCGGCACCAGCGAAACAAGGGGGATTCATACGAACCACTTCTCGAAGCCACTGACTTGCGCCAATATTCTGGGTCGCATCTGTATTTCATTGAACTGCTTGGGTCAACTGAGTCATCTGTGCAGCTACTTGGTGCAAAATAGTGGCAACACCGATACCGACACCATCACCGGAAGTACAATCCTGATCACGCGTCTGGTCGCCATGACCACGACCCCTGCCGCTCGGCATACTGAAAAAGTAACCACTCAGTACCAGACCAAATCGTAACATGATCACATACAGCAATTACCACCCTAGGGCAACTCACATACACAAAATCACAGCAATGACGACATCCGTTCGGTGATTTCAACGGCCCGAACGATAACCAACACACAATTACAAAACATCATGAAACAATCACATATGTACACAATCATACAAACCCAATTACAAAACATCATGAAACAATCACATATGTACCCAATCACACATTCACAAGCATACATCACAATATAAAGCAACAAAACACATCTGTAATCATATTCCTGATACTGTGATCACTTGCCACGTATCACCGTAAGTCTTCTTAGCCTCTCCCGATTGGACCAATCACTTGTTGTGTCCTGACCACCATGATCACATGCCATGTGTCACCGTAGACCTCGTCCGAACATCACGGTTAGACTATGACCACACATTCACAAATCACACAACACAATACACCAAGGATATCACAATAATCTACCCAAAGGCAACAAACACATAGCACGACACAATTGTCGAATCACAACAAACCAAAATGAGATCATATATGTATATATGTATATTATCAAATCACAACACCAACATCAAACATATCCATAGGATTCACTTAATTATTCGCAAAACACAACATTCACAAAATACACACACGTTTTGAAAGAGAGCCTTTAACGAGGCTAAACCGAATCCTTTTGAAAGTTCATTTCAAACAAACAAACAAACACACTTAGACGATCACCGATCATCATATCCACAAAACAAGATATGTATGAACAAGGTACTTGCCTCGAATAAGTACAAACGCAGAGAATCGATCGAAGTAAAGGCGACACGAACCGACTATGATCCGCCGACTCTGCTGAACACCAATCCACGATAATAAACTATGAACATAACAACAATGAAAATGAATTCCATAGCATGACCCAAAGCTGCTGAATTCAAGGAACAAACGACGAAAGTTCAAAGGATTCTCCGAAAATGGCCAAGAACACAAATCGACCTGACAAAAACATGAAAACGAAATTCTAAACTGTGGGTTAGGATCAACATGACTAGATAACAACAAAGGAATCAACAATTTCGGATTGGAATCACGAAATCGAGACAAACCACCAAATATCACAAATCCAGGATTTTAGAAAATACCTTGATTCACAAAAAGAAGAATGATTGGTAGATGATTAGATGATGATGATGATAACAAGTATCCGAATCTATGATTTGGTGACCCAGGATACCTCAATGGATCGTCTCTAGAAACCCTTGCTGAAAAGTTGTCCGGAGAGAACAAGAAATGAAAATCTCGAAATGAAGACTGTTGCTCCAGTTTTTATAACTGGAGCAGAATAGCGTGCGCTAACGATACTTGTTAGCGTACGCTAATGGGGGTCATTGTCAGCTACTGACTTCTGAATTCATCACGATAGCATGCGTAAATGTAAACTTAGTGTGCGCTAAAACACTCGAAAATGACCACAACAGTCCTCTTAAAGATGGGTACGACAGCGGACTTCTCTGACCGAAACTTCCAGTTCAATATATGAGCAGAAGATGCCAAAATATGATCATCAAACGAGTCAGATCTCTAACCGAACTCATAACGACACTCCAAAAAGGTCAGAGTGAGGAATAAGAAAGAAGTTCCCCAAACTTTGGGAAATTACGAAATGGCCCGATCGACCGAAATATCATGATACGACAAAGAATAACTAAACCGAAGTTTACAACACATCTAACAAAGTTAAACAAACTTACGGGATACACGAAGCAACAGTTTCGAACGAGATTCGCAAGAATTGAACTCAAGTGCAGAAAAGTCGCTAAGAAGCACGGAACTCAACAAAACGACACCAAAACGAACTTGGATAACAAAAAGTGCAGAATTAATCATTATAGGAATGACATAATGGTCACAAGCGAGCCGTTAAAATGGACTCCTGCCAAAAAAGAAATTTACCTAAAATCGAAATTGTGAATATTAAACCTTTGACCAAAACCCAACTGAAGTTTTACCGGTCAATCTTAGTTGAGATTTTGCATTGAGCAAAACTCGCCTGATATTTTTAACTAGTCAAGCTCAAATGATATCTTGTGTTGACCAAAACCAGGCTGATATATGCCTCTTCTATACTTAGCCGATTTTCTAGCTGATCAACATGATCAATACTTAGCCTAATTTTTAAAGGCGTATAGAAGATACTGGTTTGGTTCTTCTTTACAATGTCAAGTACATATATTTGTAGTAATCTTTGAATACATGGATGACATCATCAAAATCTTAAAATTAAGTTCCTAGCAAATTCCCATTATTTTTATGATGGAAAAACCTAATGTTCAAATGTAATAAAATCATCACACAGACAAGTAGAATAACTGAATTGCAAGTGGCGGTTGTCATTCAGGTCGACTATAAAAAATTTCAATATTTGGGATTACAACAGTCCTAAAAAAAATTACAAGTAAACAATACAAGTAAAAATTACAAGTGATTGATATAAGAAATTAAGTTATCCCTCTTCCTCTTCCTCTTCCTCTTCCTCTGTCCTTGTTGAAGGGAGAGACTTCAGTGGATTTGTTCCAATTGGCTTCTGTACCACTGGGATTAGCTCATACTTCTTCTTGACTACAGTGGATGCAAATCTCTGATCTTCGGGGGAGGTATACTTGTTCTTTATATATAGATCATTTATTTCCTCCTGAAGTGCTTCATCATCTAACTTTCCATACATGTCAGTTGAAGGGTCATGTGGTCTGAAGTAAGGGGTTCTTGGATAAGCATTGAAAACTTCTTCAGCAGCCCTCTTCAAAATTTTCCACAGATTTGGCCAATTCATTTCTATGTAGTCAATGAAGATTTGCTGAGGAGTGAAGTTAAGGTCTTGGAGGATTTCCCAAGATAATATTTTTCATTGATATCTTTCTTGGCAACCACCCATTTATTTCCAGCTTCCTCTAGAATAAACTCCTAAATATAGTATAGCTCTTTGTCTTCCCAGCACACACACATCAGAATCTTGCCTAGTTCACCTTTTCTTAGTTGCAGGCCCCTCAGGTGGTGGAGCTGTGCTTTTCCTCTTCTGAGAACTTGAGGCTCTAGCCTCAGGAAAATGGATGATTGGAGGTGCAGCTGAGCTTCTGAGGACCATAGATAGTGCCTTTTGCCTCCACTTGGATCTCATTTCTTCCCCCTTTTTGCCAACATCAATAATTTGTGCCAGTTGTTCCTCCACCTTGTGCATAAAATCTTGCATGCCAAGTGGCATCTTGGAAAAAGTCAGTGGTGTAGAGGGCTCTTTTCCGTTCATAAAGGAGTCCATTTTTCTATTAAGGGACAGAAGGTGAGGTTCACTTTTG
Organism: Orobanche coerulescens; assembly: GCA_033398695.1. Classification (NCBI taxonomy): domain Eukaryota; kingdom Viridiplantae; phylum Streptophyta; class Magnoliopsida; order Lamiales; family Orobanchaceae; genus Orobanche; species Orobanche coerulescens. The sequence goes on along the minus strand of CM065810.1, from coordinate 90,417,927 downwards.
TTGCCAGGATCTTTGCAACTGGATCTTCTACCATTGTGCGGATTAAGTCATTGAAGTTTGGGGGTAGCTGAAACTCAGGTGCCTCTGCCTGAGGGATATTCTCAGCTATGGTTTCTATTGCAGGTGCCTTTTGAGCAGAGGGGGTTTTTGCAGATTGTTCCCCCTACTTCCCTGATTTCTCAGCTTATGAGAGTTGAGCTTAACTGGAACCTTGATTAGGTGCATCCTGATCATGATCCTGGTCATCCTTCTTCTCATTTTTTCCTTCTTCTTCTTCTTCTTCTTCTTCTTATTATTATTATTATTATTATTATTATTATTATTCATCCTCTTCATCTTTTTCTTTTTTTTCTACTTCGTTTTCTTTTTTTTCTCCTCCTTCCTCTCTGACTTCATTATTATTTTCTTCTTCTATGCCAACAATCTCTCCTTCATCATCAAACTTCTTCCCTTGAACTACTCCTTCCATCATAAGCAGGATGAATTGGTCAATGTGTGGTTTAAAATTTTGCATGAACCAATTCTCATCAAGCAGCGAACTCATGTCAGTCTCTTTACAAAGTACCTGAATGAGTTGTTCTAGAGTGAGGGGGTAGTACCATCTATTCCTTTATACCATCTCCTTAAGAGCATTGAATCTAAGAGCCTTCAATCTCTTCCAGTCCTTATAAGCAGCTAAAAATGAACTTTTTCTGATGTGCTGCTTAGCTGATCTGAGCTGAACTTGGCTGAGTTGAAACGGTTGTTTTCCATGAGGTTGAAGCTGTATTGAACTTCAGATTCCTCTAGGACTTACTCAGTCTCTTCTTCTTCTGGGACACTTTGGAGTGTCAGGAGTGGAACTTCAGGAAGAAGATTTTTTCATGATCTCCCTCTGGTATCAGCTCGGTAGATTGAGCTGGTTGATCTGTGGATGTGATAAGTAGATGTGCAGGGTGGTGGTGACATCAGAGATCTCATCTGTCTTTTCTTCTGAGGACTCAGATGATTAGTCCACCAGTCCCTTGTGTCTCTTGGGGGATGGTTCTCGAGATGATGTGATTTGAACGTCTTCTTCTTTCTCAGGTGACTTTCTCTTCTTTAAGAGTTTGGAGAGGGGGAGATTGTCACTGTTTGCACTATATTCAGGTGCAGGTGCAGGTGAGGCTCTTTCAGCTGCAGGTGAAGGTGCTACAGCTGCAGCTAACTTTTCTAACTGAATGTTAGCTGCAGTTATTTCAGCTACGTTCTGTGCAGGTGACATTTTAGCTGCAGTTTTCTCATTTGTAGTTGGGATGACTCCAACTGATTCAGCTTGTTCTTCTTCCGAGTCGATGGATGCTTTGTATGAAGATTTTCCAGACTTCATCCTTTGAAGAAACTCCAAGGCTCTTGGTGGGTTGTCTGCATATTTCTCTATGGCAGCATGGTATAAGTGACCTAGTCTCTTGCTGTTGTGAAAGTTCTCTGCCTTTCCTATGGCCTTGCCCAGAAATTCCAGAATCCAACTTATTTGAGTTCCAAAGGCCAATTTCTGTACAAACTTCTTTTTTTCAGAATCCCAGCTGACCATGTTTACCTTTCTGACTAATTGTCTGTAGATGTAATTAGGCCAATTAATCCTTAATCTTCGAATCATGGCGCCCATGATAATGTATTTTGAAGAAGACATCTAGTCGTAGCTCCCTTTCATTCCCATCGAGATTTTGTTGGTGACGTCCATCATATATTTGTATTCCTTCTAGAGATCAGACTTCCTAGCTGTGAACTTCATCTGCGTCGGCTGTTCAGGTAGCTTTATCCAGTCCCATAAGTCAATAGGGTTCTACTTCAGTGCCTCAACTGCAATACCCCGGTTCTCCAGCTTGAATGCATCAGCAACAGTTTGTTTAGTTATGAGGACTAGTACTCCAAAGATTGAGATTTCTATTCCTCTCTCGGTAACTTGGGCTTCCTTATAGAAGCAGACGGTAGCCTCCTTGAACAGTTGTGAAGGATTGATATCCAAAAAGTCATAGCTTCCGTTCTTGTTCATCGTCAGGATTAGATCCGCCATTAACAAGGAGTTATTTGCTTCTAGTAGTCCTAGGAAGACTACTACAATGCTGAAGATTATTTGCTCTTCACCATCCTCTGGTTGATGTTTTTGAAATAGGTTCCAGTGTCCATCTCTATAGTTTTTGAAGATATTAGTGTAGTAAAATTCTTTGATTTGCTTTTATGGAAAAATTAGGGTTCTTGCTTAAAAGATTTGAAGATGAAAGGGTTTTGATGAAGTAATTTTGATCATCTTAAATAGCTATTCTGAGATTTGATTTCCAAGAAATAATAATTAAATGCAATAATGGTGGTTCGTATGTCATGATTGGACAACGTGATATAGACGTGGAGTTATTATGATCGTGTATTTTAACCACGTGTAATATTAAATAAATGAAAAGAGATTCGAAACTTAGTTGGTTGACTGTTTGAGTTATGACCAGCTAACTTTTTGCATCATGGTTGTGGTCTTGATGTTCTAGCTTTCCTCGTCTGTGCTTCTGATCAGGTGGCTTTCCTCGTTTGGTTCTGAACAGGTGACCTTCCTCGTCTGTGGTTCTGATCATGTGACTTTCTTTATATTTCGATTTTCATATAGGCACTAGATTCCCAGTCTAGAAGTCCAAGATCCCTGCTTAGCTCGAGAAACCTTTCCTCTGGTAATGGTTTTGTGAATATGTCAACAATCTGGTACTCTGTGCTGACTCTATCCACCCTTACTCTTTTGTTGAGCACATGGTCTCTGATGAAGTGATGCTTGAAATCTATGTGCTTTGTTTTTGAATGTAAGACTGGATTGTTTGTAATAGCAATTGCGCTATTATTGTCACACTAGATAGGGACTTCATTTGCAATGATGTGGTAGTCCGTAAGCTGTTGTCTGATCCATAGGATTTGTGCACAACAGCTACGCGCAGCTAGGTATTCTGTCTCAGTTGTGGATATTGAGTTGGACATCTGCTTCTTACCGAACCAAAATATTAGCCTGGTTCCAAGGAAGTGACACTTTTCACTAGTTGATTTTGCATCCTGCAAAGTCAACATCAGAATATCCTGATAATTCAAAGTTTCATGTTTTAGATACATGGTCCAACATTGATTGTGGATTTTATGTACCTAATTATCCTTTTTAGTTGTTTCCTGATGAGACTGCTTTAGTTTGGACTGAAATTTTTCTCACACTTCTATTGCATATGATATATCAGGTCTGCTTGCAGTGAGGTGTAGTAATGATCCAACTAGTCCTCTGTAGTGTGTTGGATCCACTGGAATTCCTCCATCATCTGCATCAATGTGTAGATATGTGCTCATTGGTACTCTTAGGGGTTTGGCTGACTCCATGCCAAATATTTTGATCAGTTCCCTTGTGTATTTTGCTTAGTTGATGAATATTCCAGTTTCAACTTGTTTGACTTGTAAGCCAAGAAAGAAGTTCAGCTTACACATCATGCTCATCTCAAATTCTACTTGCATGAGGTTTGGGAATTTTTCACATAGCTCAGGGTTTGTTGAGCTAAATATGTTATCATCCACATATACTTGAACTAGTAGTATGTGGTCTTCATGTTCAATTCTGAATAGAGTCTTGTCCACATTTCCCTTGCATAATCCATCCTTCTCAAGAAATATGGACAGAGTCTCATACGAGGCTCTTGGTGCCTGTTTGAGTCCATAAAGAGCTTTTAGAAGCTTGTATACTTTGTCTCCTTTGACAAATCCAGGGGTTGCTCAACATAAACTTCTTCTTCTAGTACTCCATTGAGGAATGAACTTTTCATGTCCATTTGGTAGACTTCAAAGTTCTTGAAAGCTACATATGCAAGGAAGAGTCTGATTGCTTCTAGTCTTGCTACTGGTGCATATCTTTCGTCAAAATCTATTCCTTCACATTGAGAATAACCTTTTGCAACCAATCTGGCCTGATTCCTAACAGCAGCTCCATCTTCATCACACTTGTTTTTGTAAGCCCATTTGGTGCCAATGACCTTCTTGTGATTTGGTTTGTCTATTAGTTCCCATATATTGTTCCTCTCCATCTGTGTAGTCATCCAGAGCTTGTTCTGTTGTTTTGGGCTCCATTTGGGACATGAAGTAAGAGAGCATTGCCATTCCTGTAGGTTCTCTTGATTTTATGGTTTTGACTCCATCAGTTAGGTTCCCAGTGATTTGTTGCATGAGGTGATCTTTAGCCATTTGGAGGGTTCATATTCATCTTCAGATTTTGGTTGTTGATCATCAAGGCTTGTTCCTTGGGGAGTGGGCTGAGGAGTTGTTGAGTCTGTTTGTCCTCCATCTATGATTGGTTCAGCTGTGATTGGATCAACTTCAGCTGTAATGGGATCAGCTGTGGTTGGATCAGCTATTGTAGGTGAACCTGGCTGATCTGCAGTTGGGTCTTCATTAGCTTGATCCATCAACCTTGTGTCATTGAATATGACTTCTTCTAGAGAGGTGGCTTTGAGCTTGTAATATCCGCCATTTTTATAGAATAATATTATTATTTATAATAATATTAATAATGCATTTTATTTCATTTAATCTCATTTTATTACCGAGTGAGTAATTGTTGTACAATTTCTTTCACTACACGTACAAGTAAAATTCATGTAATCTCATTTAATAAGATCATAGACATTTTTACGATATCTCATATGTTCGAAGCCCGAGTCAATTTCTCAATTTAATTTCAGAAACATTTAATATTAGTCATTGTTGTTAATATTATAATTATTAAAGGTAATAATAATAATAATAATATTTATAATAGGAACCATATTAATATTAACGGTGTTAATATTTTTATCTTTATTATTTCTATATCATCATTTATATTACTCTCGATATTATTATTATTAGTATCGGTATTCTTCATATTATTACTACCGTTACTATTATTATTTTATTATTATTGTTATTATTATTATTATTATCATTGGCCCGAATATATTGTAATGACCCAAATTAATAATTAAATCCCATAAATTACCCTAACCCTAATTTTTATACAATATAAATACACAAGACCTTACTGTACAAAATATTATTCCTCCTCCTCCTGCTGATCAATCCAGATATCAACTTTCTATACTCTGCAGAATTTAATCTTCTCCAGCAATTGTAAGAATTCCAGATCCGATTTTATTCTTATTCTGCAAATTATAGTCTGTTGTTATTCTGTATGTTTTCATCTAAAGCACTCGAACCAGAAATCAATTTCGATACACCATAACCCAACGTCATCTCAGCCACCAACTGTACATTCATCGTTCGTTCACCACAACCTAATAATTTTAACCTTCTGTTACCCTGCCTCACGACCAGAACATAGAAGCCAAGCTCCCAATTTGAAGTCCCATTCTGAATCCGACCTGAACTGCAAACCAGAAATCCAAGAGCGAAAAACCCGCATGATTCAAGCCAAATACCAAATCAAAATCAACATCAAACTCAACCTTCAGCACTAAATCGAACTCCAACTTAGCCCTATAACCAGAAATTTTAATTTCAATTCAGAAACAAATCAACAACCTGTTCAGTAGGCTAAACCCCCAACATTCGATTTCAACCACCATCAATCCCAACCCAGCACCGATGAAGCCTTACTACTGTCTGGGCCTTTCGCGCAGCCGTCTTTTCCTTTTTATCTCACGGATGGTCTGTGCATACCTTCTGAAATAGCAGATAAATGGGGAATATGAAAGTGGAGATGCGAGAATAGTGGGAGAGAGGAGGAGATTTGTGTGTGTGTTTTTGCAATTTTATTTCCGGCCGAGCTTGAAAGAGAGAAGATGCTAGAGATAGAGAGAGAGTAGAGGACAGAGAGAGTCGAGAGGAAGAGAAGTGAGTAGTAAGAAATGAGATGTCGGTCGCGATGTGTAGGGTTTTTATACCCTTTAGTTATTAGGTCAAAATTTACCTTTTTACTTATTTTCCTCTATAATTACCCCTAGAAAGTCGGGGCGTTACATAGTGGTATCAGAGCGGGTTTTACCTTTATATAGACTCGCTAAAATATAAAAGTATCATATGCTCTCTGCTTCGCCACTTCATCACTCCGTCCAAGGTACCAAATTTCAGTCATTATTAATGCATATATCATTTCATTTTATTTACATGATTATATATGTATGTACGAATTGTTATAATAGCCAAACCTAGGATTACACCATGTAAGAGAATTCCTGCTACATTTGACTAGCGTCTTCTGGTACGCAAGGATTGGTGGGATAATCCGAGTTTACCAGAGAATGCACCGCACTATGTCATCAACAGGCTTAGCAAGTGGTTGCAGTCTGGGAAACAAGGTTCCGTCACGCAATAGCTGAACCACCTAATGGAGAAGTTACCCGATGATTGGGGTTATTGCATCTTCCGGCTTTGGAAAGAGTCCATAAAGAGATCACCAGAAGAGCGAGAGACCGCAGATGATTTCCAGTTCATAGCTGGGCATTTATTGGATATGTACGCTCGAGATGCGATACCAGCTGCAAATTGGAGTTCCGACTCTACAGATGAAGAAGACCCAGAAGAGGATCCCGAAGAAGACCCTAAGGAGTATCCTGAAGAAGACCCAGAGAAAGATCCAGAGGAAGTTCCCGATGAGAGATCAAGGGTAGACCTCGCAGAGAATATGAAAGATGTTTTGATGGCAGACATTGAGTTTGCTGATGACGTTACTTCGTGGATTGAGCCGCGACCCCCTATTTATGTTATAGAGATTATTAGCAGTGACGATGAGGAATAGCCATATGCTCAGTTCATTTTATTATATAACTATTATGTTGAGATTTCCAGTAGATGTTTCCAGTTTCATTTCTATAAAACATATTATATAATGAATATCAGTTATTCTATTGCCTTTATATTTTTATGTGTTGCGACTATTATATGCGTTCTACCGGTATATTCTTATTCTTTATTTCTCGTATTGCATCGACTAATGGATTTTACAACTCGTTGGCAGACTCATGGCTAACCGTGGAAACCGCAACGCTTAACCCACCCAAGATCAGCTTTTGGCTGGATTGGCCACGTTACTTCAAGACACGACCATTTTACCGCCTAACAATCCTGAGCAAGCTCAAGCTCAAGTTATCAAGCGGTTTAATCATTTCAAGTCGCTCGTCTTTCTTGGTCGTGAGGGACCAGCAGCAATAGAAGAGTGGTTGTTGAACCTAGACAGCATCTTCAACTACATGGCATGCACTGATGCTCAGAAGGTGTCATGTGTTGTGTTCCAGCTCAAGGAGGATGCTAGGACATGGTGGATTGGAGTGTGGAGACTCAAAACCCAAGACGAGAAGGATGTGTTCACTTGGGAGCAATGAAAGGAAACAGTTATGGAAAAGTACTACCCGAGGGTTTACAAAACCCAGATGAAAAAGGAATTCCTTGATCTGACCCAAGGAGGAATGTCGGTCACTGACTATTAGCGCAAGTTCAACCACATGTGCTGTTTTGCTCCTCACATGGTCCAGACGGATGACATGAAGTCTCAAAAATTCCGAGATGGACTGTGTGACCAGATTCATCACCACTTGGCTGGTCATAGGCGTCTGACCTATAATGAAGTAGTTGCCAGGGCCGAGGAAATTTCTACCAGTTTGGATGTGGAGAAGGCAAGAGCACCACCAGTCGCAGCAAATAACAAGCAAAAGTGGCACGATCAAGGAAGTGGTAGTAAGAAGAATGCTAAGACTGGATTTTCAGGGGTGAAACCCCAGTCCGATAAACATATATGTGCTACTTGTGGTAAGGGACATAAAAGTACATGTATGCTTGGTCAGAATCGGTGCTATGTCTGCCGTGAGGAAGGACACATGGCCTCAGCATGTTCGAAGAAAGGAAAAGGTCCAGGAAAAAGTGTGCAAGTGTTGGAATATTTTATTCCAAATATTCATTAATCGAGTTTTGATGATTAATTGTTAAACAAAGAAAAACAACAAGACACTCGGAACGGAAAAAGTTACCTGATCAGGTCAGAACGCAAATTTACTTGATCAGTCAAGAAGGAAAGTTATCTGATGAAAGTTACCTGATCAGACAAGAAGGTTACCTGATGAATAACACACGCTAGCAGGAAACACTAGCGCACGCTAAGAAAGCTATCTGCAGAACAAATGAGCTACAAAGTTAGCAGAAGACAAAGTTACCTGATGAAGATAACGCATGCTACAGTTGAAGCATAACACACGCTATCGAAGGAATGTGACCATTGTGAGGACTTTCAACACAGAATGACGTATACAGTGACATAAGACATAGCGCACGCTATGAATGATCTTTAGCGCACGCTAAAGAGCATTTGAATTTAAACATATGAACGTTGGAAGATTCGGTGGAAAGTCAGAAGTCAAAAGCTACAAAAGGATATATGACACAAGCAATAATGTAATATTAGCACACGCTATAAGGAGATGTTAGCGCACGCTAACTGATAGAGGCAGTAGCCACTGGACTGAAGTTGCAAGCAGATAACGTACGTAACCATGCAGAATAACATACATAACAGGCAACAGCGCATGCTAAATCAAGAGGCTAGCACACGCTAA